>CM068317.1:11970000-11975000 GCA_034766995.1 Acanthacorydalis orientalis | reverse complement strand
AGATACTGAAAATTTAATAATAATAATAATAATTAAGACACATATAAAGTATATATAGGGAGATTCAATTTAGGTTTCCGCATGAAAGTATTAAAAAAAGTCATGTTATTTTTTATTTAGTATTTTATTTTAATTGGATATAACTATGTCAGAAAGATTATTTAGTTCAAATGGCCGCCGCGGCTCTCGTGGCATGCCGTAATGCGCTTATCATAATTTTCGATTACATCACGGCACATCGCAGGCTCTATGTCGGTAATTTCGGGTCGCATTTCCTGTTTCAGCTCTGCAATCATGTTCGGTTTGTTCTCGTAGACTCTACTCTTCAAATAACAGCAAAGAAATTAATTTATACGAGTAATCGCTTGATCTCGGGGGCCAATTGATGAGTGAGATCGCGCGGACTGGAACTTTTGTCAGCAGTAGCGCAATTGTTTCTGCTACTGTGTGACTGGTGGCACCGTCTTGTTGAAACCAGAGATCCTCGATGTCCATATCTTCCAATTGGTCCTACAAAAAGTTTATTATCATGATTCTATAGTGAACGGTATTGACTGTAACAGCGTTTTCCTCATCATCTTCAAAAAAATACGAGCCAATTATGCTTTAGGACCACAAGCCACAGCAAACCGTCACTTTTCGAGGATGCATTGGCTTCTCGTAAATCTCTGTTGGATTTTCCAATCCTCGACTGCGGTAATTTTGCTTGTTTACGAATCCATTGGGGTGAAAATGTCTCATCACTAATGACGATTTTGCTTGAATAATTCACTCCTTGTTCACGCATCCATTCGGCAAACTCGCAACACTGTTGATTGTCTCTTGGGTTTAAATCTTGTGTTATTTGGATCTTGTAAGCGTGCAAATGCAAATCCTTTGTCAAAATTCGCTGCTTAGTGGAATACGAAAGACCCAATTTCTGCAATCGACGACGTGTCCGGTTCCTCGCCCACACTTTCACGGACCATGACAATCTTCTCGTCTGAGCGACTTGCACGAGCATGTTGAGGTGTTTTGATGCTTGTTACTGGATCCAGTTTGGTCGAATTTATTGATTAAATTCCAAATTGTGCGCTCAGAAGGTCGATTTTATGTACCAAGGTATTCATGTAGAGCGCGTTGTTCACTTTTCCTTGAACGGCCATTTTCATTATATCCTACGATTTTAATTTTAACGCGTTGTTTCGTTATATATTGCTCCATGATTAATTTTGTACATATTTCTACACGACGAAAGTCACTTTAAAATTGACAAATACTTTGACGTTTGAAAAATATTCACCACTCTCATATGGAAACACCTTGAATCACCTTTGGCAAGTAGAATAGAACTATATATTTTTTATTTCTTTTTAAAAAAAATAGCTTCGTTTCGTTTATTTAAGAACATAGTATATATATATATATTATATATATCTATATATATTATATATAATTATATATATATATATATATATTATATATAATTATATATATATATATATTATATAATTATATATATATATATATATATATATATATATATATTATATATAATTATATATATATATATATATATGTATATATATATATATATGTATATATATATATATATATATATATATGTATATATATATACATCTATATATATATATATATATATATATATATATATATTATATATATCTATATATATTATATATAATTATATATATATATATTATATAATTATATATATAATTATATATATATATATATATTATATATATAATTATATATATATATATATATTATATATAATTATATATATATATATATATATATATATATATATATATATTTATATATATATATATATATTATATATAATTATATTTATATATATATATATATGTATATATATATATATATATGTATATATATATATGTATATGTATATGTATATATATATATATGTATATATATATATATATATATATATATATATATATATAGATAAATATTATTTTATCGAATAAGAATGTATATTATATAATCATTATTCAAACATAAATAACTTATATATATATATATATATATATATATATGTATATATATATATATATATATATATATATATATATGTAATATACGTGGGTTGTTTGACAAGTATCAGGGTGTAACATATGAAATTGCGGAAACTGTAGGTGAGAATTAAAACGCAATATTGTTAACAAAACAAAATATATCAATCAAAATAAGCTCCACCAGCTCCAGTGGTCTTTTTCCAACGAGAAATTAGATTGTTTGTCCCATTTTTATAAAACTCGACATTTTTAGAGCTTATAAAGTCTTCGAATCCTTGAATCACTTCCGTTTGGTTCCGGAATTTTTTAGTTCTTAAATGATATTCCATGTGACGAAAAAGATGATAGTCTGTCGGTGAAGCATCTGGTGAATAAGGGGAATGCGGTAGACTTTCATAATTTAATAAATTTAATTTGGAAATTGTGATTCGAGATGTGTGTGGTCGAGCATTGTCTTGCAATAGTGTTGGCCCATATCTATTGATCAGCGTTGGCTGTTTTGTTTTTAATTTTTCATTCATATTGTCGATTTCGTGACAATATTAATCATCCGTGATTGCTTCGCCTGGTTTTAGAAAAGAATAATGGATTATTCTTTTATTTGTCCACTACATAGTAACCATAAGTTTTTCTTGGTGTAATGACGGCTTGGGTGCGTGTCCTGGATCTTCATTTGCATTTAACCATTATCCAGATCTTTTTCTGTTATCACACACAATCTACTTTTCATCACAAGTAATGATTCGATTTAAAAATGGCGTTTTATCATTTCGAATCATCAATGAAAAACACGCCTCAAAGCGTCTCAGTTTCTGACCATCTGTCAATTTGTGCGCCACCCACTTATCAAGCTTTTTCACCTTTCCTATTGCAGCGAGGTGACGAGGAACAGTCATAACACTAACGCTTAAATCACATGCGAGAGCTCGAACTGTTGTATGCGGATTAGCTTCCATCATGGCTTTCAAATGTTCTTCGTTCACAATGGTTTTGGGCCTTCCTCGAAGCTTATTGTCGAGATTCATATTACCGGAACAAAATTTTTTGAACCATAATTGAATTGTTTTCTGATTAGCCGATCATTCTCCGAAAGCTCCATTGATATTTCTACCGCTGCATTGTGTCCCAACTTGAACTCATATAAGAAAGTAGACGCAAATATTTTGTGGACACTATTCTGTTAAGGGGTATAAAAAAAATAAAAATAACAACATTAACTCCGGAATTAAAAACAATTGAAGGGTACAGTACATTAGTCCATTCCAAATATTTGAACTTGTAAAATATAGCACAGAACCTTTCTCAATCCGCGGACCACCTCTGACTGATTGAAATTCGGCAACTTGATATGTTACAACCTAATATTACATATTTAAATTAAATATAATTTACAAAATCCCGCATTTAATTTCAACGCGTTGTTCTATTAATGCTGGTATTAACATTTAAATATTACCCATTTCAGCGTTTTTTAATCAGGGTGTTGCGCAATATATTTAGAAAATCCATGAAGCAGTAATACATTTCTATTAATTGTTTATCGTGTACTACTAAATATATGTTTTTACCTTCATTTCAATAATATTTATTATATATTCTTTTTCTGACTATGAAATATAAGTATTAAAAAAAATTAATTTAATATGTTTAACAAACTTTTTCCTGATAATTAAACATAGAATAAAAAGGATATTTTAATTTATTTGTATATTAAAGAAATTTAACTTAACTAAATAGCACAAATAGTAAAAATGCTTTCTTATTTTATCATTTTTAATTCTTTGTTCCCCGTTTCTAAACAAATATTTACTATTATGGAATAGTGGTCGCCAAAATGTATTTCATATCAAGAGTGTTCGAAAAAAGACTTAGAAAATGTTAAAAACTACTGGTCTATTGTTAACATATACTTTTATATATGATAGTACATAAAAATTTGCTTAAAATTTTTAAATGAAGTAAAATAGTAAAAGCAACAAATTGATAAGAAATAAAATTGTTGTAATAATAAGAAATTTGAAATAATTTATGAAATGAAATACTAATTTTGGAGTTAACCATAAATGGGCAGTTGTACATTAAATGTTAAATTTAAGTCTGATTTAAAAGTAACACGTCCTACTATAAACTTTAACTAAATATTCCAATTAAGCCTTACTAGTTAGTAGTGCTTTATGTAGCACTATTATTTAACACTAGAACTACCACACCAGTCAAAATGACTGGTTTTACAATTTTATTTTAAAATTCCTACTCCATGTTACATTTTTTTTCGCAACGATGTCATGACTTTTGTAGAGATAACTAAGGAAATAGTATAATGAATTTTATTTTTATTTTTTTTTATTCAAAATCAAAATAATTTTGTATCATGGCTACTTATACCAATACCAGTCAAAATGACTCCTACCTGTGAAAGTGTAAAAGTGACCTGCAATCTGTTTACCGAACACGAATTAACCAGTTTACTCGTTTTGTACAACTTCTCATACGTTCTTAGAATTTTTACTGCGCATCATTCAGTGTGATGGTGAAAATTAGCAGGAAAATTCCGGATCGATCATGATGGTAATGCAAAACTAATGCATTCATTCGAAAATATATTTAGTCGTTCATTTAGATCTGAAGACGTGGAATGTGTATTGAAGTTTTTGTTGAATGTTGCACTTATATAATATAATAAATAAAAAAAAAATATCTAAATTATAGTGAACGACATATTATTTCAATTAGTGCGAGCTGAGAAAAATAAATATAAATATAAATTTTGTGTAACTACTAGTTTTATTTTATTTTTATAAGTCATGAAAATGACAAAACGATTGAAAATCTATGAATTATTGGAAAAACTGAACGATATACCAATAGAATGCTATGATATCGAGGATGATGAACTCTATGACAGTGGAGGTGAACCAGAAGAAGTTGAAAATCAACTATGTGGTATTCACGATG
>CM068317.1:11950000-11965000 GCA_034766995.1 Acanthacorydalis orientalis | reverse complement strand
GTGGATTCTCTACAACAATCGAAAACATTTATCATAGTGGCTAGACCGGGGCGAAGCACGAAAACAGTTTCCTAAACTGAAGGTTCATAAAAAAAGATTATGGTCACAATTTGGTGGTTGGAAAGTGGCATCATTCACTACAACTTCTTAAATCCTGGTGAAATAATGACAACAGAAAAATATTGTCGGGAAATTGAGAAAATGCATGCGAAGTTGCATCTTTTACAGTCAGCATTAGTAAATCGAAGAGGACGAATTCTTATTCATGATACACGCCCATGACAACGTTTGACCACATGTATCGTAAATGACCTTTAAAAAAATTAAATGAACCGGGTTATGAAACCTTGTCTCACCCACCTTATTCTCCCAACAGCTTATCATTTTTTTAAACATTGAGTCATTTCCTACAAGAGAAGGTTTTCAAAGATCAAGCATCAGTTCAAAGCGCTTTAGATAAATTCGTTAATCCCATGACTCCAGAATTCTACCGTGTAGAAATAAACAATTTTTGTTTCCCGTTAAAAGAAATGTATGCAGGCCAGTGGTCCCTATTTTAATTAATAAATATAATTTTTAACTGATATTATACTCGATACGTAAAAACCGCAATTATTTTTGCACCAACCGAAAGTTTTTATGCGATAATGAATGTTTTTAATCCACTTGTTGCATATTTTCTCTCTAAACTCTATATTGATATTAATTAAAACAATAAACAGAACACATTAATTTCAAAAAAAATATCACAAAGTTAATACAGTGTGTTTTTCTTGTTTCTTAATTATTTTGGCTGTTTTTTTTATTCATTTTGAGCACTGTATACATACTTACAAACATATATATATATATGAACCAAAATATATAGTGAAGAAAAACAATAAAAAGAAAAAAATTAAATGCAGTACTGTTGATAAATTGAAAATTCGGCTTTACTGGTCATTCGGCCATGTATTAAGAATTAAGATTAATTTTTCAACTATTATTAGTTATTTAAATTAATGGTTAAATTATAAAAGTATTAATTTTGTAATTATATTAAAAAATATACAAGTCGGTCATAAGTTTTGTTACAAGTACGCACATATTTTTATTCATTATACGATTTTGTATTTAAGACAAAGTTTTCAAATGAGTACACACATTTTATGACTAATCTATTTCACTTGATTATGCATATTTAAAATAAACGAACGATTTTTATGTGTCGCTGTCCTTGAATTTCACATCATTATCACTTGACTGAAAAGCGTATCATTGTTCTTATAGAATTAAAATGTTCAAGATTCCATCATTTCAATGCAAAAATGTTTACCCGAAGTGAACACTCACTGTAACGACATATATCGACATTTCATAAAAAGATACGAAAGAAAATATTTTGATAGATTACTACGGTCTGATAGGCTCGAGTTATGTCCATCAACTAATTTTTATTCGAGTCAGTTGTCGATGTCAAAACTGTTGCTTGTTTGTCGCCGGCAAATATTACCACCCTTTTTCAGTGACATTATCAACGTAGGCGTTTGTGTACTCATTTCAATTGTTAGTTCATTTTCATACGTGCACGCAGAAAATTGTATTACATATATATATATATATATATATATATATATATATATATATTTGTATATATATATATATATATATATATATATATATACACAAATTATTTTTATCAAACAATCATTAATCAATAAATGTCATTCTTGCATTCTTTTAATGTAGCATACAGTAATATTCGTGTCTGTCCATGTCAGTGCTTGTCAACCGAATGGATGCTATAATATTAAAACGACATTAAATATTTTTTATGTCAAGTTCAAGGTTGAGAAAAACAGAAGTCGAAATTTTCAATCAACGAAATTCGTTAGTGAAACAGGTATTTGTGAATAAAATCTAAGGAGAGATTTTATTTGTCGTTATTTACAGATTTTTAAATTTCTAAACAGTTTATTTGGCCAACTGAAATTCTTTGGTTTTAAATTTTTTTCATAACTTTAAAATATCTATTTTTTACTTTGAAATGAGTCTTATCGAAAATGTAAATGTATTTCAAGTTCAAAAGAATGTTTGTTACAATAAAGTTCTAAATTCACTTTTGGACATAAATTGCTTTTTTATCTCAAAAAAATTTCTATTTAAAAATTCTTAATAAATTATTGCTGGTCGTTTTTGATTGTCACTTATGTGCACTTCGATGGCAATGTTATCATCTTTAGACTAATTAAAAAAGACCAGTAATGATTCATTGAACATTTTTAACAAGAAGAAATTTTTGGTGATTTATGGTATGAAAAAGAAATCATTTGTGAAAATATTAGTTTCTGTTCCATAAATGAATTACTCATCGTACATTACAGTAGATTCATCTATCAACATGTTTAACGATTGATTATTTTTTAGTTTGATTTCAGGTTATGTGCATTTCAATGGCGATTATCTTTAAAACGCAAGGGCATAGACAAATCTGGTTAATAATATAAAGATTGGATTTTTATGCCTTCGTGATTTGAAGATGATAACATTGTCGTTGGAATGATTAATAGTTAAAATCAAAATAAACAATAAGGAACTGTAAAACGTTTTGATATGAAAAATACTATTGTCTTATTTTGAGAGTGATTGAGAGTGGAAGTGTATTTAGCTACAATGATGAAACTAAAAAGGCGATTTTATATTTTTTTATTGTTTTTATTCCATTTTAAGTATTAATTATTAAAAAATATATTTTTACTTGAAACTATTCAAGTCTGAAATACATTATTTTTCAATTTAAAATAATTTGTAAAGATTGAAGTTTATAAATTTTCACAATACAGTTCTGATACTGTGGATGAACTCCCTTTTACAAACAAAATTATTTTTTTCATCTTAAAGACCATAAACTGTTTTCTGGTTAAAAATACATAGATTTTTTAATACCTTGGCGTTCAGAAAATAATGTCATAGCCATTTAAATGCGCATAAGCAACAATTAAAAATCATCAATGATGTTTTATTGAACATTTCTGTGGTCTGTGGGGTAAAAAAATATTCATTTGTGATTATGTGACTATGACTCACACACGTATATGACTATATGTGTATGTGGTTGTGTTAGAAAGGAACAATTTTCAATTTTTAATTTCAGTGGCATAATTTTTGTCTCTAAAAAGTATTTTTCAATTTATTATTCAATGTTAGTAATTAGAAATATTTCTCTACTGAAACAATAATTATGTTTATTTAATAAATGTATTATTGTAATTATTTGCGTTCTTTCAGCACAGATATTTAACACTAGGTTTACGGAACCCGTCAATTTGATGGGTTTCTGATTTCATGACTAAAATTCCGAACATGTAAATATTTTTTTTAGTTATTATATATTGGTTTTTAATGTTATAATATAGTGAATATATATCTCCACTCATTTTATCTTAAAGATCTATATTTTCTTATTTATATATGTTGTATATCTATTTTTACGAAAATCCGTCAAATTGACGGGTTGCTTAATTTACAATCAATCGTTTCAATTTTTGCGGAATAACAAAAATAAAAATGAGAATGAGTAAAAAAAACAAAATAATTAACGGCTGTTTAGCAGCGAGTACGTAAACGAACAGCTCTGAACTATTTGTTTACAAAAAGAGCAAACCTTATCATATCACGAATGATCATTTCAACAGCGCAGTTTGCAGAGAAAGGATGTGATATTTGGAAATTTAGTGAGGCTGAACATGTTATTTATAATACAATTAGAGCAAAGCGAGTGATTATTTCAAAAGTGAATTTTGCAGAAAAGGAAGTGGAGTTTATTTACTAAACAAAGATTTGAATTTTTCAAGGTAGTTTGAAAATCTATCCATAAAGAAATATTTTTTTACATTTATGTTCTGCCTACTTGGCTAGGTATTATGGACAAGTCTCGAAAAGATATTGAATTGATAAAAAAAACTAACCAGTATAGATGAAGACCTATCTGGATCGGATTCTGATGCAAGTGTTACCGAACTATGCGAAAGCGAGGAAGAAATTAGCAACGTGAACAACAAAACTGAAGATTCTGACGACAGTGATGATGAAAATCTTCGTAACATATGTCGCAAAAGAAAAAGATGCGTATTATTTCAGATCCTGAGAGCGAAAGTGATATAGAAGCTGCTGATACCTGTAGTAATGAAGACAATTCGATCGAACGTTCTCTTGATGGAACTTTATGGAAAACATTAGAAGAAGGTGGAGGTTGTGGTAGATTACCAGCTTATAGTATGTTCAAAGATGTGCCAGGACCAACTGCGTACCCAAAAAAAA
The DNA here is from genome assembly GCA_034766995.1 of Acanthacorydalis orientalis. Lineage (NCBI taxonomy): Eukaryota > Metazoa > Arthropoda > Insecta > Megaloptera > Corydalidae > Acanthacorydalis > Acanthacorydalis orientalis. The sequence goes on along the minus strand of CM068317.1, from coordinate 11,960,701 downwards.
TATTATGCTTGGCAATGTAAGTAGCGCATTTGAACTGATAATTGATGAAGGTATGATTGAGTATATCAAAATACGTACTGAAATGGAGGCGCATAAATTTTGGAAGAAGATTGGATGGTTACAAAGTCACAATTACGAGCTTTTCTAGCGATTTTATAAGCCTGAGGGGCGTATGAAGCAAATAATTTAGGCCGTGGAAGAAACATTATTACTGACAACTTTTTCACAAGCATTTCCCTTGCACAAAAGTTGCTTGCAAAAAAAACAACTCTTGTGAAGACTATACGTGCAAACAGAAGAGAATTTCCAAAAATTGCAAAGGCTAAGAAGGATGATATGATTCGATTTTCAACAAAACTTTATAAATCAGATGAGTACGTTCTCACAGTTTACAAATCCAAGCTAAACAAAAAAGTAATATTGCTCAGTTCTAAACATAAAAATGTCAAAATAGAAGGTAATGCTAAACGTATCCCTGAAACAATCACATTTTAGAACAAAACCAAGTTTGGGGTGGATGTTGTAGATCAAGTAGGTAGAAAATATAGCGTGAAAGCAGGGTCCCGTAGAAGGTCCCTTCAAGTGTTTTGTAACATTTTAGATTTGGCAGCCATCAATGCATGGATATTGTACAAAGAGACCACTGGAGTAAACATATCTGGAAAGAATTTTATTTTTCCACTGGCTGAAGAACTGGGCAGTGATTTTCGCGACGAACAAAATACTAGTTCCAATTCATTGCCAATTATACAAAATCTTAATATGCGAAAGTCTTGCCAAATCGGATTATGTAAGAACAATAGGTCTAATAATATTTGTATTAAGTGTAACAAGTATGTATGCAGAAAATTTACATTCAAAATGGAGTTTATATGTAAAAAAATGTACTGAATAAAATTGTTAATAAAAATCTATGGATATAAGATAAAAAGATTTACAAAAAATTGCATTTTAATTTACCAGTCAAGAAGACGGATATCAGTAAAAATAGGTATACAGCCGGTACTCGTAAATCTAGTGTTAAGAGTTTTACAAGTACAGATAATATTTTTTAATTATACACTTGATTCATGTGTTTATCTGCTACTAATATATAAAATATATTTAAAAAAAATCATTAATATACAAACTGTACACATTTTGACATTTTGTAATATCATTAAACAACTAGTTGTAGAAAATAACAATTTATTTCGTAATTAAAAATAATATTTCATAAGGACGGATTCAGAAATATGACAAAGTGGTTGTCCGTTCAAAAATGAATTACTTTGTGACAATATGTGTGTGTGTATATATATATATATATATATATATATATACACGAGGGTGGTCCCAGAAGTACCCGGCCTGACCAAGAGATGGCGGTAGTTGTTTGAAAAATATCACTGTATTAGAAAGTACACAATCTATAAAGCATATGTTTCAAGTTTGAGGACGCCACGTTGTTTAGTATTTGTTTGGCAGCCATCAATAGTGAACGTTTTCAGTGAATTTGTGAAAATGGAGAAAATTGGTCATCGTTACGTGATACAATACTTTTATTTGAAAGGCCTCAGCCCAACCAATATAAAAGCTGAACTGGATTCTACTCTGGGTGAGTCTGCTCCTTCGTTTACAACAGTGAAATATTGGGTAGCAGAGTTTAAACGAGGCCGTACGAGCTGCCAAGACGAGCATCGCAGTGGTCGACCAAGTGATGTGACGACTCCAGAAATGGTGACGAAAATCCACAAAGCGGTACTGGATGATCGTCGACTGAGAGTGCGCGAGCTAGCAGACATAGTAGGCATTTCAAAAAGTGCGGTACATCGCATATTATCTGAAAATTTGGACATGAGAAAGCTGTGTGCAAGATGGGTGCCGCGTTTGCTCACACTCGAGCGAAAACAGTGTCGTGAAGATGTTTCAATTGAATGTTTAGCGAAGTTTCACAGCAACAAAGCAGAATTTTTGCGCCGTTTCATAACCATGGATGAAACATGGGTCCATCACTTCACACCCGAGACAAAAGAACAATCAAAACAATGGACTGAAAAGGGAGAACCGGCTCCAAAGAAGGCGAAGACCGTTTCATTTGCAGGCAAGGTCATGGCGTCGGTTTTTTTTTTTTTTTTTTGGGATGCGCGTGGGATAATTTTCATTGACTATCTTGAAAAAGGAAAAACTATCAACGACGAGTATTATGCGAACTTATTGCAACGTTTGAGCGAAGAAATCAAGCAAAAACGGCCGCATTTGGCTAAGAAGAAAGTGTTGTTTCATCAAGACAATGCACCAGCTCACAAATCCGTTATTGCAATGGCCAAAATTAATGAATTAAAGTTTGAATTGCTACCCCATGCACCCTATTCGCCAGATTTAGCCCCCTCGGATTATTTTCTGTTCCTAAACTTGAAAAATGGCTCAGTGGTCAAAGATTTCCCAACGATGAAGAAGTGATGCCGGCAATTAATGGGTATTTTGAGGAGCAAGACAGTTCTTATTACAAAAAGGGTATCGAACTTATTGAACATCGCTGGGAAAAGTGTATCGACCTGAAAGAAGATTATGTTGCAAAATAAATATATTTTTTTTCAAAATTTTTGTGCTTACTTTGTTGGGTCGGGTACTTCTGGGACCACCCTCGTATATATAAATGAATTTACAACTTTACTGTTTCCGAAATACTTTTCCAGCCCTAAAACGAACTCATATTAAATTTATAAAGAATATTAATTGATAATCACAAGGTCGACCATGATGTTGTACGCCTACAGCTTTTTCTTTGTAGTCTTATTATGAAAATTTCACAGCGGTTAACATAATTACACTTTCTTGTAGATAATTTATCAAAGAAGTTGACATAGATACAAAGAACGGCAATTTATAATTCGTTTTAATAAATTTTTAAACGTACAATTATACACTTTTTTTAGTATATATAGTATTTATGAATTTTTATTGAACAATATTTTAGTATAACTGTACTCATTTATGTACATGATTATATGTCCATGCATATATATATATATATATATATATATATATACATATATATATATATATACATATATATATATATACATATACATATACATATATATATATATATATATATATATATATAGAGAGAGAGAGAGAGAGAGAGGTAGATAAATACATAGATAGATAGATACGTACAGGGAATTAAAATCTATTTTTTGAATGGAAATCAGAAAACCTAGATTGAAATTAGAAATCTGAAAATTTTTTTTAAGTGACGTTTTTCATATGACTTTATAATTTATGTGTATTATTATGGTTTATAATGATATTATGGTTTATAAATATATTAATCGTTCATGTGTATAATTCATTATTAAATATTAGAAAAACGGAAAATATACTGCTCGAAATTGAATTTTTTTTTTAAATACAAATATTTTCTATTTAAATTAGAGGAAGTGCGGCATTGTGCCGGTGTAGACTATTTTCTATCTACTGATTTTTTAAATAAAAACTTGTCCACAAACATTTTTTTATTCAACTTCTTTGACTGAATTTTTTTATATTTATTATTATGAATAGTTCCGACACTTGAGTCATCTTTTCTGGACTCTTGGCGATACTCAATAGCAAAAATATTGTTTAAGATTGCTTGATGGACGAAATGGTGTATAACATCTATCAGTTCAAAGTAAATTCAGTATTAGTTAGGAAATTGTTTCGTTCCACATCTGTAGAATTTAACAAAATGAATGGTAATTTAAATATACGTTTTAAGACAAAAGCACTTGTAAACAATTTCATGTATTCTGAAAGAGTATTGTTTCTAAATAAACAATGATATATATACTCGTGTATATATATATATATATATATATATATATATATTCGAAGTCCAAATATCCGTAATCCAATAATCCGGAGAACCGATTATTTGGGCAGATAATTATAAATATATATATATATATATATATATATATATATATATATATATATATATGTTATAATGCTATACCAGATCAATTTTTTTTTTGTTTTAACGTTAAAAATCTTATTATGTGTGCATGAAATTGAAATAAGTTAATGAATATTCATTTCTTGTCTAAATTGATTTTGTTTATGCTTTTTGATGGCACGTGCTGGAATTTTCTGGCATATTTTTCAGCACATTTCGATTCCGTTCTTAAATAAATAATCATTTAATCATTGAACTGATTGTTTCTGGTGCGATTTAATAAATTTGTTTGATAAAATGGATACAGAAAAATCTAGAAGAAGAAAGCGTGTACTATTCATGTTAGATGATAAGTTTAAAGTCGCTGATTTGTTGAAAAAAGGTGATGCAGTACAGTAAACATATCGTGATTACAACATTAGATCATCAACTATGGTAAAATGGAGCAGAAATTTTGAAATATCAAAAGATATCGAAGCCGGTGAGTCAAGTCGGAAAACGATAAGAAAACCAGAAAACGCATCTTTGAATGAAGCACTTTTTCTTGGTTTTTTTTTGAAAACACGTACCCTTGGGAATTCTGTACCGGGTAATGTCCTATGTGAACAAGCGCTTCTTTTTAATGAAAAATTGAGGGAGAATCCAATTTCATTGCAGTTTACGATCCGTCCAACCTGTGGTACCGCTACAGGCAGCCGAAGCTACTGGCGTTGTGATGGGTACACCTCCACCTTCACTGACGAGTACTTGTCAGGGCCCGGGCTGCGGGTCGCGAACAGGGCGCTTCCCTCGCGCCCCGAGCCCCCCCCCGGGAGCATTGCCGTGCGACTTCTGATACTAATAAGCTCGAACAGTTCCGTCCGCTCTCCTCGATACGGTTACGTGTCGACGGAACAAACGTTGTATTTTAATCATGAGTTACAGGTCTCCGTACCTCGCACTCAACACACCTGAAGCGTTTAACGCTGGCACAATAATGAAATGAATTTAAATGCAGGCCAAGGTTGGCTAAGAAACTACAAATCATGTAATGGAATTAGACAATTCGGAGTTCACGGAGAAAAACTTTCGGCTGATGCAACTGATGCAGATATTTTACACGAGATCCCTTTTTTCTCAGATTGCGATGACGAAGACATCCGAGAATGTCTAAATAGCGATGAGAATGATGTTAGATACCAAATTTTAAATGGCGGCTAAATCGTTAGCCAAGTTTTTCAAGAATCAACGCTTAAAGATGAAGAGGAAGAAGAAAGAGCTTAACGCCAGGCAACAACTAGCCATGTTCATGCCATCAAAGCAGTTGAACATACCATGAAATATTTAGAAGAACAGTATAAGGCTAATGATCTGAAAAAAGAGGCTCTGCTTTGGTACATCAGGTATATGGCTGCAGCTAAACTATTTGTTTCCAAGAAACAATAAAAATAACTGATATTTTTTTAAGTACTTTTTTTTCTAAATCCAAAACCTAACATATGTACATATACATATGTATATAGTATTTATAATAATTACACACGATAAATATCTTCATTACGTAACTCAAATAACTATGTGCGCACCTTCATTAATTCAAAAACCTATACAATCTGCTTATCCGGAAATTTCGTTATCCGGCATAGCCGTGACGGAGGTTATGTCGGAAAACTGGAGTTCTCTCTCTCTCTCCTCTCTCTCTCTCTATATATATATATATATATATATAGATAGATAGATAGATACATAGATAGATATAGATATATATTAGGTGTGCAAATGAATTCGGTGCCTGTTTTAATAAAAAATGAATGTTGACAGAAAAGTGGAATACATTTCAATTCACAAAATATCCTCCATTATTTTGCATAACTTTGTTCCATCTGACTGATAACTGACGGATTCCTTTTCGAAAAAAGATGTCGGCTTTGGTCGATGAAATCGTAATACATTTTTTAATCAATTCCCCTGTTTTACCATTATTTGCATGTTTTATGCATCACAACACCTTCCTCAAAGCTGAACAAATATTTCCCAAACTTTGATAGCATTTTTTTTTTCATTTGGAATAAGAAAATTATGAAACGACTAATATGGTACTTTTTGGGTACCATCGTGTTGAGGTCAGTTGGCCAACTGCTTGGCCAAGATATATACTGTTTTTAAATGTTAAGGTCGACACTTAAAAATTCTAAAACGACGAGAAAATATTTTCATTTAAAAGAGTTATGATTGGTGTAAAAAGGCACAGAATTATTTTTTAAGAAATTAAGAATTATATATATATATATATATATAATTCTTCATTTCTTGACAATCCGTTGAGGAATATATACCTCTTTATAATTTTCCTAAACTCAATGTTTCTGCTTCTCTATTTTCGAATCCTTTCCAATACATTTGCTAATATTATGTTCATTTCTTGGTCTGTTTCAATTATTTTCTAAGTAATTTATAATGTAAGATGATACATTTAAACTCTATTGGCTAATTATAGCGCATATATATATATATATATATATATATATATATATATATATATATATATATATATATTGTATATATATATATATATATATATGTATATATATATATATATATATATATATATATACATAATTTTCCCACATTGATGATCCATTGGTAAATAATGCTATTATACGTCTTTTTGATTTTTTTAATATTTTAGTTCATTTTTTCTATTTTCGAAGCATTTCTCTAAAGCATTTTCTGATATTGTCTCTATTTCTTGTTCTTGCTTAACTATTCTTTAAGTAATTTTAATTGAAGAAGATACATTTGAACAGTATTGAATAATAATAGCACATACATACATACATATATATATATATATATATATATATATATATATACATATACATGATTTTCCTATTTTGATGTTTCATTGGTAAATAAATGCGTCTTTCTGATATTTTTAATTTTGTTAGTTCATTTTCTCTATTTAAGTAAATGTTACAATTAAATACTTTATGTGATAAATTGTATATATATATATATATATATATATATATATAATATAATATATATATATATATATATATATACAATATACATATATATATATATATATACATATATATATATATATATATATATATATATATACATAAATGTATGTACATTTTTTACACAAGTAATATTTTAAGGTTAAAATGTTATTATTGCTGGATAAAACTCATAAATTATGTAATATTTCGTGTTTGTTCCATAAAGCAGTTGTTATTCTATATCTGAATTATCTATATGAAAGTAAATCGATATCCGTACACATTTCATATGATAGTTGCGTGTAAAAATCGCAAATTATGTACGTTTACCGCGTTGTTAACGTCGTTTTAATCATTTTCGCTTAAAACGTTTATACTATAACCGTTTATACCGGTGCATGTACTCATAAAAAAGATCTGTTTGTATGTATAAATATATTTTTTTACAATAACTGCAGTACATATTATGCATTTATAATATGAAAGAAATATAAATTATTGCTGAAAAGTAAACATTCCAGTACACTGTTCAATATATATATATATATATATATATATATATATATATATATATATATATATATATATATAACATTTATTGTATTCATTCGTATGATAAGTGATGTGTTATTTGGCGTTGACTGAGACATGGAGTACGGTAAACATTTCCCAGTTGAAATGAGTACACAATTATTTTATTTCGCTTACGATAATTGTTTTTTCCTAGTTACAAGTACGTATATTATTTTAATAATTTTTAAATGTAAATTTATATGAATTTTTGTATTAATTGAACATTTTTTCTCCGATAAAGGTAACCGTTTAAATACTCAAGTAAAAAAGGATACACCTAGAACGTATATTGAGAAGTTTTTCTGAGTATGCCAAATCCTCTTTCTAAATATGTTTCCCAGTTACGGTCTTAATAAATAAACATTATATATATATATATATATATATATATAAATATATATATATATATATATATATATATGTATATATATATATATATGTATATATATATGTATATATATATATATATGTATATATATATATATATATGTATATATATATATATATATGTATATATATATATGTATATATATATATATATATATATATGTATATATATATATATATATGTATATATATATATGTATATATATATATATATATATATATATGTATATATATATATATATATGTATATATATATATATATATATATATATGTATATATATATATATATGTATATATATATATATATATATATATATGTATATATATATATATATATGTATATATATATATATGTATATATATATAAGAGTCTAAAATGGAAATGGGTGGGACATGTTGCAAGAAGAGAAGACAACCGATGGCCAACAAAAATTATTAACTGGGAACTAAAGAATATAAAAAGATAAAGAAAGAGACTCATGAAAACCGCAAGATTGCCACTAATACATATTAAAGTCTAGATAATAGGGATTTAATCCCACGGCTCGATAACTCACTGCAGGAATACAGAGAATAATTAGCCAAGATCAGACAAAAACACAAAAATGTCAAAAAAATAACTAATGAAGAGGTGGGATAAGAATATTAAAATTTTTATTGAAAATCAGTGGAAAAGAGAGGCGTTCATTCGTGAAAAATGGAAAATCATGGAAGAGATCTTTATCCATCAATGAATTGACTATTAATAATATATATATATATATATATATATATATATATATATATATATATATATATATACAGTGCCCTGCAAAAGTAAGTTGCAATAAACACTTCTATGTTTTTACACAACATAATTTTCAATAGCTCGGTTTGTATAGTTATGATTTATACCTACAAAGCGTTTTTGTTTTCAAGGGTATTTCCGAAATTCATATCGATCGCGTAACCAAACAATAAATTATATCTAATCATAGAAATTCACAGCGCCAAAAGTTAGTTGAAACCGAACACTCTCACTAGTTGCACTGGAGAAGCACGTGTTTGTTTAGGTTTAATGTATTTTCGTAGACGTTTTACAATGAAGTCGTAATAGTCCACAGTAAGTAACCCCTTATTTTTATTATTTACCACATATTTGAAACTTTGCGAGTGGCTTCATTTCGACGAGTCTGCCACACTTTTCCTCTGCGAAAATTCTCGGTAACGTTGCGTTTTCAAACGCGTGATTCCGAAACATGTCAATTTTATAATGTTACATAAAATTCAATGACCACATACATTTTTTGCAGTGAAATTGAAAGATAATTTGATAAAAAATACGAAACAAAACTTGATCTACAAAAACAATCCGACGACCGATAAGTCTATCGCCGGCTACATGTCGAAATAACGAGATTGTGTCTTGTAATTACCATAGGTTTAATTTGTGCAAGATTGTTTAATAAATAAATGTCATTTTTATGATAACCGGTATGGTGATTACCACGTGTCGGGCAAAAATCACACGTGATAGATGAGTATATTTCATCACCGAATATTGCCGTGTCCGACAAAAAAAAACGCGTTTGAAAAACGCGAATCATGCATTTGAAAACTCAGCGTTACCGAGAATTTTTCGGGATTCGTATATTTCCACGCTCGACAGCGTACATCACGCAGGGATCCGCCTGGCTACCGGTGCGTTCCGCACCAGCCCGATCCCAAGCATCTGTGCTGAAGCTGGCGAATCGCCTCTCAGCGTCCGCCGCCAGCAGCTCATCTTGAGCTACGTTGACGGTATGAGCGGTAAGTGCCAACATATAAGCCACAGTGCCGTCTTCGATTGTCCCCGAAGACGTTTGTACGAATCCCGAATACGACCGATCAAGTCTCTTTGCCTCAGAGCAAAAGATATCTTTTCCGAATTGAGACTTGTTATCCCGAGAGTTTCAAATTTTAAACATTCTTTGTTACCATCTCCGTGGCTAGTTCCTCAGACGAATTACCGTGACGATCTGACACTTCTCCACAAGTCAGACACCTGTCCAGGGGTGTACCATCAACGCTTCTTTGAATTGTACTCTGTGTATCCCGGATACAAGCACATCTTCACTGATGGATCCCGATCTGGGGACGCAGTGGGATGTGCGTTTGTATGTGAGAATGAGATACACGCGTGGCGACTGTCGCCGATAGCGAGCGTATTTACAGCGGAGCTCTACGCCATCTCTCGAGCTCTGCTTTTCGTTGCTTCTTCTGCTCACTCGAGGTGCCTCATCTGTTCTGACTCACAATCTTCACTTTCTGCCATCCGCAGAATGTATCCGATGGATAATCTCGTTCAAGAGATACGCAAGTACTTGACTGGTATCGTCTCGTGGGGTAAATCTATCGTCTTTTGCTGGGTGCCCGGGCACGCTGGCGTGGCAGGCAACGAGAGAGCCGATGCAGCGGCCCGTCACGCGTCCAATCTTGCCCTCGTGGACGTTCCGGCTGTTCAAGTCAACGACTTGAAACAGCATTTCAAGCGTCATGTCGTCGACGCTTGGCAGCGGGACTGGGTGGCGGTAACCGCTAGCAAGTTACGAAGCCTCAAGGACTCGGTACGTGTCTGGAAGACGTCCGTCCGACCGAACCGAAGAGAACAAGTCGTTCTCACGCGGCTTCGCATAGGGCACACCAGACTAACTCACTCTTTTATCCTGAAAAAGGAAGGCCAGCTGATGTGTGACACGTGTGGCACCGCTCTGACGGTGTCACACCTTTTAACACGATGCGATCGTTATGCGAGGATTAGGAATAATCTGGGTTTGTCGGGGGACATCTCCATAATTTTAGGAGACGACAAC
>CM068317.1:11942500-11945000 GCA_034766995.1 Acanthacorydalis orientalis | reverse complement strand
TATATATAAAACTGTATTCAACAGGTTATTTTATTATAAGAAAGAACACCGTCGGATTTTTTTCTTAATAAACGATAATGATGATGGTGATAATAATGACAGAACACGATTTTATATCAAAACAAACAGTCATTATTTACTTTGACATTTTAGACAATCGAAAAAACGGACGAAGAAGAGAAGAAAAAAAAAACGTTAACGGAAAAAAAGATAATAGTAGCGCTGTTGAATATTCATTCGTCAAAATTTATAACAGTAGAGAAAATGTTTCAGTCATGCGGGCAATCAAACAAGGAGCCAATCAAGCAGCTACTATACAACTACAATCAAATTCGTCTTTAGATTTTCGAACGTTGTCATTTGGAAATCAAAAGAAAGGCGCGCGTCTGTGTGACGTGCAAATCGACGTGATCCATAGGCGCGTCGCATGTGGCACGGTTCACAGGCTATGGCGTCTTGTGTGCTTTTACTTATAAATCGACCATTTAATAATAAATAAAGCGATGCCATAGAAACATCGCTACAACATTGATGTACTAGTAAAATCAATTTTTTACTATATATGTATGTCACTATCACACACACACACACAAAGATATATATATATATATATATATATATATATATATATATATATATATATTTATTGAACATTACATTTCACAATAATGAGTTTTTTTCCCTTATAAATGGGTCACACTTGAAAGTAATGAAATTTATGACGTATTCGAGCGAAGTGGGTGCATGTGCATATATATGAAAAAATCATTTATTTTTTTGTCCATTTATATTTCAATTTATTGATGTTTATCTATATTTGAATTTGAATTGAGGAATTGGAAAACTTTTTCTATTTGCAAAGCGATTATCATTACTTTCTGAAATTAATTTTCCAGCTTACAATGATTTCTTAGAAATATTCCCATGATACCAATTATAAAATGCATTAACGGTGATTATGTGTTGTATTTATTATGTCTAGCACTGGAGGGTCCAAGAAATTCATAGAAGTTAATAGAAAGACAATAGTTAGGGCAGTAAAATTATTTTTGAACCAACTACTGCTCAATTAGTGCCATCCGCTCTCCTCGATACTCGTATCGAGGGACGAGCTACATCATCAGCTTAAGTTATAGGTCGTCGTACTTCGCACTTAACCATGAAATGCACACAACGCTTGCACAACCTCGAACTGATGTTTTGACAGCTAACATCGTGGTAGCTATGGAAATTGTTTTGAAGACCGGTTTTTGCAAATATTAGGTTGGTGCAAAAATAATTGCGGTTTTTACGTATTGAGTATAAAGACGCATATATCAGTTGAAAAAATATATTTATTAATCAGAATGAAGACCGTTGGCTTGCACGCATTTCTCCTAACGGGAAACAAGTTTGATTATTCCTACAAGATACGAGGTCAGACAATTAAGTAATGCGACAAAATTCAAAAATCGAGTATATTTAAAAATTAAGGTACATCGCTGCGATCCCCTTCAAAGTAGTCCCCTCCCGCATCTATACACTTATTCCAGCGAGTTTTCCAGTTTTCGTAACAATTCTGGAACACTTCTTGTGGTACCTCTCCGAGTACCCTCGTCACAGATTCTTGGATATCTTCAACGGAGTCAAAATGTCGACCTTTGACGAATTTTTTCATATGGGGGAATAGGAAAAAGTCGCAGGGTGACATGTCCGGTGAATAGGGCGGTTGTGGTAACGTTGCGATGCCTTTAGACGCCAAAAACTGAGAGACACTGAACGCACTGTGACAGGGAGCATTGTCGTGATGCAGAACCCAAGTCTTCGCGATCTCTGGACGCACTCTGAGCACCCTTTTTCGTAATTTTTCGAGCACATTGCGGTAGAATACTTGATTTACAGTTTGTCCAGGTGGTACGAACTCTTTGTGAACCACCCCTTTGCTGTCGAAGAAGCAAATCAACATGGTTTTCACTTTGGACTTGCTCATTCTCGCCTTCTTTGGCCTTGGTGCTCCAGGGGACAGCCACTGTTGGCTTTGTCGTTTAGTTTCGGGGTCATATTGAAAGAACCAACTTTCATCACCAGTAATAAGTCGATCGAGAAGAGTAGGATCACTTTCAACCTGCTCAAGACAATCTTGAGCGATGTTCATTCGGTGGGCTTTTTGCTCATTTCGTGACATGCACTACTCGCGCGTTGTTACAAAACACTAAACAGCTGGCGAAGAAATGATCGTACGAGGGTGGTCAAGGTCTCAATCGAGAGAGTAGGGATCTGCTATTACGGTGGCGGAGTTACAGGTTCGCAGTGTTACCACAGGCCGAGAAAAAAAATCGGTCGCATTACTTAATTGTCTGACCTCGTACACCTAATATTTAAAATTTAGCAGTCTGACTTGATTTTTGATAATTGATACTTCATGTATTGTTATAAATTAGATGAGAAAGTCATATATTTTGCACGGATTTAGTACATAAAATATTGTATACCGTTTCTTATATTTTATGAAACAATCTGT
>CM068317.1:11900000-11937500 GCA_034766995.1 Acanthacorydalis orientalis | reverse complement strand
ATCATAATTGCCAAAATCATAAAAAAAACCATATTATTAACTGTTATATATATATATATATATATATATATATATATATATATATATATATATATATATATATATATATATATTAGTTTATGTATAAGTTCGTAACGTTTTTATTATATTTAAAATTTATTTTTTTAAATAAACAAAATACATAAACTCATTAATAATATATTCTCCTCCATTGTTTACCATTGCCTCCCGACGTTCAGACAGTTTCCATGCCTGAAAAAATTGCTCTGTTTGAAACGAGAAAACCATTTTCGGGCCGTACTTTCCCCGATGGCGTTCTCCCCGTAAAAATCACAAATCGTTCTACCGGCTTTTGATGCCTTAATTTGTTTAAATTCAAACAAACGGATATGCCGGAAATGTTCCTTTTTTGTACTTGACATTCTTTTTTTTCTTACCCAACCCTTAACACAAACTTTCTACAAGTTGAAAAATTCAACAGGTGTTAAATAAAAAAATACTATGATATTAAAATGACATTAACATATGTCTTTCCACAGCAGCAGATTTCTTTTCAAAGCACTGTTGTCTTGGAAAACAAAAATACTACGAACTTATGTATCAACCAAATATATATATATATATATATATATATATATATATATATATATATATATATATTAAGCAGAAAAATAAACATTTATTTCTAATTATAAAGAAATAATTTAGATTTTTAAAAGTTAATTTTCATTCAATATGTTATCATGATAAAAGTTTTACACTCTCTCTTTCTCTCACTCTCTCTACACACACACACGATATGTACATATGATATATATATATATATATATATATATATATATATATATATACATATATATATATATATATATATATATATAAAGCAGAAAAATAAACATTTATTTCCAATTATAAAGAAATAATTTAGATTTTTAAAAGTTAATTTTCATTCAATATGTTATCATGATAAAAGTTTTACACTCTCTCTGTATCTATTTCTCTCTCTCTCTCTCTACACACATACACACACACATGTACACATACAATATGTATATACGATATATATATATAGAGAGAGAGAGAGAGGGAGAGAGAATAGAGAGAGAAGGGGAAAATATATAAATTTTGTCGTGATATCATATTAAATCAAAATTAAGATTTAAAATTCCAAACTATTCATTTATAACTGGAAATAAATACTTATATTTCTGATCGTATATTTTATTTTGTGTTAAATGTATAAAACGGTTCGGAACAAGATTGATTGTGATTAAAAATTAAACATTATTAAAGTGCACTTTGTACATAAACTCATCAATCAAACAAATCATTTAATATTTAACTGCTGTCGAATTTACGGCACATTTCTAGTGATTCAAAAGTGAATACAGTGTACACGCGACCTTAGTACCGGTATAATTATGTGTGTGCATACAATTTCCCTAATATACTTATGTCAACACAATTTCATACATGTACTTAAGCCATGAATGGTATTGAACGGAAGAAAAATGCTGGTTTGAATATTTTATTAGGACACAACAGTCGCAAGTCGATGAAACTAGTAACTATGTGATCATGCGTTCGACTATAACCCACGTCTGTGTAAACAGTTAGCCCTTTCACCTACGCATTGTGAAATACCTCAATGAGTAATAATATGTTACTTTTCTTTTAGACGTCATATTAATAATTAGTTTATTTTATTCTAGGAAACTAGTTTTCAGTAATAATGTCCCACATTTTATATATTCGAATGCTATTTATATTTATTTGGTAACAATTTATTGGTTGATGATTTTGGGCTTAAGGGGACCCGGTGGTCTAGCGGCCTAAAATTTAAGCTATTTTAAAAATTTTTTTTCTATATGAGGGTAATGAATAATGCTTTCAAATTTTTTTACACTTATTTTATTACTAATAAACTACACAAAAATGAAAATAAAGACAAAAAAAAAATTTTTTTAAATTAGAAAAATGATGCTGAAGTCTCCCTCTCTAAAAAAATGGAATTGCGTGGTGAATGATGATTTATCTCTCCCTCTGATCTGAAATAAAACAATTGACGAATTTTTAATTAGTATAAGTATAGCTATCGCAGGAATGTAGAATAAAAAAAAAAAAAATTTGACAAAATGGCGCGTAGTCAAAAGTACAAGTTTGAAAACGACCAGTATTTTTGAATGTTTTGTTAATAAAAAAAATATAAATATTTTACGGAAACTATTAGTTTTACTTCCAGCGAGAGCTAGAACTATTCAGAATAACATATTAAAATTTCAGACAAATCGGTCAAGTAGTTTTTTTTTCTGGCCCCCGCAAGACGAAAAAAAGTAGTTTCGAGATAAACGCGTTTAAAGTTTCAAGCAAGTATATATTCTTCTACCTACCTGACCTTCTAATGGGCTGTAGATCCTGAAATACTCTGAATTTCGTCATCAAATTTTAACAGTATATTCTTAAGATACTATACTTTCTAAAAAAAAAGTCGATTTTTCGAAAATTCTAGACCACCGGGTCCCCTTAAAGGTTCTAAGGTCATTAGCGTCCGATTTGCTAAGAAAACTTGTTTGTATGCTAAACATTACTGTTTAAAACAAGTCTTATACAAGTACTGGATGTAAAATATACATTTTAATGTCATTTTTATTATCCTGCAAGACTTTTTATGTTATATTTTACTGATCTGCATTGTATTTGATAAGAATATCAAAACGTATCTTACTTTGAGTATTTGAAATCTAATCAAACACATGTAAAAAATATATATAATTCTATCAGCGTAACAATAAATTGCAAAACAAGCTTCTTTTTAATTAATTAGAAATATTTCAGCCTATACTCAAATAATGAATTTTTTTGATATATAAAAACATCTACAGATATATAATTAATTCATAAATTTCAGTATGACTAAGAAAATGTTTTTATCTTATTTATTTTATAAATAAAATTACCTAAGTCTGTCGATTTGCATTTAAACATGCCAAAAACATTTTTAACTGAATCAGTAATTTTGTTATATTTTACAATCGGAAAAAGTGATTTAATTTTTTATTTGAAATAACAAATATGCGCCCTTTAATTTTGGTAAAACAATATTAATATTTATTTTTTTTTATAAAATAACGAAGATTTATTCATTGTGTTATTTTCTTATGTACCTGCAGTTCATTATTCAATACGAATTCTGTAGATCATTTTTTTATGACTAATTCCGAAATTCGTCATCCTCAGAAAGATCTTTAATTCGTTTAATATCTACCTGAGGATAATGAAAGTTATACGAATTTCGAACAATTTCAAAATTCGTCATCCTCAGACATAGATGCAAGTATCATTTATGAATTACTTGAATTTTTGCATCTTACTGTTTCATCTAAATATTGATCTGTTAATTTACATCCAAATTTTTAACAAATTCAATTAATCTTGAGGAATATATAAAATAATAAATGCTTAGTGGTATCAAAGATGTAAAAGTTGTAATTTGTACATGTTTTGAATTTAATCATAAAAATTGTATATAAATAGAATTAAAATGGTTGTAAATATATGGAAAAAAATTGATAATAATAAAAATTGTTTCCTTAATTATAATTTAGATCAGGGGTGACCAAGCCACAGAAGTATTTTTTTGCATAATAAATGTAAATACATATATGTTTTTAACAAAAAATAATTTTAAGTATATACGGTCTTTATAATCAGAATATGCTCCTGTTCACATATCCTCTTAGATTCTTTTTTAGTACCATTATATACTGTTATTTCTTATATATATATATATATATATGTATGTATGTATGTATGTATGTATATATATATATATATGTATGTATATATATATGTATGTATATATATATATATGTATGTATATATATATTTGTATATATGTATGTATATATATATACATTTATATATATATATATATATATATGTATATATATATATATACGAGGTCAGACAATTAAGTAATGCGACCGATTTTTTTTCTCGGCCTGTGGTAACACTGCGAATCTGTAACTCCGCCACCGTAATAGCAAATCCCTACTCTCTCGATTGAGACCTTGACCACCCTCGTACGATCATTTCTTCGCCAGCTGTTTAGTGTTTTGTAACAACGCGCGAGTAGTGCATGTCACGACAGCCCACCGAATGAACATCGCTCAAGATTGTCTCGAGCAGGTTGAAAGTGATCCTACTCTTCTCGATCGAGTTATTACTGGTGATGAAAGTTGGTTCTTTCAATATGACCCCGAAACTAAACGACAAAGCCAACAGTGGCTGTCCCCTGGAGCACCAAGGCCAAAGAAGGCGAGAATGAGCAAGTCCAAAGTGAAAACCATGTTGATTTGCTTCTTCGACAGCAAAGGGGTGGTTCACAAAGAGTTCGTACCACCTGGACAAACCGTAAATCAAGTATTCTACCGCAATGTGCTCGAAAAATTACGAAAAAGGGTGCTCAGAGTGCGTCCAGAGATCGCGAAGACTTGGGTTCTGCATCACGACAATGCTCCCTGTCACAGTGCGTTCAGTGTCTCTCAGTTTTTGGCGTCTAAAGGCATCGCAACGTTACCACAACCGCCCTATTCACAGGACATGTCACCCTGCGACTTTTTCCTATTCCCCCATATGAAAAAATTCGTCAAAGGTCGACATTTTGACTCCGTTGAAGATATCCAATAATCTGTGACGAGGGTACTCGGAGAGGTCCCACAAGAAGTGTTCCAGAATTGTTACGAAAACTGGAAAACTCGCTGGAATCAGTGTATAGATGCGGGAGGGGACTACTTTGAAGGGGATCGCAGCGATGTACCTTAATTTTTAAATATACTCGATTTTTGAATTTTGTCGCATTACTTAATTGTCTGACCTCGTATTGAAATGAAAATTTAAGGACATATTAAAGAGGTTTTGATTATAATTTCTACATTATTTATTCAACATTATTAAAATGACATTGAAAATACTCATATATCTTTGTTTTTGAAACTATTTACACTTTGTTACCAAATTTATGCACACAAAATTTTAATAATTCACTTTTGTGTGATATTTGAGTAAATAATCAATATATAAAGGAACTTTTTACTCGTTACACATATTGTATCCTTCCTTATGTTATGAGAAGCACAGACCCGGTATCATTTTCTGATACGCTTACTTGTGGTTGATATTTTTCTGCACAATTTTCTTCAAAAAATGTATTTTCGTTTGCGTTATCCATTTTTATCGGTATTTAATCGTTATATAAAGTGAACAATAAAATGCCAAATAGTATAATTATAATTAATTGTTATAATTTTTATTTTTATTATTGATTAAATATTGTAAGTTAAATTAATGATTACACATCGCAATGTGATTATTTCATGTAGGACGCCAATTGGCGTTCTCGGTAGACAATGCTAATTTTATTTAGGACGCCAATTGGCGTTCCCGGTCGTTAAAGTGTTAATTCGCGTCTCTTATCGTTTTTCTTACAAACGATGCACCTTCACAATCGGTTCTTTTCTGATGATGTATACAGCGAGGGAAAATGTCTTCCCAGAAGCGTTAGAAGATAATTATCGCCTGTTATATTAGGTGTACGGGTCGGATTTTGATAATATTTTTCTAATATTTACCAATAGGCCGTCTGACAGTTATAGTCGGTGTTAGTTTCCATAGACTATTTCACGGATGCCGGCTATAACCGGAGATAGGAGCGAAAATTTTAATTATTATTTACACTATAAAATTTATTATCACATTAGGATACATCTAAGAATAAATAATAAATAGTCAAATCTAAACACTAGCAAAACATTGGATTATAGAAATAATATGTCTTCTATTTGCCGTTATTGATGCATCGGTTTTGCTTATAAAATAATTTAAATCCAAGCCCATTAACATTTTGGTTAGTTCGTACTGGAAGAATAAATGGACCAGCACTGTAATCTGAAAATAATTTCCAGCGATTATTATAAAAGATTAATATATTCATTTTATAATAAGAATAGAAAATATATAATGAACCAGTTCTGACACTGCGACTAGATTCACTTTCACAATTGAATTATTCACTCACTCCACAGACCACAAACATTTTTTCGGATCAAATATATTCAATAAATTGTGAAGAAATGTTCAGTTAATCATTACAATAATCATGTACTAAACATTTCTGATTAGAAAAGTTTCTGTGATTTGTGAGATGGAAGCATGATTCGTTTGTGGAATACAACTTTAAAAAATAGTTTAGATACAGAAGTAGTTAAATATGAAAAAAAGTTTAACAGTTATGATTCATTTACTGCAATGTGTTTTAATATTTAAATGCTTGAATTAGTATGTATTAATTATTCGTACAACAATTTGTTTCTTAATAAATGCATTCCTTTAAGAAATTTCGGCAATTTGTATCATTTTATTTACAAACAAGAAACGTAGACTTGACATTGTGTGTTATAGACTACTCAAATGTTAAAACGTAATTTCGTTTACTATATGAATTACTATATATATATATATATATATATATATATATATATATATATATGTATATATATATATATGTATATATATATATATATATATATATATATATCATAGGCGCTAATGACCTCAGCTGTCGAAGCGCTCTAAAACCCAAATAATCAACCAACTAACTATATATATATATATATATATATATATAATATATATGTGTATATATATATATATATGTATGTATATATATATATATGTATATATATATATATATATATATGTATATCAAATACTCCATAGACACCTAAGAAATAGAAAAGGGAATCGAAGAATTAGACAATAGTGGAAAAATAGGACTCAACATGAATCACAGAAAAACAAAAGTGATGTTTAATGCGTTTATTCTTCCTAAACAAATAGAAATGAAAAAAGCAGAAATTGAATATCAGGAAATATACTTATTAAGTTGGTAGAAAAAAAATTGCGGTTTATGACTTTCAAATTCTTATACACTGTTCTGTTTTTTGATTTTCCTAGCTATTTTAAGTGGTCCAGAATTGTTGGATGACTAACGCCTCACTTTTGTCCAAGCTCTCGAATTGTTGTGCGTGGTTTTGACTCAACTAACGCCTTCAGTTGGTCGTCATGAACTGAAGAAGGACGCTCGCGACCTTCATCTTCAAAACTCCCATTCCCACCACGAAATTTTTTGAACCACCATTGCACCGTACGTTTTTTAACAGTACCCACACCAAAAGCATCGTTTAGTTTACAAGTACTTTCTGCTGCTTTACCACCTGATTTGAACTCATACAAAACAATGGTTTTATTTGCATCTTTTCCGTCTTTAATTCAATAGCCCATTTTGAAGCAAAATAATAATAATAAATAATAAAAAATAAAAATAAAAATTTAATAATAATAAATAATAATTAATAATAAAATCAAAGTCGTTGCTATCAAAATAAGACCGAAAAATGCATTTTAAAATGATATTACATGAGCACGATGAAATTACACTTTCACTAAAAAATTAAAGTTGGATTTCAGAAAACACAAACCGTAATTATTTTCCTACCAACCTAATATTTATGTCAACTTATTAACAAAGGTAGACTATTCAATGGTGAAGTTAGCAGAAAAAAAAATAAATAGACTTTATTTGGACAAAAATTTTGACTATTTAAGTCGAATATGCCATTCTGTTTGAAGAGAAAAGTATTTGATCAGTGTATAATAATACCTACCCGTAGGTAGTTAGGTATAATAATACCCACTACCTACGGATGTAAAACATGGGTTCTTAATGCTGAAACAATGTAACGACTTAAATTATTATGGAAAGATGTTGGGAATAACAAGAAGAGATTAAAAAAGAATAGGATGGGTACGAAAACCAACTTGAGTTACAGATATATTGAGAAGAATGAAACGTTTGAAATGGAAGTGAGTGGAGTATAACGGAAGAAGAGAGGACAATTGATGGGTGAAAGAATTTATTGATTGATAATGAAGGAATTTAAAAAGATCCAGAAGAAGACCAATGGATGGATGAGATAAAAATATGAGAAACTTTATTGAAAATTTATGGAAAAGAGATACATTGAATTGTTTGAACTGGAATGTTTTAGAAGAGGCCTTCATCCAGCAGTGGATCTAAAGAGGCTGATGATAATGATTACGTTATATATATATATATATATATATATATATATATATATATATATATATATATATATATGTATGTATATATTAGGTTATATAAAAAACTTAATTGTTTTATTTACCTGTAACTGGTGTATTTTTTCGAAAATCCGGATCCATTGCTCCATCATTGAATTTCTCTCCACACATTCTAATACCATTAATTATAATATAATCATCTGGACAATTAAAGATCTCAGCTCCTGCCTGAGATGGAGGAAACAGCATACCACCTCCTAAATATTCGGAATCAACAAAAAATAAATTATGATGCATTTAATTTCAAGTGATAGTATATGATTATTAATAACCCGTCCTTTAGTCTATATAATTATTTAGTTAATAAATTTATTTCGTTATTATATCAGATTGCACGAGGGTCGTTTGATAAGTTTGTTTTTTTTATGATGTTGCGTCACCGTTCAATTGGCAACGTCACGGATATCAAGTGTCACTTTTAAAACTAGCATAGGTGAAATTTCAGTCAGAAACGACGCATTGTTCACGTTCTACAGATGTTTGAAACGGGCATTGTAGCGGTTACCGCAATAATTGAAAAAAACGAGCATGTCTTTTTGCGTGGATGAAACATGGATCCACCACTACACATCTGAGTCGAAGCAGCAGTCTAAACAGTGGACAACTACTGTTAAAAGTGCACCGAAGAAGGCAAAGACCGTTTAAACTGCTTGGAAGGTGATGGTCATCATTTTTTGGAATTTCCAAGGCATCATGCTGGTGGACTACTTAACGAAGTGAAAAATGATAACAGTATCCTATTATGCAACATTACTGGAACGTTTGAAAGAAGGGCTGAAACAAAAACGGCCAAGATTGGAGCACAAAAAACTATTCTTTGATCAGGACAACGCGCCGTTCCATAAATCGACTGTCGCAATGGCAAAGTGGCACGAATTAGGCTTCGAATTGATTTTTCATCCACATTATTCTCCGAACTTGGTCCCGTGCGAATTCTTTTTCTTCTCAAACTTGAAAATATGGTTCAGTGGGAAGAAATTCTCGTCGAATGAGGATACCATAGCCGCCATCAATGCGTACTTTGCAGACTCACTGGGCCAAGTGTATAGCTCTCAATGGAGACTTTGTTGAGAAATAAAATCGATTTTTTTCCAAAAAACGCTGTTTAACTTGATTTTTGACGGAAAACGTCTTACACAATGGGTTTACATGGGTGAAGACTATGCGAAAGTCGATGTTACGATTTTGTGTATATCAAACAAATCTTAATAACTTTAAAATTATAACGCATATCCAAATAAGCAATACATGGTTTAATAGAGAAAAGATGTAAGAATGTTACGCAATGTTAACCTTAAGCGTGTGACGTCACACGCCGCCACAACATTGTCGCCAAATTGTAGTGTAATATTATCGGTTCGCCTCGCGGAAAAATTAATGTAGCTCGAGAGTGCGTACGTGTAGGATGTTGTGTCAGGTATCGTTTGACAGATCTGGACATGTGCTATAAAATAAAATACTAACAGTGACAATAGTGAAAGCAATTGAAAAGATATACACTGATAAAGTGTTGAAACTGGACTAATTTTCTCTAAATTTTTAAAAATGTCCAAATATCTTCAAAACAAGAATGTAAAAAGTATCGTAAACGTTTACAGAGTGAAAGAAGACTAAATGATGAATCCGAAAAGGCCCCTATGACAGCAGCAGAACGAATGCGGCGGATGAGACAGCGTCGAGAAGTTGAGGCGAACTACAGTCACGCGAACGCTGCAACTCCTGATGCAAGTTCACAGGCAATAGATGTTGACAGTGAGATGGAACTGATGGAATGCGACGAAAAACAAGCAGATGTAACATTTGAGAATAGATATTTAGCGTTTAAAACCCATTGGCGTTTGGCGATGGAGCACTTTGAAAAGACATTTTATGGCAATAAGTTGTGTTTTGTTTGTGGAGTTTGTGACCGCATATGGTTCCAAAATAATTTGAAACGTCCAAATGCAACTATATTGCAATTCTTACAACAGGAATTTACAGATGAAGACGTTCAACAGTTCATGTTGTGCTCAAACTGCTTTACACTAGTAAAGCAAAGAAATGTGCCAATGTTGAGTAAAATTAACGGTTTCGCGTATCCGCTGAAGCCAACACACTTGCCACTCAACTATATCGAGATGTTTCTTTTTCAATTAATGCTTTACAGCACAGAGCATGCCAGAACAAAAGTTAGTAACTGACCTTGCGATCCCAACATACCGCTTCTGCTCACCGAGGACTTTAACATTGATGCGTCTAACGATCGTCTGAAACAGTTTCTGAACGACAAGTTTGGATTGGTCTTTGCCACGGATCCAACTGACTTCACAACCTAAAGAATACCACTATAGACTTAATGTTCTCTAGACATATAAGTGTAGCATGTAGGTCTTACATATCGTACTATTCGTACCATTGTCCTGTCTCTAACAACATTTTACAAATTAATCAGCATTGTGAGAAATAAATAAAAAGACACACAAGTCTGTTGTGCTCATTTCTTTCTTACTAACCATACAAACATCACGCCCCGACAACACCGCTTAGGTAAGACATTTTCCGCTAAAAATCTCAGCAGTAGTGACTCCAACACTACCTACCAATTTTTTACCATACTTATCAAATGACCCACGTATAAATAATATGCATATAAATACATTTTATTGCTTTAATGCAAAAGAATAATGACTTTTCTAACTCATCAAAGTCAAAATACTACCACCTATTATCAATTTCTATTGAATGTATATAGTTCGTATACAATTGAGTAAATGAATTCTTGAATACCTTTATCGATTGTTATTTAAATATTTCAATGGTTGTAATAAAATAATATTTAAACGGTGACTTTAAAAGGTTGAATACTTTTATCTCAATTGCAATACACAAAATTGAGATTCCATGAAAGTGGTAGTCGACTCAATTTGTGTTATCGTTGCTTATAAGTTTTAAAAAATAATTTTCTTAAAGATAAATACTTTTACCTTTAATATAAACTCTCTACAATTATAAAATCAATCATTTTATTTTGTTTAACCCATTAAGCGCCGCTGTTGTGTATACGGAACATTAATTTTGGAAATTTTTTTCCGTGCTGAAAATATATTTTTTTAAAAAAATTTATAAAACAGTAAACACTGATTCAATAGCAATATCACTACATTATTATTTTTTTTTCAATATTAGCGAAAATGAATAGATGTAGACTTTGCAAGACTCAGACCGTAAATAAATATGTAAAAAGTGCAACGTTTTTCTCCACCCGAAGTGTTTTAGCAACTCTCATGCCATTTGATTCGGATTTTAGTAAAATAAACGAATTTAAAATTTAAAACAGACTAGTTTCTATTCACTTTTAAACATTTTTTTTGATAATGCTAACATTAGTCGCCACTGTTGCGTTTACAAGACATCTCGCTGTGGAAAACCAAATTTTTAATCTTTTTTTCTAACGCCAAATTAATTAGAAGCGGCCAAGAATCAAACCGTGTTAAGCGTTTTCGAAGATTCCTACGATGTTGAGTAGCGGCGTTTAATGAGTTAAAAAAATGTTTTCAAAATATAGCGGACTTTTTTTACAAGTGAAATTTTTACTGCCTATACACCACGCATTTTGATAGAGATTATATCTTTTGAGTGTCAATATACAGTGTTATCACTATCAGATTTTTTATGGTTTATAAAAGTAAAAAATTCTAGTGAAAGTTATCTTACCTTCATCTAAATTCATTAATTGAAACGGATATTCATATTCTTTATTGACATTAGTGTACGTAATTGTGCAGTAACCGGGTTCTTTCCTAATACATATTGCATAATTTAAATTATTCTGTAAAAAAATATATAGATGATATCTTTATTACACAGCGATAAAGTAATGATCCGAACAACATAATACTTTTTTGTTACTTTCACAAATTATTTCAGAGTGGAAATATCATATTTTTTTTTTGTTTGTGCTTTGGCGACCATTGACTTGCGACCGAAATATATCAGCTACGCATTAAAATAAACAATGATCGATTATTGGATATTTTGGTGAAAAATGTGCTAGCAATTTAAGTGTTAATTCGTGTGTGAAATGAATGTAACCAGTGTTAAATTATAATTAGTGAAATTTTCTTACACCAAAACTAGTACATAAACAATTATTATTATAATGCAGTGCGATCTTTCAATTGAAACATTCTTTTGTAATGTTTGGATTTTTGGTTCATTTGTATATTTGTGTGTTTAGTGACAATTCTGATAGATTCCGAAAATATTTTTTTAAATATTTGTGAATATTAAAAATCTCTCTCTCTATATGTATATATATATATATATATATATATATATATATATATATATATATATATATGGTAATGGTTTAGTTTAAGTGACAGTGGTGGTTTTTGAGATAAAAAAGACCATTTTGTCATTACTCAACTAACATCAGTTGGGCACTCTTTTTATTGTATTTTCATATTATTTAATGTAAAATTTTTGCTTCAATCACTTTATACATAGGAAGCAATCAATTTAGCAAAAAAATAAATTATAAAGTATATTTTAGCAAAGGCCCTTAATTAGAACTATTACCGTATATATATATATATATACAAATATATATATATATATATAAATATATATATTTGTATATATATATATATATATATATATATATATATATATATATATATTTATATATATATATATATATAAATATATATATATATATATTTATTATTATATATACATATATATATATATATATATATGTATTTATATATATATATATACATATATTTATATATATATATATATATATATATATATATATATATATATATTTATATGTATATATATATATATTCGTATATATATATATATATATATATATATACATATATATATATATATATATATATATATATATATATGTTTCTTAAAACATATACAGATTTGGTATATAATTAATACGATATTAAAATTCTGATTATTTGAAAAAAATATATATCAAGTTACCAAGTATCCGGGTGTACTGTGACGGATTGATGTGCCGATGTTCTGATAGTTGAAAGACTCGAATGAGCCATCAACGTCCGTATAATATTGCAAACAATTTAAGTTGACATTTCCACATTTTGTCGAGTCGATTTGTGTCACACGTATACGGAAAGTTCTAATCTCCTCGGAGTTGGTTAGGATTGACATAAATAGCGGAGTGTTTGTATTTGACACGTCAAGGTAAACTGAAAATTCAATATAACTTTATAAATCAATCATTCATTTTAGGTTAAGGTAATAATTCATATTCCAAGAATATTTCTTTTCATTATAATGTCAATTTTTTAGAACTTATTCTACAATAATTACAATACGCATACCTCTCTCTCTCTCTCTCTCTCTATATGTATATATATATATATATATATCTATGTATATATATATATAGATATTATTTCATATATGTATGAATATGTATGTAATGGTTCTAAATAAAATTCAGTACATAAAAAACTGGGACACAAATAAGTTTTTTCTTGTAACTTAGTTCTTTATTTTCTTAATTTGATACTGAAGGCCAGTTTATATGTTCAAGCGTATTTTTTAGAAATTTTAAAGTAATATAAATATATATATATATATATATATATATATATATAGATATATGTATATATATATATAAAAATATATGTATATATATATATATATATATACATATATATATATATATATATATATATATATATGTATATATACATATTATTCATTAAAAAATAAACTGTTTTATTTATATTATTTTAAAATTTCTGAAATATACGTATGAACTTATAAATTGGCCTTCAGTATCAAATTAAGAAAATAAAGAACTAAGTTACAAGAAATAACTTATGTGTTCCAGTTATTTTATGTTCTAAATTTTATTTAGAACCATTGCATACATATTCATACATATATGCAATAATATATATGTATATATATATATATATACACATATATATATATATATATATATATATATATATATATATCTATATATATGTATATATATATATTTATTATTGCATATATGTATATATATTAGGTTGGTGCAAAAATAATTGCGGTTTTTACATATAGATGTGAAAGACGCATATATTAGTTAAAAATTGTATTTATTAATCAAAATAAAGATCACTGGCTTGCACACATTTCTTTTAAGGGGAAACAGAATTGTTTATTCCTGCAAGATAGAATTCAAGAGTCCTGGAATTAACGAATTCATCGAAAACGCTTTAAACTGATGCTTGATCTTTGAAAACTTTCTCTCGTAGGAAATTACTCAAATATTTAAAAAATGATAATCATTATCTTTCACAAATAAACGATTTTCGCGTTCCGAAGACTATAACAAAAATTCTGTTCAAAAATATACATTGATCATTTTGATTGTTGCTTATGCGTATTTCGAAATCGATTCCATTATTCAGGAACAAAAAAATCTATAGATTTTTTTTATGTTTACGGGCTCATAATGCATTCTAGTGTTTAATAATGTATTCTTTTATTGCTGTTCTATATTTTATTATTACTCTATAGATAAGTGGATCTGGTTGTGGAATATTGCATCAGAATGGACAATCTAATCCTGGTTGTGCAATTGTGGGGGGAATTGTCTAGAGTATAATTACACTTGTAAACTGTCAGACCTTACATTGTCGCGGCTAGCGCGAAAAAGGATTAAATTACATGGTCTTTTTTAAATATCTTGATTCCTGTTGTATGTAGAAAAGAAATTAAAAAAAAGATTTGTAGGGAATTTAATTCTCTACAACTTTGATGCTCATGCTTTTTTTCATGCGATGGATATTTTATTATTTATTGCAAAAAAATCCAGTAAAAAAAGTTTTTTAAATTTTTCTTGTTTTCCATCAATTTGACGTTAAAAATAGCCATTAGCAAAGTTGTAGATCATGAAAAAATGTACAACTTTTATATTAAACTTTTTTTTGTGTAATAAATATTTATTGTTTTACACCGCTGAAAATAGCAGTGTGTACCGTATACGCGGATCTGTAATATCGCTTCCATGGTGTCGCGTCGACTTGTACAGTTTTGTGCTACGGTACACGCGGCCTTTTGTACCAATATATAACAATAATTATTTATTACACAAAAAAGAGTTTGATATGAAAGTTACAGATTTTTTTATGCTCTACAACTTTGTTACGGATATGTTTAACGTGAAATGAACGAAAAAGGAGAAAAATGTAAAAAACTTTTTTTAACCAGTTTTTTTTTGCAATAAACAAAAAATATTCATCCCTCGAAAAGAAAGATCAGAACGAAAGTTATAAAGAATTAAATTCTCTGCAAAATGGGGTTTAATTTCTTTTGTAGCTATAACTGGAAGCGAGATATTTAAAAAAAAATTAATCCGGAATGTAACCCGTTTTTCGCGCTGGTCGCAACAGCTTAATGTCCGACAGTTCATAAAAGTGTATTTATACCCTAGAGACCCCCCACACCCACATTATTCCATAATCAGGGTTAGATTGTCCGTTCTGATACAAGGATAGGCCCGAATTTTAGCCAGAACCGCTGGACTACTAACACTTAAAAAGATATTTAAATTGTTTTTTTCTTACATGCATTAACTAAAATTAATAGTTTTAATTTATCCATAGTACTAGAGGAAAGTTAGTTACAAGAATTTCAGCATATTTTTGTATTTAAATTTTATACATACACACACACACATATATATATATATATATATATATATATATAAATTATGTTATGATAATTTTTTTTATGCAATAATTAATAATAATTTTAACTCTTAAAACTAATTAAAATTAAACCCACTGATAATAATATTAAGTGTACAAATGAATTCGGCACCTTATTTTATAGAAAATGAATGTTTTCTTACTTACAAATCTAAGAAAATCACGATTATATAACAAATCAGTTAATACAAATCAATTAAGTTTATTTATTTTTAATTGATATTCCATTTCTTCAAGTGTTGACATTAATGTTTGATAAGATATCAGATATAATCCTCATTAATATGATTTATAGAAGTCGAATAAGAATCATTCAAATAGGAAAATAATTGATAGAATCGTATGAGTAATATATATATATATATATATATATATATATATATATATATATATATATATATATATATATATGTATGTATAAATCCGTCTCTCGATTTACATGAATTATCCGTTCCATGTGACTTTTACTTGGAAGAAAACAGCGTAGCATTAGTAGAAAAAAAATACTAAAGAAAAAATATAATATTGGTTACTTGTGTTTACTTGTTCACTACGTGTTACCTTTCAGTGCTAGTGATGTTTCGTTTCGAACATTCAACTTAAGATTAATCTGATCACAAAGTAATACGCAGTAACATGCTCACTACAAACCATAAAAGGTCAAAATAATGTAATTAGTATAGTTAATGATGTTTGTACAAGTTCTCGAATTGTTGTGCGTGATTCTGATTAAACTAACGCCTTCAGTTGGCCGTTATGAACTGAAGACGGACGCCCTTCATCTTAAAGGCTCTCGTCTTCAGTACGAAATTTTTGTAACGACCATTGTACCGTACGTTTCTTAACAGTAACACCAAAAGTATCGTTTAGTTTACGAACGGTTTTTGCTGCTTCACCATCCGTTTTGAACTCATACAAAAAACCGTTTTGAACTCTTATTTGCTTCTTTTCCATCTTTAACCCAATAGCTCAATTTGAAGGAAAATGAGTAATAAAACAAAAGTCGATGTTACCGAAATACAGACCAAAACATTCACTTTAAAATGATATTAACATGAACACGATGAAATGACACTTTCATTGAAAAAAATGAGGCTGGCGTTCAGAAAACAAAAACCGCAATTATTTTCCTACCGACCTAATAATTTAAAACAGCTATGATTGGTTCAGTTTAAAGACACCGAATTAATTTTTACATCTAATATAAAAAAAATATGATAATAAAGAGATATATGGTATATTTTTTTTTGTAGGTATGAAGAGCATAACTGGCAGTAATAATTGAATATCTTCTAAAAGGAGTTAGAAAAGCACTCTATTGTTTCATCAGACTTCTTTTAGCAACATGGTACTCAAACGTAAGTGAATGAAATTACATTTTTATTTTTAATATTCGTATAAATTTTCTTTAATTAAGTGATTTCTAAACAAGTGATGTTATATAAAAATAGCAGCGTTATTTTTTAGAAAATTGGACTAAATCGAATATATATATATATATATATATATATATATATATATATATATATATACATATATATATACAAATTAATATTTATTCTATCAAACAATCTAAACAGTATTTATATTTAAAATTATTAACACAATTATCTTAAATATTATAATTTAAAAAGAATATTTATCGATAAACTAAATAGATTATTTTCTCACTATACATAAAAATTGGTCCTCCTCTGGGATGATGACTTTTATTCGTGTTCTAATTGGCTAATAAGGTTAATTTACGTTTACATGATCTTCCTTCCGATAGGTTAATTTACATGTAACATGTCTCAAGAGGGGAGGGCGAGGATGATAGCGAGCGTGATAATCTCATTTAAACAACTTTAAATCGTTTAATAATAATAATAATTCTATGTAACTTTATTTAAAGTAACGTTTTTAATGAAGAATCTTAAAAGTGATCTTTTGACTTTAATTAGATTATCCTTTAGATAATTTACATTTTCGATTAGTACACGTTTTGTATTTTTATATATTTCTGCTAATGCATCGCAAATTACAATTAAATTATGATTTTAAGCGATTAAAGATGCATTTATGGTTCTCTGTGAAGTACCATGATTATTTTAAAATTTGGATCCATTTTCTATATTAGTTTCAATGTTTAATATATTTATTCTTTGTTTCTATATTATATATATATATATATATATATATATATTACATTAACTGAGTTATTCGTTTCTTCATTAAAAATACGAACACGCCGATTTATTAATTTCAATTCGTTTATATTATAGTATATTAATAAATTATACATACAACAACAACAACACTAGATTCAATAATAATAAGATAATCTGTAATGTTAAGTTACAAAATTAAATTCTGATGTGAAAATAAATTTCAGTCTTTTGCCTTAACTTGTATGTTGAATTGTTGATTTTGATGACAGAAAACAGAACTGATTTTTTTTAATATTTATGATCGATGCGAAAGAGCTATAATATCATATAATTTGTTTACTTTAGATCTTTAATATTGTTAAAAAATATTAAAAAATAAAGAAACATGAAAAAAATGTATTTTCTTAATGGATGTAAATCGGAATATTGTACGATATTACAATATTCCGATTATTTTTTTTTGATAATCAAACCTATATAAAATGGAAATGTTATTGTTACTTTATCACCTCATATATATATATATATATATATATATATATATATATATATATGTATATACATATATGTATATATATATATATATATATGTATATATATATATATATATATATATATATATGTATGTATATATATATATATATATATATATGTATATATATATATATATATAGTGCTGACCTGGTTTTGCGACTAATTATAACTGATGTGTAACAACTATTAGATCCGGTACAATTATTACATACCTTCTAATATAGACCAAGTTGTTCAGTTTCACGAGGTTCGTTTGATAAGTATGGTAAAAAATCAAGTTAAATATCGTTTTTTTCGAAAAAATAAATTTTATTTCTCAACATAGTCTCCACTGAGGGCTACTATACACTTGGTTCAGCAAATTTCCTTTTTTTATCCCGTCGGAAAAGTAGCTTTTCTCCAAGTCTGTAAAATACGCATTGATGGCGTCGATGATCTCTTTCGACGAGAATTCCTTCCCATCGAACCACATTTTCAAGTTTGGGAACAGGAAGAAGTCGCACGAGACTAAGTCCGAAGAATATAGTGGATGAGAAATCAACTCGAAGCCTAATTCGTGCAATTTTGCTATTGCGATGGTCGATTTGTGGGACTACGCGTTGTCCTAGTGAAACAGAACTTTTTTATGCGCCAATCTTGATCGTTTTTGTTTCAGCTCTTCTTTCAAACTGTCCAGTAATGTTGCGTAATAACCTTCTGTTATTGTTTTCCCTTCGTTAAGTAGTCGATCAGGATGATTCCTTGGGAATACCAAAAACCAGTGGCCTTCACCTTCCCAGCCGACAAAACGGTCTTCGCCTTCATCGGTGGACATTCACTAGTCGTTGTCCACTCCTTTAACTGCTGCTTCCATTCAGGTGTGTAGTGCTGAATCATTGTTTCACTCACGCTGACGAATCGACGCAAAAAGGCTTACAGATTGCGATTAAACAACGCCAAACACTGGGTTGAAATATCTTTTCGTGTGCGTTTTTGGTCGACAATCAACAATCGAGGCACCCATCGCGAACACAGCTTTTTCATGTACATTTTTCGTAGAGGATATTATGCACTCGTTCAGTTGAGGTGCCTACAGTCATGCATTTTCACTCGGCGGTCTTCCATAACGATACCATTGATTTTTCCAACGATATCCGTCGTGGTGACCTCAACTGGGCATCCAGAGCGTGCTTCATGTTCAGTGCATGTTCGGCCATGATTAAACTCATTTATCCAAAAATAAACAGTCTTCAAGGCTGATTCAGAGTTCCTGTAAACTTCATCCAAATCAGTTTTGAACTAGGCGGTCGTCTACATTTTCAAATAAAAATGTTTTATTACTGCACGGAATTCGCTATTTTCCATTTTTACAATAACTGCAACAATTCTTGCTTCAAACATCTGTAGAAGGTGAACAAAGCGTCGCTACTAGCTGAAATTTCGCTTATGCTAATTTCGAAAATGACACTTCTGTGACGATACCATATCTGTGACGATACCAAATGAATGGTAGTGACACATCGTATAAATTTACTAAACTTATCAAACAACCCTCGTATAACACACTGATATTTGAAGAAAATATACAGACAATATAGTTGTTTATGTACTTGTATATTTATTAGATGTACAAATTTACTTGGTGCCTTTTTTTATAGAAAATGAATGTTCACGAAAAAATGAATACGTTTTAATGTACAAAATATCACCCATTATTTTTTATAACTTTGCTCCACGTGTCGGGTAACTAATGAATCCTTTATCAAAAAAAATAGCGACTTTGATTCGATCAAGTCATAATGACTTTTTGAACCTCTTCACCTGTTTTAGCATTTTTTTGATGTTTTATGCGTCACAAAACCATCCTTCAAACCTGAACAAATCATTTCTGCGAGTAGCAGCATTTTTTAACCGGAATGCCATGACTAATGAGCTAATTTTGGATGTTAACTACTGTTTTGTAAGGTTATACCAACTGTTTGGCCAACATGTATATATATATATATATATATATATATATATATATATATATATATAATTTTTCAATGTCAAATTCAGCACTTTAAAATCCAGAACGAGGAGAAAATATGTTAATTCAGAACAGAGTTATGATTGATTCACTTTAAAAGCACCGAATTATTTTTTACACTTAAATACATTTCATTCTGGGAAACAATTTGAAATTTTCATTAAGCTTAATGTATTAAAATCTTTCCAGTATAGTTTTTTCGTATATTTTTTTCTTGAAATATGCTTATTTTTTAAAATACATTGTTTTTTCAGTCTATTATAGAATTGTACCTGTACTTTTACTCCCATTGTACAGCTTAATTTTAGGTTTAATTTCTTTCTTATATTTTCATATCATCATCATTGCAAGTACATAATATTTTCATCAAAAATATTTTATTCTGAATTGAATTGTGAAAACTTTTTCATTTGAGAAAACGTGTCTTTAATAAATCGGATCTAACATATTTCTTTTAAGACCTTTCATCTTTATGTTCTGATTCGTTTATTAAATGCCTTGTAAGAATGAACATTTCTATACACATAATTATAACTAGTTATTACGTTAAGAAAACATATTTCTCATTTTTGTATGTTCTTTAATGTGTTGCAACTAGAGCAAGGGTTCTTAAACTTTTTAGGTTCACACCTCTCACGAAAGTAAACTTAAAATTCTCATCTCCCTTCCTTTCCGAAAAAAATTAATAATGGATCAATTACATAATTACCAAACACTTCGACTGTACGGATTTTTGATTATTTGGATATCTCTGATATTTTTTTGTCCGGATAATCGTGATTCGACTGTATCTAAATTAAATTCTAAAAAAAGCAATTACAAAAATGTTATAGAGGACAGTCACACCTCCCCACTAACTCCTTTGAACCTCACCAGGGGAGGCACAGCTCACAGGTTACGAACCGCTGAACTAGAGAATCCAGCATAGATAGAAATATTTGGAACTTTAGAATATATAATATTGTATATTTGCAATTATAGGATTGTAATAAATATTGGATGTGTTAATGCACATTTATATATATACACACACACACACACACACATATATATATATATATATAGAGAGAGAGAGAGAGAGAGAGAAAGAGAGAGAGAGAGAGAAGAATGAAGACATCTTTTTAAGTTTGATATTTTTCGAATATTTTTACAACTTTCTAAGACTTACTATGCTGTCCATTATTAATTCCACAAATAATAGGAACCATATTGTTGATATTTTGACCAGAAACTACGAATTGATCCTCAACACAAGTACCATTTGTAGGCGGTTTTAGCTACAATTAATTTGCACAACAGCAATTAATTAGAAATATAAACACACACACGCGCATATATATATATATATATATATATATATATATATAATTCTGGAAGCATTTTTCCTATAGGATTAGCTGCAAGTCTATTTTTCGTGACCAGCTTAGAAAGTTTGCCATTTTCATGTAGATTTTAAAGACTAAATTTAATCTTCAAAATCCACCTAAAGATGCCACACGTGCTGAAACCGATCGCAAAGAATGGACTTTCAGCTGATCCTATACGAAGAAGGCTTCCAGGGCATTATATAAATATATATATATATATATATATATATATATATATATATATATATATATATATGTATATAATTTTTAGATTTAGAAAAAAACAAGAAAATCGAATAATGCGACCATATTTACCTCAAATTGTTCAAAATCGAGTCTAATTTGCATTATATCAGGCCGTGATTTTTCAACTGTAAAACTGCACGTTAATTTTTCTGTCGATGGTTGTGGATATCCGGGATTTGTAAAGTAACTTAATCCCAATGATGTATGTTGTCCGCACGAATTTTGAACTGAAATTAAATATAGATCTAATTACAATAACTATATAAGTATTTTAAAATAATTTTTTTTTTTTTTTGTAAAGTAGAAATGTATTTGATACGCATAGTGATTAATAATGAGGACACAGAGTTTTGACAGTTTGTATGAGAGGTTGAATGTTTTATTAATTGCATTTTGAATTCTCAAGCCAAACACCCAGCTAACTATAAGAAAACAATTCAAATTATTTGAATTCAAATTTAATTAATTTATTTATTATAATTAATTCTCAAAATGTGTTTCCTGAGCTCAAATACAAGCTGATCATCAGCGAATTCGCTAATTATATATCTGAACCATTACACTATTGTTACGAATTTCCTTTGATGTATTAATTATTCTTGTACATAATTGTTCATATGTGTTTATTTCCATAATGTACATATCATCGGACGCTAATGACCTTAGCTGTCGAAATGCCCTAAAACGCCAAATATCTAACTAACTAACTACATAATATCTCAAATAAAAGATATTATCATCCGAGAAATTTAGATTCTAAAGGTTATCTAACAAGACCTTCATGTATAATAATCAATCTATCAAGATAATGAAAATTTCAAAATACAGTTTTGTCACTGTGGCTAAATTCACTTTCACAAATGTTTTTTTTTCTCTCATTCCACAAACAATATTTTTTTTCTGATCAAACATATTCAGTAAATTATAATTTTGAATATTTTTCACTTTTGTTTGTGCACATTTCAAAATCAGTGCAATTATTCTTAAATCAATATGGAACATGAAAAATCCTATTGCCGTAACGTTTGATGGCATTGCTATCTAAATGAAAATTATTAATATGTAACCAAAAATTATTAATAATTATTTGTTGAATAAATTTGATCAGCATTTTCTTATGGTCAATGGAGTAAGAGAAAAATTAATTTGTGATATTTAAGATTTGGTCATATGATCATGCCTTCTATAATGAACTGATAGACTATTGTGCTGTAAACATATGCGTTGTTCAATATAAAGGGTTTGTACTCTATTCAAAGGACATCCCCCTCATTTTTTGCAAGACATGTACCATGCACGTCGTTCTTGACTGCACTATTGATGGTTTCGTTGTTTATCTCAAAATGGCGCAGCATTTTTCGTATCCTCCCACCTAAATGATCCGCATCTCGCAGCTTATCTAGCGAAGCATCAAAGTGCCTGTGGATGCATCCTCTTATTGGCTCATATTTATCAGTTGTTCTAACAGACTCTCATACGTCCTCGTCAATCCTTGTTCTCCAGGGACGCTACTAAAGATTTTAGTTGCCGACGCGTCTTTAAACCCAAAACAACCAACCATCGTATTCCAGCTTAAGCAGCCTGCGCCACTTATATCGACAATACTTAGCGATGAAATAGTTCTTGCTCAAAATATAGAATAAAATATCTAACATTTTTTAAATTCTGCTTTGACAAATCTTTTACATTTTTGTACATTTACTTGAAATTTTAATGATCATTTACTTAATATTAAACTTGTGAATTTACTAAAACTATAATACAACTTACATCTGTTGTATTTATGACGCTAAATAAAATAGTAATTATAACAAAAGAATAAAAAATACTGTTTATATAACATATTTCACTTAAAATAACCTCCCAAATAATTCAACAGAGTTGTTTGCATTCGTTATAAATCAAAATCACTCAGTACATCAATGTTATATATCTGTATAATCTATCAAATATACATATATATATATATATATATATATATATATATATATATATATATATATATATTAGAATGACCAGATTTTGGAAAACCAAATACGGGACATGGGTATTAAAAAAACGCCAACTCTGAACCTTAAAACAATTTGGAAAATGACATAATGAAAGATCATTATAAAAATTAGGTGCAGGTCAGGCATTATATTTATCACTACTTTTATTGCACCACACAGTGTCCAAATAAGAACTATTTGAAAACAGGCAAATGCAATATATCTGTACTGAATTACAAATAAAATGTTTACACTAAATAAAAAGCGACCGATGAAAGGGGCCGTCGCCGCCATAAAGTGTAAACATAATTAATTTTCTCGAATTGTCAATTTTTATGGCTTACAAATCAAATCAAGTTAGATTATTCAAAAAGAATATTGAAAAATATAATTGGTTAACATAATATTTATAATTTTATCTTTTCATTAAAATACGGACGTAGGCTGTCCCGACAAGTACAATTCGGGACAGCAAAATTCGACGTAAAATACGGGACAGTCCCGCATATACGGGACGTCTGGCAAGCTTAATATACTCGTATACAGGTAACACACGCACAACGCGGTTCACAAATTGAAGCAGTACTTAATTAACACGGTCTGCAGTTTTCCAGAACGCGGTGTAAAAAAGACATGTGTAATCATAAAAATACGAAATGATAGAAGTGAAAATTTGGTTAATTTTAATAATTTTGTTTTTGTTTTGTAGCTTACGTTCTGATAAATGATATTTTCCGAATCTAATAAAAATTTTTTTTCTTGATTAGATAGATAATGTATATTTTATTTAAAAGAATCGTTTCTGGAACACAAACTCACTTTTTGTAGATAATCTAAATCTCGCATAACGCGATATTTTTCCAAAATCTAACTCCTGCTTTATATGAGGATTACCTGTATATATATATATATATATATATATATATATATATATATATGTATATATGTATATACACATATTTGTTATAAATGAGATTTTTCTTAAGAAATCCTATTTTATTAGTTTAGCAAAACTAATTAATTTAGAAAATATATTATTTCGAAAAGTCGTTTATTTATGTAATTTGTATATATTGTAAGGTTAACATTCATAGAAATAGGCATTTTATTAAAAATATCGTACCCTAATTAAAAGCCCGCAAATCAAATTAATATTTAAATATATGTGCATTTAAATAATTTTGATAAATTATTCAATTATAGTTACTTTCTTTACATGAATATTCAATAAGAAAATATTTGTTACAAGACAATAGTGTCCATAATTAATTATTTACCAGTGCGGATCTAATTACTGAATATTATTAGATTGGTAGAAAAATAATTGCGGTTTATGATTTTGAAATTCATATACACTTTTCTCTTTATTGATTTTCCTAACTGTTTTGAGTGGTCTAGAACTATAGGATGATTAACGCCTAACTTTTGTGCAAGCTCTCCAATTATTGTGCGTGGTTTTGATTCAACTAGCGTATTCAGTCGGTCGTTATGAGCTGAAGAACGACGCCCGCGACCTTCTTCATCTTCAAGGCTCTCGTCCTCAGGGCTGGTTTAGATTAGGATAGTTAAGCGGTAGAGTATACTAGCCTGCTTTTTCTCTAGACCCCTATTCTACTGGCACCTACAATTTGGTACGTTTACACAAAGTTAGTGATTTGGTAGAGAAGCGTTTAGTTTCAAGTTTAAAACAACCAATCACCAACCTCCGAAAATAAAAACAAAACTAGTAAATACAAATTTCGCGCCCAACTACTCGACTCTACTGCAATAATTGCGGTAAATTTGTGATGGGGAAGACGCTACCAGAGTGTACTATACCACATGTGTTATCTCTATTGTACTCGCTACTATCTTTAGTACTCTACTTTCACTATCACTACTTTCACTATCCTAAAGTGTTTACATTATGCTAGTAACATGATACTACACACTCTACCATCGTTCTTTACCGCATACTATCTACCGCTTACTAATATAAACCAGGCATAAATTCGAAATTTTTGGATCCACCATTTCATCGTATGTTCCTTAACAGTACCCACACCAAAAGCATCGTTTAGTTTACGAGCAGGTTCTACTGCTTTACCACCCGTTTTGGACTTTGGACAAACAATTGCTCTTATTTGCTTCTTATCCATCATTAATTTAATAGCCCAATTTGAAGTAAAATTAATAATAAAACCGAAGTCGATGTTACCAAAATACAAATCAAAAAATTTACTTTAAAACGACATTAACATGAACACGACAAAATAACACTTTATTTGAAAAAAATAAGGTTAGAATTCAGAAAACAAAAACCGCAATTATTTTCCTACCAACCTAATACATTAAAATAATTCTGATCAATACTTTTGAAATTGTTTGGTGCGTTACAGCGATTCTGTATTGTTGATGAATTGCAGGCGTATATATGAACTCAACTAATTCATTAACATGAAAACTATTTTATTGAATATCCAGCATCTACACAACCTAACATGTCGAGAGTGACTGTCCTCACTGACAAGAGACGTCGGCACAACAATTATATTTTAATTGTTGTCATGATAAAATAATCAATGCTAGCAACTAACTAACAATCACAGGGGACAGTGTAAATATCTGTTGTAGATATACAGTTAACATTTAAATGTTTCACTACAACAGTTATACATATTAAGAATAAACTAATGATCCATTTTATATCTTAATTAACTTACAAACACAACAAACTCCATATGCGTGTGCACAAGGGCCGAGTGCTTTTCCCCCGAGACTTTGACATTCGGCAACGTGATAACAGGTCCCACTGAACGATCCAAATGCGTGACTTACCCTACACTCTTCATTATTAAATTTTATCACTGTAAAAAGATTCAATAACCGTTCTTGTACTGTGTTTTTATTGTTATTATTATTATTTGTATATGGATTCATTTCATCGTCGACATATTCATTCGTCAGTGCGCGCATTTCAGATGCACTTCGCGCTGGATCAATCAAATTATTCACAATGCCACCTTTAATTAACATTTCCATCACTTGATTGATACTGCCGACGGTCTGATTTTCAATTGTAGGACTGTAATACTTCGGTATTTTCTGAATATTCGTATCGTTGTCTTTATTATTTTGCCGATTATTCTTGACCGAAATCACATCG
Source organism: Acanthacorydalis orientalis (assembly GCA_034766995.1). NCBI lineage: Eukaryota > Metazoa > Arthropoda > Insecta > Megaloptera > Corydalidae > Acanthacorydalis > Acanthacorydalis orientalis. Next base: position 11,910,103 of record CM068317.1, on the reverse strand, counting down.
AAATTCGTCCTTATAATATTATCATCTAAAAATTTCGAATTGTACTTCCTTGTTACAAAATCAGATTCATGTTTATCATCGCTCAACATATCTGATTTACTAAAATCATCACTTGATAGACTTTTACCCTGTCCTATAATATTTTCATAATAATTACCATAATATGTATCATTCATTCTATTTCGTAAATCGTTATTTATATTCGATCTTCCATTCGAATACGTGCTGGAATCATAGTAATTATTAGAACTCAAACCTACATCCCATAGTTTATTTTGAACGCTAACATCTTTTTTCCGATTCGAAAATTCATCCGAGCTGCTCATATATGAATTAAACTTTCGTGTATCCGTATTCATTATTTGATAATCTTGCCTGTATCTGTCGTCTTGCGAAAAAAATGTATTTTCATCGAAATGAAATTTGAAAATATCATTCTGATTGTCTTCGTATTGATTGCTGTCTGAACTTAACACTGAATTAATTATTGTCGATATAAATAGATACTTAAATATTTCTTGTTTCATTATTACATTTTTTTCAATCTCAATTAAAATTTTAATTAATCAAGTGTTATCGACGAAAATATAAACTGTACGAAAATCGTGTAAAATTAGAATACGCAATTAAATATTTAGTCAGTAGATAATCTTTTTTATTTATTATGATTTTGGCTAAAAATTATAATTAAAACACTTTTAAATAACTTTAACAGTCGCAAACATCCGATTTTAATGTTGTCATTTACTTTTTGCTATCAGGTTGGTGCAAAAATATTTGCGGTTTTTATCATTTTAAGTTTTGTGTCGATTTTTCTAGTTACCGTTATCTTTTGTTATAGTCATGCGATACATCATTGTAAACAATGAAACTAACACTACTGATTTCAGTTTATGTCTATTGTTTTCATTCTTTAGTATTGTTGGATATAACGTCTAAAATAAATCATGGAAAAAGAGCAAATTCGCGTGATTTTGTTGTATGAGTTTAAATTGGGACGTAAAGCAACAGAAACTGCTCGAAATATCAAATTTGTTTTTGGTGACGAGTCAATTAGTGAATATACAGTTCAACACTGGTTCCAAAAATGTCCTAATGGAAACGAAAGCTTTGATGATGAGGAGGGTCGTGGACGTCCTTCAGCTATAGACAAAAATGATTTAAGAACCATTATTGAAGCGGACATACAAAAAATAACTCGAAAAGTGATAGAAGAACTCAATGTCGATCATTCAACAGTTGTTCGAGATTTGAGCCTAGTTAGAAAAACAAGAAAGCTGGATAAATGGGTGCCGTATGAACTAAACGAACATCAAGCAATTCGGCGATACGAAGTCTGCTCTGCGCTTCTTTTGCATTACAAAAATGACCTCTTTCTTGACCGCATTGTCATATGTACTAAAAAGTGGATTCCCTACAACAATCGAAAACGTTCATCACAGTGGCTAGACCGAGGAGAAGCACCAATGCAGTTTCATAAACGGAAGCTTCATGAAAAAAAGATTATGGCCACTGTTTGGTGGTCGGCAAGTCGCATCATTCACTATAACTTCTTAAGTCATAGTGAAAGAATAACAGCAGAAAAATATTGTCAGGAAATTGAGAAAATGCATGAGAAGTTATATCGTTTACGGGCAGCATTCGTCAATCGAAGAGAACCTATTCTTCTTCATGACAACGCCCGACCAGACGTCTCACAGATGACTTGAAAAAAATCAAAAAACTGGGTTATGAAACCTTACCTCACCCAATTTATTCTCCGGACCTGTCTCCGACAGAGTATCATTTTATTAAAGATTTGAGTAATATCCTACGAGAGAAAGTTTTCACAGATCAAGCATCAGCTCAAAGCGCTTTCGATAAATTCATTAATTCCAGAACTCCGGAATTCTATCTAGTAGAAATAAACAAACTTGTTTCCCGTTGGGAGAAATCTGTGCAGGCCAATGGTCTTTATTTTGACTAAAAATATAATTGTTAGCTGATATTTGCATTTTTATAGTCGATACGTAAAAACAGCAATTATTTTTGCACCAACCATATATATATATTATTTTACTATTGTCTGTATAGTTATTTAAAAATGTTTGTTGAAAATATGAATTTTTTTATAAAAAAAACATGCATTCTCTTCTGATCAAATATTTACAAAATCACAAAGATCCGGTAAATCGTAATTATATTATAACTAATTCGTTTAGGAAAATCACAATTTTCTTTAAAATATTTGTATTTTAAACATTTTCACTGCCTTATGTAAATTTATAATAAATAATTTTAATACATTTGGTATACATTTACTACACTTTTAAAACAGAACACTTTTTTATTCTTCAAATTTTATTTAATTTGCGTTTAACACTATTAAACAAGTTATTATTAATTTAACGTTAGGTTAAGCTGAAAGAATGAAACTATTTTTAATAATATATATATATATATATATATATATATATATATATATATAAATAACTGTAGAATGTGTAGATCCAATGATTTTTTTAGTATCACCGTACAATATAAATAAATTGATATTAATTGTAAAAGAACCACAACAATGTTATTCAAAAACAGTCTCGCGGCTTATGATAATTTTCACGTGTAGACCTAGAATGAAATGCATTCTAGTGTCAACAGTTTAACATGTTTTATGGTGCATATGATGTGTCTTTCTAACATTAAGGTTGTTCTAATGAATATTACACCAGAAATTGTACAAATGTACTAATGGGTGTGTGCAAAAATTTTAGTTTTTTTTTTGTAAATTTTCGCTTTACATTTATGATATATAAAATACAATTCAATCATAGAAAAACAGACTTTTACAAATGAATTTTTCATTCACCTCAAAAACTATAATTTCTCTGTAACAAAAAATATTTAGTGATTGATTGTTGCTCTCGTTTTTGTTTATTACTTACGTGTATTTTGATGACGACGCCATTATTCTCATAGCGCTAAGATACAGAAAAATCTCTACAGAAAAAATATTGTATGATTTTTGGGAAGAGTAAAAAATTCGTCTGTGAAAATGAAATTAGTCACAGTGCTAAAACTATATTGTGTAAAAAATGATTTTTGTGGCGTGAAAAACAATTCACGAAAAGCATAATTTAAAACCCCAGAGAAACGCAATAGCGTACAATCAAAAGCATTCTCTAGACCAGAGGTTCTCAACTTGGGGGCATATGGCTCTCAGGTGGTCCCAGGATATTTCAATGGGGCTACAGAGAGAAGTGAGAAAGGAAGAAAATAGAGAAGTGAAGAAAAAGGGAATCTGAAAAGTGAAGTGAACAGAGAAGTGACCATCAATAGAATTTAAGAAGCGCTCATAGAACTATAGACCATCATAGCAGCCAAAATAATTTTCAGTCAAGAAAAACACCATTTTTGGATCAAGAGTACAATATCTAAAAAGTATCCACAGCTTTGGGATAAAGCATTTTTTTTCATGGCGTTTCCTAGTTCGAATTTGGTAGAATCCGGTTTCAATCGTGTGAATTATTCACTCAACCTAACACGGAATCGCCTTAACATAATGGACAGAGACGATATTCGGTTATCCCTCATAGCAATAGAATCGGATATAAAAAAAACTTTTTTCTGGTCATCATGCAAAACTATCACATTGATTAAGAAATACTTGAAGTATACATTTTTATTTAAGTATCGTAGTTTGTATAAATTATAAAAATCATAATAAAACATGTTCTATTTACAAACAGAACCTTTATATAGAGCTACCTTTCTACCGGTTGGACATGAGAGCACAGGAAGGAAATAAGGTCGGAAGGGAGGCATGGTTGGAAAAAGGTTGAAAAACATTGGTCTAGACCCTTACCCTCACCATCAACCTTTTTCCGGGCGTGGCCCCTTCCGATCTTGTTTCCTTCCAGTGCCTCTCCTGTCCTACCGGTAGAAAGGTAGTTATTTAAATGTTTTATTTTGCATGTAGAACATGCTTTATTGCAATTTATACAGAATATAATAATTAAATACAAATTTAAACTTTAAGTATTTCTCGATCAATATAACCCTTATGCTTGCATTTGTCCGCTATGTTGCTCTGTAGTTCTATGATCGCTTCTTAAATTCTATTGATGGTTGCTTCTCTGTTCACTTCACTTTTCTGATTTCCTTCTTCTTTTTTTTTCTTGGTCACTTCTCTGTTTGTTTCTTTTCTCATTTCTCTCTGTGGTCCTTTAATCTCGTACCGTGGCCTCCCTTTTACGTGATTTTCACCTGTAGCCTCCTTGGAATTCCTGTGACCCCTTCGGGGTCATATGGCCTCAGGTTGAGAACCTCTAGTCTAGACTTTGAAATATATAGAATAGATACCGTTATTAAACTAAATATTTTATTTACTGTTTTGGAATAATTATACTTTTGGTTGTTCAAATTTGAAATCAATAAATGCACAAAAAATGTTCATAATATTCAACCTTTTTACTACACACAATGTTCGTATTGGTGAGTATATATATATATATATATATATATATATATATATATATATATATATATATATATATATATATATATATATATATACATATATATATATATATATATATATATATATATATATATATATATATATATACCGTAAATCTGTAGAGAAAAATATTTGCATTTCTAAATGCAAATCTCTTAATTCTAATTTCTTCTTTCTTCTTAATCTTAATCTCTTAATTTTCTATTCGGAATGTTTCGATTGAAATTATCAGTTAATATTTATTACGTCTATAAAGATATCTAGGAAAGGTTCAAGGGTGGTTAATAGGCAAGGCAGATAAAAAACAAGTGATTCAATAACATTAGATCAGAATCACAATAAACTCTAATAATAACATAGAAACAAATAATAATTCTTATATTTTAAAAATAGTATAATAAATAATGCAAGTGTCTCACGAAATCACATATTTGTCATGCTCTAAAGATTGATGTAGTTACAGAAATTAACTGAATGTCAGTCTGCAGTAAATAACGAAGTTTAATTTTAAACGTGCCAATTTTATTATATTCAGGTGTGTAAATAATAATTCCAATCAATTTTATGTCTCTATATAAGGAGTCAATTTATTCAATAATCAATAAATATAAAAGTCAGACCTGTAATTATTTTTAAGATTACTATAATTAATATCAACAGCGAATTTGCCAGAATTGTCGTTTTCACAGTCTAAAGCGACACATGCCATTAATATTAAACGTACCGATTTAAAAAAATAACGACATGCTCTAATAATTTTATATTAGAAGATGAGATATGTATGTCTTATTTTGCAGTAGTTCTCAACATTTATGATATGCATATTACACACACATATATATATATATATATATATATATATATATATATATATATATATATATATATGTATATGTATATGTATATGTATATACGAGAGTGGTCCCAGAAGTACCCGACCCAACAAAGAAAACACAAAAATTTTGGAAAAAAATATATTTATTTTTCAACATAATCTCCTTTCAGCTCTATACACTTTTCCCAGCGATGTTCAATAAGTTCGATACCCTTTTTATAATAAGAACTGTCTTGCCCCTCAAAATACCCATTAACTGCCGACATCACTTCTTCATCGTTGGGAAACCTTTGACCACTGAGCCATTTTTTCAATTTTGGGAACAGAAAATAATCCGAGGGGGCTAAATCTGGCGAATAGGGTGCATGAGGTAGCAATTCAAACTTTAATTCATTAATTTTGGCCATTGCAATAACGGATTTGTGAGATGGTGCATTGTCTTGATGAAACAACACTTTCTTCTTAGCCAAATGCGGCCGTTTTTGCTTGATTTCTTCGCTCAAACGTTGCAGTAAGTTCGCATAATACTCGCCGTTGATAGTTTTTCTTTTTTCAAGATAATCAATGAAAATTATCCCACGCGCATCCCAAAAAACCGACGCCATGACCTTGCCTGCAGATGAAACGGTCTTTGCCTTCTTTGGAGCCGGTTCTCCCTTTTCAGTCCATTGTTTTGATTGTTCTTTTGTCTCGGGTGTGAAGTGATGGACCCATGTTTCATCCATGGTTATGAAACGGCGCAAAAATTCTGCTTTGTTGCTGTGAAACTTCGCTAAACACTCAATTGAAACATCTTCACGACACTGTTTCTGCTCGAGTGTGAGCAAACGCGGCACCCATCTTGCACACAGCTTTCATTGCTTCAGAGGTAGGCACTGAGAAGAAAATGATATCACTGTAAAATTTTGCAATTCATCTTAGACTTTATGCTTCCATTGACAATATATAATATTTAACAAAAGTTGTTACAATGAACAAAAAATAATTTAAGAAAGAACCTGTGATATCTACCGAATACAACACAAATAGCTTATTTATATTATTGTAGTACTATATTTGTAAACAATTTTAGTACTATATGAATAGACTATTCCAATAATAACTCTATAGTGTTATACAAGCTTTTTATTTTTATTTATAATTTTACTACTAATATAATACTTAATTGAGTATTATAGTTTAATTGAGTATATTAGCTTAATTAATTGACAAGATTTTACTAAACCTTAATTTTACGAATCTGATTTTCCAGGAATTAATATTGAACATTGTATTAGTAATTAGAGTAACTAAATAACTTTAAGTTCAGGGGTTCAATAGAGTAAGACGAATTACAAGTTTTATTGGTTTATAAAACTAACAAGAATACTGTCGAATGTATTTAATTTTGTACCACTGTTTTCACAATCTTTTAAGTGTTTAATGATATAAAATTGTATGACGTGTCACTTTAGTTGCATATAAAATAAATATATGAATATTTGCATTTTATTAATATATCAACATATCGCAATTTATATAATTGAATGCTTATATTTAATTATTCTTTTAGTATATTTGTTTTTATATTGTTAATTGAAACTTAATAATGTTGATTATTTATTTAGAAAACAAACATAAAATATTACATGTGTTACTGTGTTACATTTAATGCAGCATATAGGACCTATTGAGAAAGGCCCATTAGCTCAGTTGGTTAGAGCGTCGTGCTAATAACGCGAAGGTCGCGGGTTCGATCCCCCCATGGGCCAACTTTTTTTAATTTTTTAATATTCGTTACACACCCATATGAGTATATATATATATACATATATATAGTGTCTAATTATATTAGTTTTTTTTTGATTAACAAATAATTTATTTATTGTCTTATACTCAAACAAAACAGATAGTGACGCAATTTTTAATAAATTAACCTTGTTAATTTGTCAATATAATAATTCTAATTTTGTGAGAAACTTTTGGTACTTGATATATAGAACTTTTGTTGCTATTGCTATGATTGAAAAAAATAACTAAAATTATGCTAAACTTATTTCAACCTATCCTCTACTTTAACATTGGAAGGATATTTCTTCTTTCTCTTGTAGAGAAAAATTATTTTTTTTAATATCAAATATTGGATTATTTTTGCTCAATATATTAAATGTATTCAATAACAAACAAACTTGAAAAATATTTAAAGATGATCAAATATGAAGAAATAAAATTATATATTATGCAATGTATATATTTATTGCTTACAAGTTACAAATATAGTAACAATAAATTATCACATTTCAATTGTTAACAAAACTTTCAAGTACAAAATTCGTGCAAAAATGCAAGAAAGCATGACAAAGCATTCATATATAACAAATTACATAATTTAAGAAACTTATGACAAAAAACTCTTATTCTTTATTATTGATAAATATTCTTTGTTAATATAATAAATATTCTATTTATGTATGTGGTCCAATATTTAATACGTGCTGTTACATATTTATGAACAAATGCAAGTCATCAGAAACCAAATCAATTTCTTCCTTTAAAATGTTCCAGTCTTTTTCTTTCTACTGTTTATCGACTATTTCAAGTATATTATTAGTCTATACCCATTTCTTACCATTAATTATAAAAATCACATTGTCTTATTATCTCAGCATTAAATTATCTAATAGTTATTTTTTGAGCAAATCACAAAGGATTTCATAAACAGGACCAAATATTTTTGTATAGCCTCCGTTTGACAAATGTAAATAGTCATGTAATAAATGATGTGAAATCGTTCCATCACTCTGAATAATGTTTTTATCTATCTCCACTACATGGACATTAATGAAACTATTGTCTGGTTCTGGATCTGTTTTAAAATACTTTATCATTAGTTTATTTACTTCTTCATTTCTTATCCTTAGCTTGTTTGGCTTTTGTCCTCGAGGTAATAAAGTCTGTAATATAAAAACCAATGAATGAAATGAATGTCATGAGTATTAAAAATAAACTAACATATAACCCGTCAAAATTGACGAGATAATAGAAAGAAAAAACTGTTTATTGGTTTTTACAACATAATATATTTAAACATAAAAATACCTAAGAATGAAACTTAATGAATTAAACTTAAAATCTATGTGCTGATAAAGCAAACATTTCTCATCACCATAGAAACCATAGAAATGTGGGTTTTTATCAGAGATACTTTATCTATGGTTTTTATTATTATAAAAAATAATTAATACATACTGGTAAAACAATGTGACAACTACCCATTTTTTCTCTAATTACTTTAATACATTCAATAATTCCTTCAAAAATTTGCTCTGGAGTGGAATCATGATTATTTGTTCCAACAAACAAGACAATACATTTAACTTTAGACTGAAGATTAGCATCCAATTCACCATTTACTAATCTCCATAGTACATTCTCTACACGATCACCACCAATTCCAAAATTAAGACAGTGTAACGCATTAATTTTTTCATTCCATAAATCACTATATTGTAATTGCTGAATGATGGAATCTCCAATGAATAGTATGTCAGGTTCAGCTGTTATTGCTTCCGAAACATAACGATTATGCTGCAAATAATTATATATACATATATATATATATATATATATATATATATATATATATATATATATATATAATATGTATGTATGTATTATTGTATGTGTCTACCTATCTATCTATATATATATATATATATATATATATATATATATATATATATATATATATATACACAATCACATGCATGAAAAATGCATATATGCACAAACACTCGACATGTAAAGATATGAATTCATACTATATAATCATACAAATAATTTTTAGGTTATATTACATGTTTCTGCATTTAATACAAACATTATTATATATGTATCAAATATTTTTGTTACAAATGTAATATGTAAGATTATTTTAACGAAAACAAAAATGTTTCTGAATTAAGCATAAGTGTATCAATGAACTACAAAAAAGAAATCTTTGTATTTACTACTAATTTAATTATAAAAAAAATTAAATTATGAATCTGTAAAATGAGTAAATATATTATCAAGTGCTCACCATACTCATCCATCTTCCATCTCCAACTATATCTTCAGAGGGTCTTGGTTCTGTACAGGGATTCATTTTTTATATCCTAGACAATTATAAATTAAAATATTAAATTAACAACTGACAGTAAACCAATGGAACTATTTCTACTTACATAAAATCTGTAGTTAGTTAATTACTTAAAACAGAAATTTAAAATAAAAATATTTTAAAGGCATTCATGATTATAAAAAAATTATAACAATGAATATTTTTTAATACAAATTACACACAGAGACATTTTCAAAAACAATAAATAAATAAACGTATACTGTAAACTGTTAAAAGGAAACAGAGCTACACCAATAATATGGATCAAATAAAGACAATCATACAAAGTAGTTTGAACGTATGTTCTGTATAAAATAAGAACTATTTATAACCGTTGATACAAAGTCGTGAAACTGTCAATGTTATGAATGCTAATGGAGATGTTTAAAAGTCATGCTTAGACCATTGATTCATATATTCGCATAGCACAAATGTTTACACAGATTATTTTTATTTTTTATGAATAAAACTAATCGAAAATATTGTGCTACATCGAAAAGTGCCCTTAACATGTGTTCTTATGTACTTATCAATATATTTCAACAGTGCGCCGCTTGTGAGGTTATTTGACAAATTTTGTTTTGTGCAATAACAATTTGTTTATTATACGTGCTGAAAAACAGAAAAACAAT
>CM068317.1:11867500-11895000 GCA_034766995.1 Acanthacorydalis orientalis | reverse complement strand
TCGTTTAAAAATGATACAGTTGATCCAAATATACTTCAAACACATTTAATCATCCCTCTCTCTCTCTCTTTGTATATATATATATATATATATATATATATATATATATATATATATATATATATATATATGTAATATAGTATGGCTTAAAATAGAAATTAATTAAAAACAGTGAACTTATAGTTTATTATGATTAATTAACAATTTTAAACCTTTATTGATTATATATTAATTAAAGAAATTATTGCAATAATTACAGTATTATACAATGTATTTGCGAATTAAAATTATCTCGTGATAAGTAATTATAGTTATTTCAAAATAATTAGTGTATAAGATGTTTTTGTTCTACATTGTATTAAACACTTAATTCAGCATATATATATATATATATATATATATATATATATATATATATATATATATATATATATATAATATTTATTTTGTTTATAAATTGTATATACGGTTTCTTCAATTAATATTACAAAAGTACTATTTTTAAATATGCCTAGTTTTTCATTGAATATAAATTACATATTAGTTTTTAAATTACTATGAATTTTAAATTAATGAATCTGTAATGTACATACAAGTATTATATATATATATATATATATATATATATATATATATATATATATATATTATTATTATTATTTTCTGATAATAAATATATAGGAAAATGAATTATACATGTTGATTGCCTGCAGCATACGTCTTAGACATAACATAAAATTGTATATGAAGAGAAATCATTAGTAGCAAAAAAAAAAAATGTATACGCATGAACAACATACTCCAACTGCGATGTATTGCAATGGTCGCCTAAAACCATTTCCTAATTTAAACCATCTATTTGTTTACATTTACAAATTTACAAGTTCATCAACCTAATGTCAAACACGTTTGGCAAAAATCGATTTAAATTAGAATTTTATTTAAAAAAATTCAACCTTATTTTAGTATTCATTAAATGTTTATTTAGAGCTTAGAATTTTTATAAGAAATATTCATATAATGTTCTCATTGTACATCTTCAGCTGATTAACAATCGTGTAAGTGAATATTTCATAACTGAAGTTTTTATCTGAATTAAAACATAAAAGAAAAGGAACGATTGTGGTTAAACCTGAAATAATAATAATTTTATTTAAAAATAGAAAACTGGTATGAGAAGTTATGGAATTGACTGAAACAAAAAAATTCACAGTATCATGTGCAGTAAAAAATTAAAGTCTTATTAAGAATAAAAATAAATCAGGGAATCCACAGATACTAATTGAAAAATAGGAAAATCTTATAGTAAGAACAATAAAAAAGGCATGTACAAGAGTTCCTCGAATATCCTTTCTACTCGGCAAACTCAAAAAAAAATAATGACCTGAAACTGTGTCACAGTTTAAGAAATTAAGATTTTAATCATTTAGTGGCAATCGTCGCAGTATGTGAATAAGTAATTAGGATTAAACCTTTTACAACGTTTGGCAATTTAATTCCCGGATTGGCACAGTGAAAAGAAACCCAAGTTAAGTAACACAAAAAGTTTTTGATATTTATTGAAAATAATCTATATTTAATATAATACATTTATTGCAACGTTCTAAAATTTTTTTAAAATATTCCGTAAAAGCGTCCAAAAAAAAACTACTTTCTATTCGCCGGTTACATTTTTCTTAATACCTTCTACGTCCTGAAATCGTTTCCCTTTGAGAACAGTTTGCACTTTAGGAAAGAGAAAAAAGCACTGATGTTGTCAGGTGAATATGGTAGGTAAGTGATCTCAACAATTCCGTATTTAATGAGATGCCGGGTATTTCGGCTCAGGATCGTACTGAAACACCCGTGACTTACACTACATTCAATGATACTTTACTACATTATCAATGATAATGTAATGAAGAAAATTGGAATTTTCGCGAAAAGTGTGAATGAAGTCAGCCTAATACAACTTCTCACTATTTTTTCTCATCCGTAGGATTGTGCGGAACTAACTTTGTACAGATTTTTCTCTGTCCTACATCTCCATCTAAGAGTTCTGTGGAATCGTCTCTTTATTGATGTTCAATTCATTTCCATCATTTGGAGGCTCATTCGGTGATCTTTTGCCATAATTTCACGAACTTTTGTGATCGAATCTGCATTTCGAGAGTTTGATGGACACCCGATTCTAGCATCATCTTGAACACCCCCACGTCAGTTTTTGAAATCTTTAAACTATTCAAACACATTAATGCGACTTAAGGCATTATCTCTGTACACAGGTTTCAACATTTCATTTAATTTATGTTGTAATTTTCAAAGAAAAGATACACTTTTGTCACATTATGTTGTACGAGTTTCGGAAAAGAGTAATCGTTGGTGCAGCAACGAAAAATATTCGGGAGGTTTATTTGGACCATGCACCACCATTTCCAATTGTGATGAAATGATTTGCTAAATTTCTGCATGCTGATTTTAACCTTGAAGATCAATCTTGCTTTGGACGCTCTACTGACGTCGACGACGATGTGCGCGCTTTAGTAGACAATAATTCACGAATGTCGACGCAAGTGGTTACTGAGACACTCAGTTTTGACTCAAGAAGCTGGGGCTGAAGCTCGATACGTAGGTGCTGAACTTGTCTGAAAAAAAACACGTTTGATCGCATCTATTCGGCAGTTTCTTTGCTTGGACGATAGAAGGCCTTTTTTGAATCAGTTGGTGACTAGCAATTAAAATTGAACCTGTACAACAACACCCGATGCAGACGAACGTGGAAATAAGCGAATGAGGAGTAAAATTAATCTCCAAAGCTGGATTGCATCCAATAAAGGTGTTGGTGTGTATTTGGTGGGATTGCAAAAGTGTAGTTTGAGCTGCTCCCACGAGGCGAAACGATTACTAAGAAGAAATACTGTCAATAACTAACCAAACCGAACGCAGCAATTAAAAAAAAGCGTCCCATTTTGGCCAATCGCAAAGGGGTTATCTTCTACCACAACAACGCAAAACCACATACAGTAAAATTGACTGCAAAAACTGAAGCAGTTGAAATGGGAAATCATGTTATATCCACCGTATTCTCCGGACATTGCACCTTCGGATTATCATTTGTTCCGGTCGCTGCAGAACAGTTTGAACAGTAAAAAATTTGACATCGCGCAGGCCGTCAAAAATCACCTTACCACCTTTTTTGCCGAAAAACCGCGTAACTTGTACGAACGAGAAATCCAGCAACTGCCTGAGCATTGGAAAATGCAGAAAACGATCGTGAATACATAATTGATTAATAAAAGCGTTTTCTGCGAAAAATAATCGCCTGAGTTTCAATTTCAAATCGTATATGAACTTTTGCACTGACCCAATATTTAATATAAAAATATGAAACTACAATCTTGAATAACAAAATGACAGTATATTATGAAATATTTAACATTTCGTATTCTATACACTAATTTGACACACATTTATATTGTAATTTTTCTGTCGGTTTTCATTGATTTCGATTATCTCGAAAGTTTTATAAAATTAGATCCTTCGAGCTTTTGTAAATATTGTAATTTAAATTTAAATCGTCAAGTGTATCAGTGAATTAATTGCTTAGATAATTCATTTGTGACAGTATTATTTGTGCTATTTTTAATCGTATTTATAAATATAATTATTTTCATTACCTTTCATTATAAATGTTTGAAAGAAATGACGTTCATTAAAAGTTTCGTTATACTTATGTACCTACTTATATTTGATTAATGATGTGTATATTTTGCTGTATACACTTTTTATTTTGAGGGCATGTTGTTGTTAGATCCAAAAGAATGTCAACAAAGAATGTTTCGTTTTGTTTTCATTTTCAAGTATTTAGTGATTGAGGTCATATACTGATCAGTACAGTTTTATAACTTTCTTATTATTTTTTGGATTAATTGTTTACAACAGTTGCAATTAATCATGATTCTAAACAAATTGAATTGGTTTAGCTAACTCTAAAATTTAGTACTAGTTTAAGTTTTCCATACATTACTCATTCAATAGTAAATTCGTAATATTTTTAGGTTTTAGTTCAATTTCTTGGAACGTAGCTATTAAATAACATTTTAATTAAAAATTCATACCTTCTGCCAAAGAACATTTATAGTTACTGTGATAAATAAGTGGAAAAAAAGTTTTAATTTAATTCCGGATTTACTAATGTTTTTAGTGTTTACCTTTTTATGTATGCAATGGTATGTATTTTATTCGTAATATACTTTGTTTCTTTTGTACTGTTTGTTGTGTTTGTTCTTTTGTATACTTTGTTTGTTTAATGTGGATACATTTTAAATTAACATATTTTTTATATCCCAGAAATAAACTATTATAACTTCACATTTTTTTCTAGTGGAATTTTTAAGTTCTGTATGTCAAAAGAGGCATGTTTTTATTGTGATACATTAACATGACTAGTATGTTCTTCCATTCGTAAAATTTTCCGTTTTATATTTGAGGAACACAATATCGTTAGTCAAAAAACTTGCTTAACGATAATCAAATTATAAAATGATATAATACTAAATTTTAATTACTTTATTATTTTCTTTTCTCCAAACATACAGTAAACAATATATGTTTCACAAATGAATTATTCTCTCACCTCGCAAACTACAAAAAAATCCGATAAAAAATGTTACATAAATGATTATTTATCACTTTTGATTGTTTTTTTTTGTACCTTGGCGTTCTGAACATGATGGCATCGCCATCGAAATAGTATAAATCAGAATTCGAAATGATTAATAATTATTTATCAGTCAGCTTTGATTAGAAAAAAAAATGTGGTTTGTGGTGCGAGAGAATAATTCATTTATGAAAGAGAATGAAACTGCAGTGCGAGAAATGTATGTATTAAAAACAAGACATGATTACGTCAGTTTATTTCTGGGAATTTAGCTTTTAACACGTCGAGCGCCGCATAATAAAACAAAAACTTGCGCGTTGGACCAAATTTTTCTACAGTTTTCTTGAAGGTTTATACACAGTTTTTACATTATTATCTTCTGTTTCATTTTATTTTGTTGATATCCCACTTTTTAAAAATGGCCACTGGTCAGCATGTGACCCCAGGACAAAAAAGGTCACTAGAAAACGATGTTATGTTTGATATAATCAATTTACACGACAATATGGCACAGTTTATGCCTGAAAAGATGCAAAGAAAGTTAATACAATGTATGAAACGTGTAAGATACCAATATGTCTCCCACGTTTTCAAAAAAAAACGCAAAGTAAAATAAATATTTTTAGTATTATAACACAATTTATTACCAAAAATCGTTTCGTTAATGCTTTTGTGTACCGTTTTGAATAAAAACATTCTGTTTTCTATTAAAATTAATTGCTTTATTATATTTCTATATTTTTATTAATTTAATTAACGAATAATGATATACTGCCAGACCCATTACTAGTACTATGTGCCTATAGGACCAAGAGTGAAAGGGTTAAATACAGATTCATTGTAAATCGGTAGATATGTGTCGCTAAAGGCACGGTTCAAAATACCCACCAGTGGGCACATCGTCTCTGCGGCAAGAGACAAAATACCCACCGGCGGTTATTTGGCGCTCAACGTGTTAAAGAAAACTTAAAAAGTGGTTAATTTTGTAGGCGTTCTGGTAAAATTCTCAGTTCAGAAATAAAGTTATACGAATATGTAATACGATATAATATTCTATAATGTATACTTCTCTCTCTGTCTCTCTCTTTTTGTATGTATATATATATATATATATATATATATATATATATATATATATATATATATATATATGTACTCTATTAAATAATCATATAATAAATGTACACATGTACTATTCTATAATCTTTGTTAAAAATGTATATTCATTATTCCATTATTAAATTAAATGATTACTTATCAGTTATTACTTGAAATGTAAAACAGGCTATTAAAATCTGTTTATTGAAAAAATAGACACTTAATACATAGCTAAATCATGTAATGATTAAAGTTTGTGTACATGATATCGAAATTATTTTAATCTATATTTATTTGAAATTTTATACATGTTTTCAATAAAGTATACAATTATTTTTCTGAACGTATTATATACAGTGGCAAGGTTAAGTATTATTTAACGTGTTTTGTCAAATTTATTGTATTATTATACAAAATTTACGTGCTGTTAAAACCTTTCTTTAAATATGTGTATTTTTATTAATGTATACGCGTCTAGAAACTACGCGTCTTAAAATTATAAATATATAGTATAAACATTGAATATACCTTAACGACTGTTGTTTTGGATTGAAGTTTAAGTAGTTTTTAAGAAGATAAACATTTATCTTTTTATAGGTATATGACATTGAAGAATATTATGCGAAAAAAATTTTTAAGTTGAAATTATTTCAACGTTATCAGACCTTGGGTTGTTTGTTTATATTAGGTGTACCAAGTAATTCGGTATCTTTTTTTATAGAAAATGAATGTTTATTTATGGAACAATGGAATACATTTCAATCCTCAAAATATCCCCCATCATTTTGTATAACTTTGCTCCATATGACAGATAATTGACGAACCCTTTATCAAAAAACGATGACGGGTTTGAGTCGATGAAGTCGTAACGCATTTTCGGACCTCTTCCACTATTTTAAAATGGGTATCAGCCAGGTGGTGGAAGAGCGACTAGAATAGGTGATAATGTGACAAGGTTAGGTCCGGTAAATACGGTGAATGAGGGAGAACTTCTCAGTTCAACGAACAAATAACGTCTTTTGTCCCTTTTGCAACATGGGGGTGAGCATTGTGGTGCTGCAAAATGACTAGCATAGTTCTTTCGCCAGTGAATGGTATTTTTCTCCTTAATTCGCCACTAAACGGTTGAGCTGTTATTGGTAACACTCTGAATTTACAATCTGACCAGATTCCAGCAACTCATAATACACTATTCTTAATGTCCCACCAAATACACAATAACACTTTTTTGGCGTGAATATTTGGTTTCGGACTCGCTGTCGATGATCTGCCGGCTTTAACCCATAATTAACACCCCTCTCCCTCGCCTAGGATTGTCGTACAAACCCGATTTTTCATCTCCGGTTATAATTTTGTACAAAAAATCTTTCCTTTTTAACCTCGTGATCGTGACAAAGCAGTTTGCATCTTCTTTCCTTGTTTTCTGGTATATACTCATGTGGAATCAATCGGCCTAGCTTTTGAATTTTTTCCAGCCAATGTAGACGATAGGAAATTGATTACTGGTTAACTCCGAATTATTCAGCGAGTTTCTATTCAGTCTGAGCGGAATTTTCACTTAACAGGTGCTCAAGCTCTTCGTCTTTTTTTGGTTATGTGAAACATTCTCGATCGTAAAGATCAAAATCACTGCTCCTAAGTCGTTGGAACCATTTTTTACATGTTTTATATGTCACAGAATCTTTCCACAAAGCCGAACAAATTATTCCCGTTGCTTTGGCAACATATTTTTCAATGGGTATGCGAAAAGTATGCAATTCCTAATATGCTGCTTTTCTGACGCCATCGTATTTACTACTGTTTTGTGAGGTCATGCCAAGTACTTGGCCAAGATATATAGTATTTTTAAGTTTGAATGTTAGCACTTCAAAATCCTAAAACGACGATTTTAATTTAAAACAGTGTTATGATTGATTTAATTTAAAGGGACGGAATTAATTCGTACATATAATAATTTAACTACAATTGAGAAAAAGTAAAAGGATACCATCTTTTACAGAATATTTTATATCAAATTATTTATTATTTTTTTAAAATTGTAATATGCAATCATAAGCATTAGTTTACTTCGTGTATGTAAAGTTAATTAACTGTACTGTCCTTTCTATCATGTAATTTTTTATAATTATTTATCGATTAGAGGCATCCACTAAAATTATTTGTCGATTTATATATGCACATTAATAAAATTTTGAATGTAAATAAATTACGTACATTGTCACTTATTGGATATTTTGTATATTTTGAAACATAAATTAAAAAAAAAATATGTTTTATTAAGGTAATGTAATACCTTATTTTTGCAAATTTAATACACAGACTTCGATGAGATAAATAGTAAGATTTTTGTAAAGTATTTAGAATTGATATGGAAATGATAATTTTCACAAATTAATATTTTCTTATCTAAGAAGATTTTCTTATTAAAAATGCTGATTTGTGGATTATTGATCGTAACAGCCACAATAAATGTTTAAATATTTTTGATCAGAAAAAAGTTATGTTTCGAGAGTTGTGTATACTCGTATAATTCATTTGTGAAAGTGAATTCGCCCACAGTGCGAAAACTTACATTAAAAAATATTAATTAGTCACATACTTGGAATTTTTCAATTAGATTATGGTTAGATAATAATATATTTCAAAAAGAAAAATAACGATCTACTATTAGAAGGGTTAAATAAAGGGTTATAATAAATGTTAGTGAAAAAATGGCCGAATTATTTAATACACTAGGTCAGTGGTGTGAAACCCATAAAAAACACGGGCCACCAAATTCAGTTTGAGAGTCTGCAGGCCGTAGACAAAAAATCACTCAATAAAAAATTTAGCGAGCGAAAAAAACGTCTTTTATTTATATTCGAAAATAACTCATTTAAATTTTAGATTTTTTCATTAATCAATTTATAAAATTTAAAAAAATATTAATTTTAGGTATTATTATCAATTGTTACATTTTAAATTAGAGAAATTAAAAATCGAGTAAACATGTTCGTTCACTATTCTTCATTTCACGATTAATTATTCTTGCCAAATAGGTTTCTTTCCGATGTCCGTTAATTATTCTTTAGTATAACTTTTCATAGGATAAAAAAGTAAATTCATAAAAATAACAGACGTGAAGTATTGCACTAACTCCATATTATCTATCAATAGTTTGTAGTGATTCATTTTTCTGTGAATCACTCAAAAAATTAAAAATACTAATCGAACACTATAAGTCGGTTGTAACAAGAAACAAATATAGTATTAAAAAGGGAAGAAAATCATTTTGTATGGAATTATAGAACACATTTTTTATATTGTCACACTCTCTCTCCAACTTATGTAAAGGTATTGAAAATGCGCTCATCCCACCATTTTATAGCTAATATTTAATTAGTGCACTCGTCGCAAAAAAATATGTTTCATTGTTTGAAAGATAATAATTTGTTGTAATTGTTTTGAATACAATGACTTCATATTATGGAAACAAAATGTCGTTAAGAAAAACCGCAATAAATTATCATTTCATAAATAAGTTTTATTTCTTATCACAGAAATCATTTTGTACATTTTTGTACATTTTTTGCTATTGAACAAGATTATTTTGAATTAATTTCAAAAATATAAAATAAGTTTTGTTTATTTAATCCAAAATATTAGGTTGGTAGAAAAATAATTACGGCTTATGACCTTCAAATTAATATACATTTTTCACAGTTAATAATTAACTTGATTAATCGAAATAAGCACCATTAGATCGAGAAATTTTTGCCAATTAATCACAAGTTTATTTATTCTGGTGATGTAAAATTCTGGAGTTGTTAAAATCTCGAAACGCACTTTCGGCAACAGCTTGGTTGTTGAAGGCTTTACAGTGCAGTGGAGGTTCCAAAAATTTCGTGCTGGGAACGAGAGCCTTGAAGATGAAGAAGTTTCCGGGCGTCCTTCTTCAGTTCATAACGACCAACTGAAGGCGTTAATTGAATCAGAATCACGCACAAAAAATCGAGAGTTTGCACAAATGTTAGGCGTTATTCATACAACAGTTTTAGACCACAAATGGAATAATGTATTTGTATTTGAAGGTCGTAAACTGCAATTATTTTTCTACCAACTTAACAGCTCATCAACAATAAATGAATTCTTATGTTTATACTTTAGTATTTTATAATTACTCTAACAGTCTTAGTTATCTAACAGTTCTGGACAACTTAAAACAGCTAGGAAAATAAAAAAAGAGAAAAATCAATATAAATTTAAAAGTCATAAACCGCAATTATTTTTCTACCAACCTCATATTATATATATATATATATATATATATATATATATATATATATATATATATATATATATAATGATGGCATTAGTACCTAGTTCGTGATTCAATTAAATTATCTACATAATTCATTAATTATCAGTTCATTGTTTTCAAGCCATTGAAGGGTATCCTCCAATAGCATGCTGCTATTGTAATAAATACAGAAAATTATGAATATATAAAGAATAAATAAAGATAATATACATGAACCATACAATTAAGGTGTATATGGAATGTAAATACTTGTGTATGTATAAATATGAATAAACTGTTGAATGTGACCATTAAATATTGCATGAATTTCATCAGTGATGTGCGTTGTCTTATCAGATGTTTGACATTGTTGTGCCCTATGAGAATGTCCTCAGAACAGATGATATTTGTAAATATTGAATAGTGTTTTTGCTAATTGCAACAAAATTCTAGTTTTCGTTTTAAAACTGTACATTAGTGTTTCAATGGATGTCGTCGTTTGATCTCACATTGATTTCAATCGTTGTGTTTCTCTCGAGTGTCGTTTATTTTATAAGAGTTTTGTTGCGTGGTAAAGGTAAGAGAATTAAAATATTGTAGAGGATTTTTGCCGATGTACGGTAATATATTTTTATGTAAAATATAATAATTGCGATAGTGCCATTTTTTTATAAAAATAGATAAATATATTGAATAAAGTTCTGTATGCATTTTTGATATTAATTTTTGTCAGAACAAATCATAGATTACTTTTATTACGTTAAAGAGAGAACAAAAAAAAGTTCAAGTTGTGACATTAATGTATTTAAAAGTGATATTTCATCTTTTTTAATTATTTTTATATCACATACATTTTTTTCGCCATTACTCATTACAAAACTTTAATACATTTTGAATTTATTAAAGAATTTTCTTCAATATTTGAAATAGACAACATTATTTTTTAATTCTGGATTTATTGTAAATTTCATAAATTTCTATATCGGTAATTAATACATTACTTTTTTTATTAGTAGATTAAAATTAAATTATTTCAAATGCATTTCGTGTACTATTTAAAATAATAACATGTATTTGAATCAAAAATTAAATTTATAAATAAATATTCTTCAAAAAATAATTATCCTGGAAGTAGTTACAAAATTTAATAGTTTAAGTTTTGATGTACATAAATAGAATATAATTTTTTTTCTTCTAGACTGTTTTGAAAAATAATTTGTATACCGAATATTATTTAAAATTTTATTAATTTTATACATATGTAGCGCATTACTTTTAATATTTAATAAAATGTAAAATGTTGTTTGAAGTAAGTTGTTAATATATTAATTTACATTTCTTTCGAATTCTTTTCTTACTAATTAAACGAATTGTTTTCATTCTGTATCAAATTATATCTTTCTTAGATCGAATTGATAAAAAAAAATCAATAATTCATATATACCTTGTTTCTTTTTACTACAAATATTATATTTTATATTAATAAATGTGCAATATTTTTTTAAAAAAAATATTTCAATTTATTTATTTCACTAAGCGCCGCTGTTGCGTATACGCAACATTAATTTTGGAATTTTTTTTCTCTGCTAGATATCATTTTTTTAAAAAACTTTTCTATATAACAGTAAACATTGATTCAGTAGCAACAGGACTACATTATTATTTTTTTCGATTGTTGCGAAAGTGAGAAAAAAACAATAAATGTAGACTTTGCAAGAGCCAGACCATATACGTAAAAAGTGCAACATTTTTCTCCACCCGAAGTGTTTCAATAACTACGAGTATCACAGGATTTGATTCGGAATTTAATAAAATAAATTAATTTAAAATTTAAAGCAGATTAGTTTTTATTCACTTTTATTTTTTTATTTTTTGATAATGCAAACATTCGTCGCCGGTGTTGCGTATACAAAACATTTCACTGTGGAAAACCAAAATTTTTAATTTTTTCTTTGTAATGCCAAATTAATTAGAGGGGACCCAAAACGAAACCATGTTAAGCGTTTTTGAAAATTCCTACGATTATAAGTAGCGGCGTTTGATGGGTTAGTAAAATGCAAAGATGTAAAATATCGTTATTTTAAATTTTATTGTAAATCATTCTTTCTTAAAAAATATTTTTGTTTTCGATTATTTTATAATTTTTTTACTTACGAAATGTTAAAATGAATATATTAATATGTACTTATTTTAAGACATTAAATTTCAGTTCTTAAAAAGAGTGCAAGTAAAAAAAATAATTTCACGTGACCAAAACAATGTTATTTATATATGATGTAACGGTATTTTTTTTAAATTGTGCTCAAAAATGTTTTTTTAAAATACCAAGCGACTCTGCCTTCTAATTGCTACACTCGCCGACCTCCTGGGGCTCCACCCTCGCTCGCTTCTCCGACTCGCGACTCGTATCGCGTATATTCGCTCAATATAATATTTACATATATAAATATATATATATATATATATATGTTAGTAATCATTCTCGCAGATATATTGCATCGTTAAATGCTAGTGAGTGGCTTCCTCTCGCAAATATATTATGACGTAGTTGTTTTATAAATCGCATATACGTATCATAATTCTTCGTGATGATTTCGTGTAACTTCAGGTGTCATCGTCGACAATAATGTAATACAAAATCTGTACACATTTTTTTTGTGAAATTTTACGGAATATTTTTAAATAGATAGATGGGACTATATGAATTGGATTTTTTTAAATGTGGTATTTGGTTTACTTTTTTTTAATTTCAGAGAATTTGAGAATTAAGTAATCAAGTTTATGTTTTTACTTTTTCTTACAGTTTATACACACACACGCCCACAAGAGCAATTTGAAAAGTTTGCGATTTGATAGTGAAATACTATATTTAGCTTTTTGGAATTATTTTATTTTTCAATTGAATTTCCATTAAGTTTAACAAAGTTTTCCCAACGATATTTTAGTCTTTTTATTCCATCCCAGAAGTCAGATTTCTCCAGATCCTCAAAATATTAATTTACTGCCATTTCCAGGTCATAATTTGAAGAAAATTGTTTGCTACTAAGCGATTTTTTGAAATTTGAGAATAGATGAAAAACAGGAGCTAAATGAGGTGATTACTGCGGATGTGACAGCAACTTGTACTTCAATTCGAATTTTTATTCGATTTCATTTTTTTTTCTTTTTACTCAGTAGTCAACAAACGTGGCACCTATCTTATCGAAACCTTTTTCATATGTAATTCTTCGATTAGGATATGAAATTTCCATTCGTCTATGATGCCCATAGCCTTAGCAATTTCAGACATCTTCAATTGGCGATCATCTAAAATAATATTCTACATTTTATTGACGATGTCTGATGTCGTTGATCTTTTTATGTATTCATTAAGGGAGTCATTTTCCAAGCATGTATGTTAACATTTTCCCGTCGAAGCACTCAGAGGTATGGGTACCCGGTTAGTCGTAGTGCTCCGTCGGCAATGTCTGGCGCACACTCAATCATTAAATACATAAAGAACCATAATTTTACTTAAATGAATTTATTTTATAAAAATTAAGTATTGCATTGTATATTTTTGTAGTATTATTTTTTATATTATGTGTGATATTTTTTGAAGCAGTCCCATATATATATATATATATATATATATATATATATATATATATATATATATATATATATGTATATAGCCCAGGTTTTCGAGTGCAAGTGCTGCAATGGTATACAGTTTCGCGTCTTTTGGCTTGTTACCTAATGGAGTAAACTAGGAAGGATTTACTTTGATTTCCTTCATTTTTGTGTAAAACATGTAATTTTCTATCCAACCCTTCTTCTCTGTCAAATGTAGACTGTCACACCATAATATAGTATCTGTGTGCCATCGAACGAACCCACCAATTCATCCACCAAACTGTTTACGAATTGCACATATGTCATAGGACTCTTACTATCCTTTATTGATGATTTCTGATAAAGTAAATCACTATTTACTGTGCATACCTCTAAGCCCTAGAAAAATATTTTTTTCCACCGAACACTTAAGTCGGGCGATTCACCCGGTTTTAAACCGCAAAGGTAAACATTCGCTTGCCGGGTTATGCCCGGAGTTTGACGTGAAAGGTTTAAAATATTGTTTCCACTTTTAAATTCTGTAGATCATTTTCTACATTTGCAAATGCAGGTGCTTCATGATTCAGTAAATTTTCGTCTCGTTAAAAAATTCGTTGATGTTAAATCTTTTTTAATAAAAAAAAACTTTATCATTGCACGATGTTTATTTTTATCAGTTTTAAAATACATTGAGATTATTTTATTTAGACAGCTGTTTCCAACAAATTATTTAACAAATCGACTTGATATTTCACCGCGAATAGATATATAAAAACTTTATCAACATAAATATACAAAGAACATTAATATGTTTATGTATTTTGAAAACATATTGAAAATCCAGTCTATAAAAGTTAATACTTTGATAAAAGATCTTTTCAGTATACAAAGTTGAGTTTATGATTGCTTTTTTTTTTAAACGTTTAAAGTGTATTCTTTTGTGTGTATTCTTATGTCTTCACCTTAATAGAATTATGATTAAATAACTATTTCATCGAACACAATTTTTATTATTTCAAATGTGTACTACCGATATAGTTTTGACCTGTGTGTAGGATCGTATACGAGATAAATATTTTAAAAGTACGCATGTAATTTCATTTTCGTGTACTGTAATTTTTGTTTTGAATAAATCAATACAAAAATTATAATTGTTCTTTACCATTTAACAACTTCTTAGCGTGCCGCCTACGAAAACCAACAGTACTGGGTTCGATGTCGATAGGAACACCAATACTATAACCTTCAACGCGGACTGACCCTGTTTGATACCGTAATTCGGTCGTGGGTATATCGCGTTTTATACAAGTTACAGATTAATAATTTATTCTGTGAAACTAGGAAAAGTGTATATCGATTTTTCTTTTACCATTTCTTTACAAAGAATTGTGTCAGAAATGTTACCGCTCAAATCTAAACCTGTTTAATAATTTATAAATATATACCGTGGCAAACGTATTACCTTTCTGTGCGTACTGATCAGAACTTTATTGGATCGTTATTTAATATCAGTGCTTATTATATAACAATCATCATGTGTACGTTTATCAATCTATGTAATACACAGTCACTGCGAATTGTTTAAATTTTAGTTTCGTTTTTTAAAAATGCGACTAAAATCGTTCTCTTTTATAGTCTATCAATACGACATTTAATTGGTCTTTAATTAAATAGAAATTATAATTATTTAACAACTATGTTAAGTACAAAATAATAATTTTAATTTCTTTCAAATAATATTTGATATAATTTTTAAACACAATTCTTAACTATTTACATTAAAATATTCATTTTATTATTTATTTATAAAACATAATTAATAGGTTTGAATAAAATTAACATAATGTTAATAAATTCATTTTACAAACGTACTCTCAAAATCTTACTTTGTAAACTAATTTAATTTTCAATAAAATTTTAATAACTCATCTGAAAGCCACTTGGTTAGTTATAAATGGAAATAAAATATAGAAGAAACAAATATAATAACTTGTAAACGGTACAGTTAGTGTGAATATATAATATAAATTACTTCGTTTATAATCTGCAAAACTATCAGATATTTAGTATTATTTAATTATAAAATAATGCCTAAAAGCAACATTCATAAATATAACAATATATTTTATTATTAACTAAAATATATCATTTAAATAATATATATATATATATATATATATATATATATATATATATATATATATATATATATGGGTGTGTGTGTTAATTCTTTGTAAATAAACTAATTAATTTTATTTTTTGAATGCTGTAGTGTTAATAATTAACTGAAAAGTTTGTTAGATATAAAATATTTTATTATTATTGTCTTTATTGTGTGGAAATAATTTTGGTGTAATAATTAACATGTGTGTATGTGTGTGTAAAGTGTTTCATTATTTTGTTTTATTTACCAAATTTAAATCTTACCAGAATATATAACGGAAATGAAAGTCTTCTTCAAAGATTAATTAAATATTCAGTAATTAAATTAGTTTTTGAACGATTAAGATTTATGCATTAATTTATAAAAAGAAAATTATTTACAAAAATGTAAATTAACTTTTTCATAGCTTATGCTGTCATTTAAATTCATCAATTTGGTTACCAGACATAGTATATCTTATGTTATTTTTGTCAATACCTTCAAACAAGTTTTCTTTTTTATAAAAATGTAGCCAGTAAACAGTTTTTGTGCCAGTTTGGCGCACCAAATCAATTTTAGCGATTGTGCAGATGCTGTTTGTATATTCAGTATTATAATTGTGTGCAAATTTTCATATTTATAGTATAAGTAGGTAGATATGAGTTTTGTATTAAAAAATGAAATGTGTAAAGCAGTGGTGTCAAATTCATATATGAACACAAGCCACCATATTCAATTTCATTCAGTTTAAAAGAAAGTTTACGGACCGCAGCCAAAAAAAGTTACTCAAAAAAAATTTAGCGAATGAAAAAGGTCTTTTGTTTATAAACGAAAAGAACTCATTTAAATTTTACATATATTTTTTCTCTAATGAATCTATAAAAGTTAAAAAAAAAAACATTAATTTTAGATATTGTTGTAACAAAACAGTGTTCCTTACAACTTCTATTACAATGTTTCAAAAATGTATTTTATATTTATTTTAATTTCATTTTTTTATTTTAATAAAATCAGTTTCATGGTTTGGGTCGCGGGCCGCGTGTTTGACACCACTGACTTATTGTATCTACAGTAGTATACAGTAATGGCTGATTAAAGAAAAATGTAATTCACATAAAACAATATTTATTTAAATTTTTATTTTATGGTTATTTAATCACTATGTGCAACAAATAGGCCGCCTGCCGGCTATAGTCCTGGTTAAATTCCATTTTATTCTTTTAATAAAATCAACTTGTAGGTTTGGGCCGTGTGTTTGACACCACTGGTGTAAAGAAACGTTGAAAAGTTTTTTTTATCCTTTTCAGAGACATTTAGTATATTTTGGTTGATAATTTCATATGTGAAATTATGACATAAAATTTTGTATTTCTTACACATTTTTAAAACTTTGTTGTATTTTCTTATATCATGTCCTTTCACTCCTGATTAAATCAGTTTTGGTTTTATCAACTTTGTTTTTCTTCAGTCAATTAATCAAAAATTAAATTAAATATCATTACATAAGTACACTATATATATATATATATATATACATACATACATATATATATATATATATATATATATATATATATATATATATATCTAACTTATAATTCAATAATTTGTACTTCTATGATGATAGAAAATATATAAAATAAAACTTGTAAATACTGGATAATTGTGTATCGTCCACGAAAAGAGTAATATTTTTTTCTGTGAAGTATTTGTAGTCTTATTTTAATTTACAACAAAAATAAAGCCTATGTTTTTATGAAATGTTAAATATAGATTAGGGTTTATGTCAATAAAAAACATATATGGTCGATGTTAACTTTTTATGAAAAAAATTTTCTAAATATACTTAGTTACTCGCATATAATAAGCCTCATTTTAACATTTATTTTACTTTTGAAAATCATTCAACATTTTATCTATTCAAATTTGTTTTTTTTTCAGTTGTGCCCATGTTTTTAATATTCAGACTTTTACAACGATTAAATTATTCTTATTTATAAGTACGAAAAATTTATATTTCTTATTTTGATGTTCATTTTGTATTTTATTACTATTTGAATTGTTATTCAGCAATTTTTGTTTGGAACATATATTTTTTCGTCATAGTCAAAACTTTGTATGCATTTTTATTTATTGAAGTTTATTGATTCTTTTTTATTTCTATATCTAAAGTAACACTTCTTAAACATATATAATTTTACTTTTAGTTTTATGATTTGTTTAATATTTATTTTTCTCTTCTGTTAAACATATACATATGATTGGTCTGTGTGAGTTGATACATGCATATATTTGTATATAAATAAATATATATATATATATATATATATATATATATAAAGAATACATGCAGGTGTATGTTTTTATCGCATTAATTAAATATGTACCCCTTTTAAAGTAATAAACATATTTTATTTTGTTGATTGGTGTTGTAAGTATATATATTAATTATAATATCTTAGCGGGTTCTTATTTTGAAGGGTTGCAAAATGTATTCGTACCGTGTGTAAAGGTATAGATTTTTTTAAAGACTGGGTGCGTAGATACATTCAATTATATATATATATATATATATATATATATATATATATATATATATATGTATATGTATATGTATATGTATGTATATATGTATAAATATGTATATATATATATACACATACATACATACATATACACTAGAATATCGTCCAGGATGACGAAATAATGAAATTTTAGAAATAACTGCTTTTTACTTAAATAAAAGGAAAACAAGATTCAAGTTGATTGTTAACAAACGGGTTCAAAGATAAATCACCTATTTTAAAAAGATTATCCTTATAATCTCTCTCGAAATTTTAAAGATACATGAAGAATTGAAAAAAATAGAAAGATATTAAAAAATAGAAATATATTAGGTGTACAATTAATTTTCCTTTTTTATAGATAATGAGATTTTATGGAATAATGGAATAAATTTCAATCCTCAAAATATTCTCCATTATGTTGCTCCACATCTGTCGGGTAACTAATAAATCCCTTGTAGAAAAAAAGATGTTAGCTTTAAGTCGATGAAGTCATATTGCATTTTTGGATCTCTTGTATGTTTTATGCGTGATAACACCTTCCTCAAAAGCTAAACAAATCATTTTCGCTTCTTCGGCAACAGTTTTTCAACTAGAATGAAAAGGAAGAGTAGTAATGCCTAATATATTGCTTTCCGGATGCCATCATGTTCATTAGTTTTGTGAAGTTATGTCAACTGCTTATCCAAGATGTATTGTGTTTTTAAATATTAAGATTTGTACTTGAAAATCCTAAAACGACCAGAAAATATTTTAATTTAAAACAGAGGTTTGATTAATTACGTTTAAAGACACAGAATTAATTTGTACACCTAATATATTATCAAATCAAAGAAACAAATAAAAAATTAATATAACTGAATTTTCTGAATGAAAACGAACTCGCAAATGCTTCAAAGATCACGGTCGTTTCCGTTAATTGGAGACAGACAGACCATTATATAATCAGTTAGAAAATTATGCTCCATTTATATACACGCACACGTATATGCAGAGGTGATCCAAAAGGCACTTTCTGATTTGTTTTGACTGTTAGGTTGTAAAAATAAATAGAAACTCAAACTTTAATTAGAAAATTATTTATTAGTTCAAATAGTTTTTTTTCTTTAATTACGTATGGAAAATTACATTTTTGACATTTCAGTTTCATTATTTGACGTAATTGCATTTTTCCTGAATAGAATGTATTTTATGCTTATCTGATTAAAGTTTAGTTTAAAAAATAATCTTTATATTACTCTCTCTCTCTCTCTCTCTATATATATATATATATATATATATATATATATATATATATACACACACACGCACGAGAGTCGTTTGATAATTATGGTAAAAAAGCAAATTAAACACCGTTTTTTGGAAAAAAAAATTATTTCTCAATATACATTGAGGGCTATACACTTGGTCCAGTGAGTTTTCAATTTTTTCTTCCCAATGGAAAAGTAGCTTTTCTCAAAGTCTACAAAATACGCACCGACGGTAACGATGACATCCTTATTCATCGAAGATTTCTTCCCGCCAAGTCAAATTTTCAAGTTTAGTAAGTGGAAAAAATCGCAGAATCAATTCGAAGACTAATTAGTACAATTTTTCCATTACGATGGTCGATTTGTGTGACTGCACGTTGTCCTGGTGAAAGAGCACTTTTTTGTGCACCAATCTTGGCTGTTTTTGTTTCAGATCTTCTTTCAAATGACCCATTAATGCTGCATAATAAGCTCCTGTTAACGTTTTTCCCTTCGATAAGTAGTCGATCAGGATGATTCCTTGAGAATCCCAAAAAACAGTGGCTATCACCTTCCCAACCGATAAAGAAGTCTTCACCTTCTTCGACTCACTTTGACCAGTCGTTGTCCACTGCTTTAACTGCTGCTTCGACTCAGGTGTGTGTTCGACTCAGTGGTGGATCCATGTTTCATCTTCTGTAACGAATCGTCCCAAAAAGCTGATCCGATTAAACATTTCTAAATACTGGGTTGAGGGTGAGGTGTTGTGTTTTCTTAAATTGAAATTTCCTTTTGTGTCCATTTTCGGTCGACAAACTACAATTGGGTTACACATTGCACACAGGCGTCCAGAGCGCATTTTATCTTCAGTGCATGTTCGGTCACGTTTAAACCATTTATCCAGAAATAAACAATTTTCAACGCTGGTCCAGAAACTTCATGAACTTCATCCAACTTCGCTTTGGTCTGGGCGGCCGTCCACTTTTTTAAATAAAAATATTTTATCATTACACGGAACTCGTTTTTTTATTAGTTTTTGCGGCAACTGCTACAATGCTCGTTTCAAATATATGTAGAACATGAACAACGCGTCGCTTCTGGTTGAACTTTCACCTATGTTAGTGTGAAAAGTGATACTTGGTAACCGTGACGTTACCGTTACGAATGGTGGCGCCACATCATAGAAATTTACCAAATTTATCAAACGACCCTCGTATATATATATATATATATGTATATATGTGTATATATAATATATATATATAAGAATATATTATAAATACAACCCAAACATTATCAATATAAAATTCAATCTAATTATGTTGATTTCTAATATATAAAATTGATGCATTTGCCTACAAATACTATTTTTACAAGCAGAATGTGTGTTTATATCGAGTGTCGTTTGGAAAATATCATTTAAGTAAATAGATAACATAATTTTTAACTATAATCGAATATCACTTTATAGAATTATCTGAACGTTCACAAACATTACATCGGTTTTCGTGAATCACGATTACATTTCACGCTTCACTGATAAAAAAAAATGTTACAAATGTGTGTATTATAACAATGTAATAAAACACGTGTTTTGTGAATAAAACTATAAAATGTGTACTCATTTATAATATTTATTATTTATTTACAAATATTTTATGTCTGTTATAAAAGTTTTCAAATTTCGACGATATTTTCAATATATTCTGTTCGGAGGTTTATAAGTTCTTCACAGTTGATCTTCTGTTTTTAATATTTTATTTCAAAAGGAAATGTTATAGATGTATTTTAAAAATATTTCTGGGTTTGATTCGATATTATTCAACGAATATATTTTGAAATTGTTTATTATTGTTTGAAAATATTTAAGCATTTCTGTGAATGGATGTATTCGAATACCAATCATTTTTTGATTAGTGAATGTTTGATATTTTTTTTAAAAATTTTCTTAACTATCATTTTTGTTAACTTGTTACTATTAGTATTTCATTTTGTAATTTTGAAATATACTATTTTATTGATTATTTATTCGCTAAATAAAAGTGTTACGATATTAACATATCGAATAGTTATTAAGAATTCTAAATTAATTATTCTAATAACGACTAAAATTTAGTTGAGGTTGCTTATCTTGCCATTTATAATTATATTATATATATATATATATATATATATATATATATATATATATATGTATACATATTATTATCCATAACAATTATAGCTTGAAATTTGTTATTTTTGTTTGTGCACAGTAATAGAATATTAAACTAATTCTCTTCGTTTTACTAGAAAAACAAAAATATAATAATGAGATTGATCATTAAAGAGCAATTTTTAAAAGAGTTTCACTTTTTAATCCAAAATGTTCTGTTAATATACTTTTGTTAATTAGCTTTTAAACATTTTCTCATATGTAACCGATATGAGTTATTAATCCAGCTAAATTAACTTTTTTAAAAAATCGTTATAATTTATTTAAATAAAGTAAACATTAATTTTTATATAAAATATTCAAATTTATGCATAAAGATATTGACATCGTAAATTATAAAAATTCCATTTTCTTTTTTATGGTTGTTAATTGTCTGTTAATGAATTTATTAAACTATTAGTTGTTAATCTCCGCTGCAGTATTGTTTCAAATAATTACTTAATTATTTAACTATAAGTGAGTAATTCAATTGAGTTTCACTAAATTAATGTGTATTAAGTGAAACAATTTAAAATAACTATAATTGAGTATTAAATAGTTTGTGATATTGATTTCTTAATTCTATTTGTTTTCTCCTTAAGATCGGATATTTTAATTATTATAAACATACTTTTTTGTCTTAATGGTATTTGTTCTTTTGGATTATCTGAGTTATGCTCCCCACTACCAATTTCGATACGTGTTCCATCTTCAAGTAAATATTAGATATATATATATATATATATATATATATATATATATATATATATATATATATGAATTTATTTTAGAATATCGATACATACTTATTGACACACTTATCACTGTTATGTTTAAGGATTGACAATTCATTACTGAATAAAAATACCTTTTAAATGGAATGAGTATGTTCTCCATTGAAATTACTGTTGCATTTTTTTATCCCGATTTGCTAATGTATATTTTCATCGATCTCTTACTGTATTTATTTTCGTTTTTTGTTTTCAGTCAGTAATTCTTGTTTGACATCTGATCGCTCTCTCTCTCTCTCGATATATATATATATATATAGAAAGAGAGAGAGATTCAATTTAGACTTTCACATGGAAGTATTAAAAAGAGGGTGCAGGGGTTAAGAAAAGTCATGTTATTTTTTATTTGGTATTTTAGTTCAATTCAATACTAAAATACAATTGAACTAAAATACTAATACTGGAGAATAACATGTTTTTTTAATTTTTGCGTTTTTTTTAATACTTTTGTGTAAAATCCTAAAATGAATCACCGCTATATGTATGTGTATATATATATATATATATATATATATATATATATATATATATATATATATATATATATATATATATATATATATATATATATATATATGTATGTATATATGCATGTATGTGTGATGTGTATGTATATGACAACTAGGCTAATTTTTAAAAATTAGGTGATTATCAAATACATAAAGATAAAAATAGGTCGATACTGTTGTACTACCCTATTGAATTTTAGAAATAAAATATTTTCATCCAAATTGTGATCCTTGAATTTGAATAATTTTAAAGAGTTTGCATTTTTCATATGAATGTAGCAAAATAAATTTAATAATTTTATATAGGTACTCTGAAATTCATAGAAAAGTACATACGTTCCGTTTCTTCATATTAGTCGTATGTTTCTTGTGTAGTATGGCTTCTCTTGTATATTTAAATATGTATGAAAATAAATGTACAAATACCAGCTGGCTTTATTTCAGTTTCGATTTTGTGTAATGTGTATCATATGTATGTGTATTTTTTAAAAAAACGTGTTTCTCTAAATATTTATTTCAAGCTAAAAATTCTTGCTTAAATATCTAAGCTAAGAAGATAATAATTAAAAAAAAAGAATTCAAAGAAAATGCTATAAATTTTGCCAATAAGATACTATCTAAATATATTTGTTAAATAGTTTAGACGAAAATCGTTTTATTTAAACTATAAAAAAATAAACTTGAACAAAAATGTGGTGTTGAAACTTAAGTTACATTTATTTTCTTAAACTAAAACTATATACACTTCTTGTTCGAATCGATTTCTGTGTGTTTATTATACAAATAATGATAGCTTGGCTTATACGAAATTATTTAGCACTCTTTTTCGATTATAATGTCGAAGAAGATGATTCCATTGATTTCGATTTTTGGAATTTCGATTTACCATTATGGGTAACTCAATATGTGCACAAGAGTCGATTTTGTTGCTGACATCTCTTTTACAGGTAATTTAGTAATTTAAATTGATAATGATTATATATATATATATATATATATATATATATATATATATATATATATGTATCTATTATGTACGTGTGTGTGTTGATGTAACTAGTTATGAAATAATTAGAAGATATATAAATTATGTGAAAAAAATCTTATAAATGATTTTGACCGTTGTATATAATTCTACAGTTTTATAAAGACATGAATAGTTAAAAGTGTACAGTGTATGTAATATTATTTTAATGTAACAGACTTTCATTAAAATAAAAAATGCTTAATAGTTTGCTATTTCATTTAAAATTCAAAAGTTGTCTCCTGAAATCCTAGGTGCCATGAATATAAACTGATTATTGCACTGTAAAAATGTACAGTATTAAGAGAAGTACAAATGTTTTATCCACTGATTTATCTCCTTTAAAGTGTAAACAATTAAAACAAAGACGAAAATACAAAATGTAGTATTTATGAATAATTAACTATCTTTATCAGAGTATTGTCTAAAATTTTTCTTATTAAATGGAAAAACACCTCTAAGCCCCAAATGTAATCATCATTGGTATATAGAATATAGATAAGGATAAATGAAATGAACAATAATTTATTCAAGTTAGAAAATATAATAGTATCATAAAAAGAATACGTTATTTACTGATAATCAAGATGGAGATTTTATATTTGTTTAAAAATTGGAATCTCGTTTTCTGCTTAGTAAAACTTCATCTTCAACGCTGCATTTATTCACTTATTACAGTTTTGCATCTATTTGTTTTCTTATAAAGGTACGCAAATGCATATTAGATTAAAAAAAGTTAAAACGGCCCTTTACAAGTAATTTATCAAGTATATATACAAACACACACACACACACATAAATATATATATATATATGTATATATATATATATATATATATATATATTGCCGGAAATTATGACAATATATTCATATATTTTGTTTTAGTCATATATTTTTCGTATTGTGATATTTAGAGACCTTTGCGTTTGTGTTAATAAAAATATTTTTCCATTATGTAACAAAATATTTTCCAAACTTATGTTCTAATGAAAATATTTTATATAATTATCAATCTTAACGGGTATTATGAAAAAAATATGTTTTTTGATACTTCATACGACAGACTATTTTCAAAATGATATAACAAAAAATATTTCAATTTTATTCAAAAAAGAAACTATAAACAATAGTAATCACTTACATTGTGTAATTAAAATCATGTTAACTTAATTTAGAATAATACTAGCGATTTCTTCTTCTTCAATAACGGTATTTTCTTTTTGTGATGTTTTAAGAGTATGAAAATATTCATGGAAAATCGGCGAAATGTATGGTAAAAGATCCATTATATACTTATCTTTTTGCTTTATAAGAGACTGATACTCTCATAAGTGGGAGTAATTGATTTTTTCCTATATTTTCGGTCTTTCTTTTTTAGGTGAAAGATCTAAAATCTGAAATTCTGCATTATCATCTAAACATGTTCTATAAAATATCTGATAAGGGGCATCTTTTAGAAATCTTATCTATTATGTTTTCAATGAATGAACAGATTCTCCCTTAATTTTTGTCGTTCTCTTTGTAAATTGATTTCTCTAGAGATTGTTTGCCAGTACCAATATAATTGTTCGTTTGAGAGCTTTAGCAAACAAGTTGTCTTAACTTAAGGATTGTTTATCTTGAAAATAAATATAGCTTTATACAAAAATCAAATAGGTACATGCATTTTTCCAGAAAAACAAAGTATACCGAAAAGTAAGTGACTTAGTCCACTGTAAAAATTACCAAGAACAGAATTATGTTTACCGACCAATTTTGCAACCATTAAACGGTACAATTTTAATATTTTTTTTAAGTTCTTCTAGATTATTAAAATATAAATAATTGTTATAATAAAATAAATCATAAAATCATTTTTTTTCAAGTTTTTAACTTATTCCACTTTCATAATTACCGGTACATATATATTGACAACTTTTTAAACTCTAAATGGAATAGACAAAACTTAAACTATATTTTGCTCTTACGCGATTTTCTATTCGGTAAAAATTTATGATATAACTGATGGTATCATATGGTACTATGAACGTATATATGATACTATCAGTCTATGTTTATTGTGTCTATGTTTGCTATATAGTAATTGTATATTTTAAAATAGACTGGAAGTAATTATATGATATATACATATATATATATATATATATATATATATATATATATATATATATATATATGTGTGTGTGTGTGTATATATATATATATAGTTGTATAGATAGATATAAAGATTGAAACTTTTTTACCAATACCAATTCATTCAAAATATATGAATTATTCTTTATATTAGTTTATTTATTACTAATTTTCTAAATTGCTATCATTTTATTGGATTGTTATACGGTTGACTGCTTTTCTGTAATCTATATTAAATTATATAATCATGTTATATACACATACATTAAATTTATATATATATATATATATATATATATATATATATATATATATATATATATATGTATATATGGGCAGATAACCTCACCCTAAAATCGCAAATAACAACAGCAAGTGTAGATTCAGTCTGTGAGAGAATTGAGAAAAACATACACTTTTATTTAATATTTAATGGAAGTGAATGTTTTTTTATATGTTAAATATTAATGTTTTTTAAATTATTAGAAAAAAATGTGACCTAAATTATATATTTTACTAATTGAAAATATCATTGGGAGTTATTACATCACTGGTTTGAGAACTGGTATTATGAAATGAATGTATTTCAAATTATTAATGTATATTTTCAAAAAAAAAGTAACTCATTAATGTTTTAAATTTATATATATATATATATATATATATATATATATATATATATATATATATATATATATATATATGAATAACATTAGTAATATGAATCTTAATCAATAATATTTTTAATATCGTCTTTTCGTTTACGAATATTTTAGACAATAGTTTGATAAATACTTATGTAAATAATTTTGACCTGACCTTTGATTTTGAACTTGTTACTTTTCATATATTAATTTACATAATGGTAGAGAATGAGGGGTACTTACATGTTTCAAGGTAAATCCATGTATTACAATAGGTTCTGTTTAAATGTACACATAGAAAGAACACAAATATATGTTGATATGTGTGTGTGTGTGTGTATATATATATATATATATATATATATATATATATATATATATATATATATATATACATACATACATTTAATTTTTGTTTTATGAAATATATTTATTCTTTTGTATTATTTATATTATATTTTTTATTATTTAATATAATTATACTTATATAAATGACATTTTTCTTGTAAAATATTTTAATACAGCAGATAAGAAACTAAACCATTAGTTATTCTTTTTATAATTATCTATTTATAATATGAGTTAAAAATATCCGCATAATTCAGATACTTTTTAATGATAAAATACATCTTTTGTAATTAATCTAAATGTTTCCTTT
>CM068317.1:11845000-11865000 GCA_034766995.1 Acanthacorydalis orientalis | reverse complement strand
TGTAAGCATGAAACTAATTCTTCAAAAGAAAGAATCTAATGTTGAAGTCAGAACATTTTTTTGTATAGCTTAGCATAATGCTGGTTTTCAATTTCTATTTTTAGTATAAGTTTTGACGTCTACGCAGTGAAAAATAAATGGTAAAAAAACACAAAAAGTGATTATTTTCTTCCGAATTGTACAATAATAACACCGTGATTAAATAAGTTCGGAATCTTCTAGTTGTTTTTAATTTTTTTTATAAAAAACAGTTCTTTAAACGTAAATATTTATTTACTTTCCTAAATAATATTCTTGTTTTCCTTGAAATTGCATTTATTATGTATATTTTTCTATTAATATTTTATACCTATTGTTTATTAATTGCTTGATATAAAAAGAAAAAATATTTGAATGATATTATTAAGCGTTGTATATTTAGATAAAAATATCTTTCTAGTTACATATTTGTTATTGATAAATTTTTCCACTGAGTGTCTGATATTACAATTTTTAGTAATTGCTAATATAGAAAGTTAAAAATGTACTGATATGGCGACTCAATATATACATATTCAGTATTTTTTTAAAAAAAAATTGGCAGTATATTAATTAAGGCTCATACATTAATAATCGCCACTTTTTTAAAAAATAAATGATAAGTGCATATTGACCTGTGATGATCATCAGCTGATGTTTACGAAATGAAATAAATTCTTGTTTTTGCACTTTAGATAAGTTTTCAGTATAGTGATAAATATTTTAAGTATACTTAAAAAACATCTTTCTGTGTTTGTATTTCACTGATTTTGTCAAGATTGTGTTATCGAATGTAAATTCTCTTCTGAGAAAAACACATTTTCCAGTTAGTGTTTTTGTTAGTGGAATAAATTAACTGATACGTACTTGTTTTCAATTCTTAGATTAATCATTACAATAAATCACAATTGATTAGTGTATTATAATTAGTATAAAATAATTTTGTTAATAAAATAATACCGTGGTTAAGTAAGTTCGGAACTCATCTTATTGTTTTCAGTTTTTTTTTTTACAAAAAAACTATTCTTTAAACGTGAATATTCATTTTCTTTCCAAGATGAATTTAATAATTACTTTAATAATTAATTATCTTTTTTAATAGGTGGATTTTATATTATTATGTTTCTTTATTGATATCCATTTGTTATTAAACACAAATAGAAGAATATTAGAGTATAATATACTTGAGTTTTTAAACACTTTAATATATCCATGTTTATTAAAATATGTAATTCGATTTGTAAATCTAGATCGAAAGTAAACGATAGAGAGCACACCATCATTTTCGTTTCAAAATAGATGATATCTCGCCAGTCAATACATTGACCCGATGCATAAACAAATGTTTTCATCAATATAGGGTGCCTATTTATATCTTGCAGCAACATCTGCATCGTGTGACCGAGGAAACGGAAGTAGTGGCGCGTTGTCCTCAACAATGGGCGGGAAAGGAAAGAGACGACGCTCAGCCGCTGTTCGCGCAGCCATCAAAGGTTGTGTGGTCAAATTTACTTAATCATGTGTTTCGCTGTGTGTGTCGTTTCCAATATAATTTATTTATCTATATAATATATATGTGCGTATGCTTCCCTTGCATATATTTATTTTATCCATATTACACGTGTAGCTCTTCGATGTTTTTAATTTTCCTTATGTTTATTAAATTAGTTGTGTGTATATTTTTTTAATTACACAATCCTAATCTTATGGTTTTATTTTCTTCAGTAGACTTTTAGAAAAGTCTTTTGATTGCACTTTTTAAATTTTAGTCATTTTCACTGCTTTCATTGTAAATTTTATTAAATTCTGATAAATGGTACTCTATGTTTAAAAAGCATAAAGGTGGAATATGTTCATGTTCTAATAATGTACTTTTATATCATGAAACACTTTTATGATAATATAATTAATGCATTTGTGTGTATATATTCCAATTTATATGACTTTTTGTTCCTTAATAATTATTGTGTCTATTTATCTTAATAGACATTAATAATTCATTATTGAAAAATTAAAATCGAAGGTATAGTATCATAAATTAAAATAAATTCTCAACGTATTTTATGTTGAGTAACATTAATGATGTGTAAAAATACATATTCAGGGTTCAGTGAACTCTTAATACATATGTTAATATAATAATAATTTATTTGCGATTTTTCAAATAGTTATTTGGAGTCAAAATTAAAAATAGTCTTTTTCGATATAATCAAAATTTATTTTGTATATATATATATATATATACATAATCTATATTTGTGTATATAAATATATACATATATATATATATATATATATATATATATATATATTTGTATATATATATATATATATATATATATATATATATATATATATATATATATATATATATCTTCTGTTGTAACAAAAGTTCGTAGAATTTTTAAGGCAAAATTCAAAGGTAGTGTTTACTTATTTGTACATATATTTATTCTAATACATAAGTGTCATGTTGGTCTACCACCTTTTGCCATCTTTCATGTCGTTTCATAATGCCGTCCTCTCAGAACTTGGCATCTTTCTGGGCAATGAATTTATCTAGGTAGTTTTTGCAGACTTCTAGAGAAGTGAAGTTTTTTCCATTAAGAAAATTCTGCAGGGACCAGAACAAATGATAATCTAAAGGTGCAAGATTAGGTGAATAAGGGAGGTGAGGTAAGACATCCCATCCAAACTGCATCAATTTCTGCTTTATCTGCAAGGAGATGTGAAGTTGAGTGTTGTCTTGGTGGAAAACGATACCCTTCCGATTGCCCAATTCTGTACGCTTTTGATCGATTGCCGCCTTTAATTAATCCAATTGAGCATAACCTTTTTCCAAATTTACGGTATGATTATTTGGGAGCAACTCGTAATACACAACACCTTTCCAATCCCACCAGATTTACATCACCTTCCTCGGATGAAGATACGCTTCTAGAGTGGCTAACGGAGATTCATTTCATTTTCCTCTAAACCTTTTTCGATCCACATTATTATAGACGATCCATTTTTCATCTCCCGTAATTAATCGTTTCATAAATGGGTCGTTTTTTTTAAGGAGCGAATCACTGATGGCAATGCGTTTCATTAAATTCCTTTCAGTTAAATTATGAGACATCCAAACATCGTAGT
This sequence comes from Acanthacorydalis orientalis, assembly GCA_034766995.1. Lineage (NCBI taxonomy): Eukaryota > Metazoa > Arthropoda > Insecta > Megaloptera > Corydalidae > Acanthacorydalis > Acanthacorydalis orientalis. The sequence continues at coordinate 11,861,847 of CM068317.1, read as the reverse complement.
GATTTACATATCCAAGTATCTCCAAATACCGCACAACACTCGTATGAGACACCTGCAGTATCTCTGCGATGTCTCGTGTCGTGTAACGTTGATTATTTTCAATAAATGTTGCAATTTTGTCATTATCAACAACTGCAGGTCTACCGGAACTCTCTCGATCCTCTAGGTTCAATTTTCCATCTCTGAATCGAGCGAACCACTTTCGTACAATGCTACCAGCTACGGAACCTTATCCTGGAACGATGGATATCTTTTTTGCTGTCTCTGCAGCGCTTTTTCTTCTCCGGAAACAAAACAGCATCACATGATGAAAATGAACCTTGTATTCCTCCATTTTCAATTTTAATTTAACAGACTTAAAATTCACAAATATAGCAGAAAAAGAAACATTGATATGTCACAGTCGTCGGAATATCAGTTATGTAAAGATTCAGTAGCACTGGCCCTAGGATCGATCCTTGAAGTACCCCAGGGGCTATGCGACGCTCTGTTTTTTTTTTTGACTTTTGACCGTTTATCTCCACGGAATGTTCTATCATATGTGTTGATAAGACGGACTAGGTACAGAGGTACTTGTTGCTTGAGAAGTTTGTGCACTAGGCCGTCGTGCCACACTGTGTCCAAAGCCTTCTCTATATCCAGGAGTACCATTCCTGTGCAGCGCCTGGATCTGCCCTTCTCGGTGATATGATTTGTGATTCTAGCCAGTTGTACTGTCGAATGACCACGGTTGAATCCAAACTGCTCCGGCCTGATGACATTGGCTGTGGAGTCTGGTATTAATTATAATCTCAGAGATCTTTCCCATTGTCAGCTACAGGCTAATCGGCAGTAACTGCTTGGGTTATCTTGCTTCTTCCTTGCCTTTTAAATGACTAGAATCTTCGCTCTCTTCCACCGAGAGAGAAAATATCCTAGACGCATCACCTCATTTAAAATGTTCGTAAGCGCCATTTTCCTTGATAGGTAGCGCAGGACCCGATTCTGAATACCGTCATCACCTGGGACTTTGTATGGTCTGGATGCTCTAATTTCTTTGGTGACTTCCCCAGATGACGCTCATTCAATGTTTTCTTGGTTAGTCTTATATTTGCGATACAAGCGAAGCGAGTCGAAGTTGCTAGTGAGGGTGGAGCTTTCAGATGTTCGGTTACCATAGTAAGTGGGGGCAAAGCCCACTAGTTGTGAAAATGAAATATTTCCTAGTGAATAAAATATATAAAATTAAATTTAAATATTTTTTCTTTTAAGCTTGAAAAACTCAATTAGTTTAAAAGTAAAGATTCGAAACAGTGGAACTTTTTGAAATAGTGACCAATCCTATACAACAATTGAGTCATTATTTCGTGAGTCTACTATTTGTATATTATAATACATTAGAGTTGCGATTTTTTCTCTCTCTTTTAAATGAACAGTTATAATAGTATCTCCATTCATTCCGTTTCGTGAAGAAAGGTAATTAACTTATATATGTAAATATTATATGAGTCCTTTATTAATTTTTAAATAATTAATTATCATTGTTTTAAATTTATAGTTAACCTTTTGTAGTCATTTGGTCACACGGTGGAACCACGCATTTATTTTTGTCCTATTACGAGACCGTCAATTTTAATGTGACTAAAAGCGTCTTCAATTGAATAATATATTTTTAAATCCATTAATTGAAATAACTTCTCGTGACTTGAAAATTAGAATTAAATGTAGATCCATGCATTTATGGCGATCGGAAAGTAATAAAAAATTATATATTGTTAAATTTATTTAAATATATTTATATTTGTTTCAACTAAATCTATATAAAAATTTCAACCATTTTCCATATAGCATTTTTTTCAATCGTTATTAACGGCCGTTTCAATCGAGACATAACTAGTAAACTTCTTTTTTTAGTATATTATAAATTTTTAGTGTTTTAAAGGCGATATTCTCGCAAAAAATTATATACATTGGATGAATTTTGGAGAAAACGATTTTTTTTCTGAAATACTTTCAGATTATGGATTTTTAACATGTGATAAATTGATAAATGAATCTAATAATTTAATTAAGTATGAATAAGATGGCTGTTATTTTGAATAATTCTATAAAAGTTTCAATCAACTTATCAATGACAATTTATTGAACATTTTGATCGGACATATTTTTGCGGTTTATGAGAAATAAAAAATTCATTTGCATAAAAAAGTATACTTAATTGTTAAAGACTCGATTTATGAAAATTGACAATATTGTTAGCTGAACAGCTATGTCCGGTCTACACGGATTGATTATTCGACTTCTAATCGATTTTTATTCCATTCGGATATTTTAAACAATGAAATTATGTAGAAAATCACAATGCAGTCGAATTCGATTAGAACTCGAATGGAAAATTGACCCATGTGTATCGTGCATTATGCATACTTAACACTTTGAAGTCGGGTGTGAATCTAGGAATCTATTGAAGTTTTCCAATAAAACTATGGTCTCAAAGCGCTATTTTTTGGATGATATATTTAAAGATCTTTAATCTCTTTTTAAGATTAAATTTATAACTCTTTCTTTCATTAAAAAAAATACGGTCGTTTAAAAATCAGAAAAATCGCAGTTTTTTCATTTGAAAACCTATAAAAATTGCAAAGTTGAGGATTGGGTTAAATAATATTTTTTCCCAAAAGTTCATAATTGGAAGAAAGCGTATAAAAAATTTTGATACTTCGTGCATCGCAAAAAAATTAAAATTCTGTGTGCAGCGATATTTTTTAATTCGTTGGTAAGTTAGTTTTTCCTGTCAAATAATGATTTTCTGACAAAAAAATGACAAGAAAAACAGTCAAATGGTACAAAAAAATTTTCTTTCTTATTTTCGATCTTACAATCTACAACGCATACGTTATTTAATGCCGTGTGGATCGTAAAGAAATGAGTCTTGCTGACTACAAACTCATATTGGCTTCACATATTCTTCAAACAGTTGCTCCAAATGCATCTTTTACGAGAAGTCCAAATGCACACCGATCGACGATTCATTTTCCGGAGAGAATACCGTCAGATCATGATCAACAAGCACAGTGTGTAGTTTGTAAATCAAATGGTAGAGATCGACGTCTAAGTACAAGATGTTTCCGATGTGAAACCGTTTTGCACATTTGATTGCTTCAAAATTTTTCACACTCAACGGTAATGTTATTTCTGCAACTTTTCAATTGTAATCAATTTTCCGCGTCTAATTATATGTTTACAATCAAGAGATTTATGTTTCCTAGAATATTATCAACGATTTTCCACGATATATCAGGTAGATGTGAAGTTTCTAATGGCTAATCCGAAATAACATATTTTTTCTTATAACCGACAAATTTGAAATTTTTATTTTTTTATGGTAAAAGAATCTCCAATTCATCAAAAAATATTTCTTAAAAAAATTTAGCACCCTTTCCCCTTCCCCGGTTCCAAATGGTTGATGAAGAATTTTATCACAATACAGTCCTGACATTGGTTAAATTCACATTCAGAAATGAATTATTTTGCACCCCACAAACTATAAAACATTTTTTTGGCCACAAATGCTCAGCAATTGATTAATAGTCATTTTTAATTATTGCTTATTGGCATTTCGTTGATGACCATGTTCAGAATATCAAGGTACAGAAAGTTTTTATTTTTTCTATACCTTATCGCTTTGAAGATAATGGCATCGCAAGTGAAATGCGCAAACAGCAACAATCAATAATCATTAATTGAACATTTTTGACCAGAAAACTTTTATGGTTTGTAGAGTGAAAAAATAATTCCTTTGTGAAAGAATTTCGTGATTATCTGTTGATAAATACATCTGTGAGTATATACATAGAGTGACTCAAAAGTCATGCTACAATATGAATAGTTAATAACTTTTCTTGATTTCTTTTATTATATATTTTGTTTAATAGAATTACATAATAATAAATTTTATTGAATTAGGTATGAGATAGTACGTCATGCAAATGGCCACCGTTTTCGGCCTCACAAAGTGAGGCTCTTTTGTACATATTTTCCATAACACTTTTCAGTGTATCTGATTGTAACGTTCGGATATTTTCTCGGATTCAATTGCTGAAAGTTTGTCGTCTTGTTAACGTATCCCTTTCCCTTTAAATAGCCCCAAAAAAAGTAATCAGAGGCAATCAAATCTGGTGAACAAATCGGCCAGTAAGATTCTGAATTTATCGAAATTATTCTTTCTCCAAAAATATCCTTTAAAAGTTTCATACTTTATTTAGGATTGTGAATGGGACTTCATTTTATTGAAACCACATTGCTGAATAATTTTCAACAATAGGCTTTAAAAAAATTCAATCATTGCTTGATATTATTGTCGATTTACTGTAACAGAATTACCATTTTTATTCTCAAAAAATTATGATCTAGTCAATATTGAAGGTTATATCGTACCAGACTATAATCATTAGTGGGTGAAATTATTATATGAATGCTTATTGGGTTTTCAATGCCCAAAATCCTACAGTTTTGCTTATTTACAAATCAATTAAGATAAAATAAGTCATGTCAGTCAGTATTAACTTTTGAATAAATTCAGTGTTTTTAGTAGATATTTCTTGAATGCGAATTGAATAAGCAATGCGTTTTTGATGATGTTGTGGAATAATTTGTTGTAAAATTATATTTTATATGGAAATACGCGTAAATTTCTATTTAAAATCAGTTACAATGCCTTTTTCGAAACCTCCATCTGAAAGAACGTTTTCGAGTAGAGGTTCCTGGGTTTTCCATGTACGGTGTCGTGCACATTTGAAATTATTTTTTTAATTCGAAAAGAATCTAGTCTTTTGGTTTGAGGAAGGTCAACAACTGACCCTTGTTTTTGAAAATGTTCCATTAACATATTCGCGGACACTTTATTAGATTTAAGTCATGCGTAGAAACTCATAAGTGTTTCACGAAACTAGACAACATTTCAAAACCTGTAGATTTTTTATATCAATTAGTATCTCTATCTTTTATTTTTGTAAAAAAAAAAACATTGGAAGGCCACAGCCATCATATCCCCCGGCAGACCACAGATTTCTGCAAGCTGGGACAAGACGGTTGCAGTCGTCTAATGGTTTCTTCTACAAAACACGCATGAATGTATAATGGTTGATTCATTTGACTATTTAAAAACAGTATTGTTAAGTGCTTACATATTTTTATTGAAATAATCGAACACTGTCTACAATGCCACAGCAAACCTCAGCGACATCTTTGTGGTAATTGAAATTTATTATCTATTTCCTGGGACACTGAAAAGAAAGCAGTGGCTCATTGTGGAACTACAATATCATGATTTAACAGTATAACACGTATAACAAGAGCGGCTGCAACCGTTTTGGCCTTTGAGCATTTAAAGCATAAGACGGCTACAGCCGTTTTGTCCACGAACGTGTTAAGCGATAAGTCATCCACCTTGATGGTAAGGTACTACCGAAATAACGACGGTAGAATCGTTGAATTCGAATAATCGATCTACAATTTTTGAAATTAAATTGTACAACTTTTGTGCTTTTACACCCCACATTTCTCAAGTTTTCTCCGTAAAAAAAATAACTATTCAAGGTGCAACTTGACTTTTACATCATCTGTGTATATATATATATATGTGTGTGTATATATATATATATATATATATATATGTATATATATATATATATATATATATATATATATACAGGTGATGTAAAAGTCAAAGTGCACCTTGAATAGTTATTTTTTTACGGAGAAAACTTGAAAAATGTGGGGTGTAATATATATATATATATATATATACGAGGTCAGACAACTAAGTAATGCGACAAAATTCAAAAATCGAGTATATTTAAAAATTAAGGTATATCGCTGCGATCCCCTTCAAAGTAGTCCCCTCCCGCATCTATACACTTATTCCAGCGAGCTTTCCAGTTTTCGTAACAACTCTGGAACACTTCTTGTGGGACCTCTCCGAGTACCCTCGTCACAGATTCTTGGATATCTTCAACGGAGTCAAAATGTCGACCTTTGACGAATTTTTTCATATGGGGGAATAGGAAAAAGTCGCAGGGTGACTACTTTGAAGGGGATCGCAGCGATGTACCTTAATTTTTAAATATACTCGATTTTTGAATTTTGTCGCATTACTTAATTGTCTGACCTCGTGTATATATATATATATATATATATATATATATATATATATATATATATATATATATATATATATATATATATGCGTAAATAACACAGATCATATAAATATTAATGTATAATGATAAGTTGTAATTAAATTTATAATTTTAATTTTCGAAATAATATAAAGCATGCGACAAGTTTAACGGTTGAAAAATTCTCAGTATTTTATTTTAAATTGATGTACTTATATCTTGGATTAATGTGTTAATCATTTTAAACCTTGGAACTATAGATTAATTTTTAACATCTTGTTAAATTTTTAGTCTATCGTTCAGTGTGCTCAAGATCGGGTGTTTATTTTTTTAATTGATTGATAAGTAAATGTCAGTTTATTGATTTTATTTATTTGGTTGGTGTATTAACTCTTGTTCTTAACTGCTTTTATTATTGAAGGTAATTGTGCGTAACATTCAGTTTATTCAAATTTATATGTTGTTATTGTTTTTATTTGTGTAATCATTGTATTTTTTTATTTTGATCAGTATGAGAAATTGAGGTTTGTTCAACCAGGTTAATTATTATTTTAATATATATATATATATATATATATATACACAATTTTATTTCTTGTAATTACATTTTGGATGAAACGATAAATTTACGTCTGTTCCATTTTTGATATTGTAAAAATTAAAAAATTAATTAAGATATACGGATACATTTTTTAAAAAAAATATATTTAATTTGAATTGAATTAATTTGATTTGAATTCACTTAGAATTATTCAACGGGAATTCTAAAATTTTTAATGATTAATTTTATTAGTTTTTTCAAATATCAATTTTATAAATAGAATAAGTGAATAACTGTTTATAAGTCAACTATTTTTGTAAAAAAAATAAGGATGCAAGTGATGACAAAAATTAGGATATATATATATTATATATATATATATATATATATATATATATATATATATATATATTATGTATATTTATCTGTATAAGTGTTTAATAGACATTTACATTGAAATAATAAAAAAAATGTGTATTGATTTCGATGAAACTATGAAACAAATTTTCAGTATATATTGCGTTTATAATTTGTTGTTATTGAAATAAGTGCAAAAAAAATATTTTTAAACATTTTTAGTAGATTATTATTCGTTATTTGTAATTAAGGTATATAATTAAGTAGTTTAAGGTGAAACTGTTAAATAAATTCGTATTTATTTTCATTTTTATTATAATTTATTTTTAGAATTCGTACATTTTGTTTTTTATGTTTTGATTAATAAGTGTGTGAATTAAATATGTCAGAATTTTTCTATAGTTTAGTGCTCTAAGAATGTTACCATTATCGTCGAAATGCACATACGTAGCAATCAGAAATGATTGATAATTTTGTACTTTGTGGTGGAGTGAGAGAATGATTTATTTATGAAAATGTAGAAATTTGACATGTATAATTAAATTTAATTTTTTGTCTCCGTTTATCTTAACCAATAAAAGTATGTTTTCTTTCTAATAATTTATAATAGTTTGATTTTTTTTATCAATAAATAACAAATAATTATACTGTTTTTAATGATAAACGGAAAAAATTAAACATCTAAAATATATAAAAAATATAATTCTGTATAATTGTTTTTTTGAATTAACTGTTTAAAAAGTTTCAAATTAATTATATATATATATATATATATATTAGTAAATAATTTTCGGTTTCATAGTGTTCGTTTTTCATAATATATTTTAGAAGAAATGCATACACTTGCTGTATATAACTCATAATTTTTACTAATATCGATAATGACGCAATATGTACTATGAACTTAATGCAGTTTTTTTCATATTTTTTCTTAGAATAAAGATTTTGTACATTGAACTAACTCATTGACATTGTGAAATTTATAAACGATAAGCGTCTCGATATTCCATAATAATTAAAGTACGTCTAGAGAAACGTGTTTTTTTTATATTGTATGTATGTATATATATATATTTATATATATATATATATATATATATAGAGAGAGAGAGAGAGAGAGAGAGAGAGAAAGAGGGAGAGAGAGTATTTTAACATGTGTTATTAAACTCGTATTAGACGAAAGTATTTTGTTTATGTGATAAATGGTAGAAGTTGTCTCAACAGAAGACAATTAGTATATTTTTTTATTTCAAAATTATATTTTCGGAAAAGTACTTCAGAAAGAAATAGCTTAACACGTTGATTGCCACGGTGGTCATCCGTGACCGGCACTTGTCTTGACAGTGGGGTCTTGGTGGTCATTCGTGACCCGCATTACTACATTTTTTAGATTGATTATAATAAGATGAATATCATCGACTAAAATTTTTTGAACAACATAAATAACTAGATAATATTGCGAAATAAAAAATGCATTATTCAATAATTATTTTTTTTATTATAACATAATAGTTTACAAAAATTAAATACTACGATGTGTTATATTAAAACATTTCAAGCAAAAATGGACTGACCGTCACTATCTTTGTAGTATGTAGTTTCATTTTGTTGCATTTTACGTACTAAAATTTGCAACATTTTTCTTGTAACACATTTTACAAAATGTTCGCACCAGATTCACCTTTTCCTCTTTTAAATTTCATAGAGTAACTTTTTTCGCATAGCTATACTCGTCGATTAAGATGAATCTTGCAGATTTTCGTCACGACATTGTTTAGGTGTATTGCAAGTGCCATTGTAAACTTAATCACTTTGATTTTTTTCATTTATTGTTTGTTTATATAGCAGTAGTGTATTTGCAACTGAAGTGTTCAGTAACAATTTCATAGCTAATTTTTTATGTACCACTTAGTAGTTTTTCTGGGCGGCATGCTGTATGCGATCATCTGATCGTAGAAGTCTACAGCACATTTTTCTGTATTGTAATCGACAACAATTTTTGGTTTCTCACAAGTATAATTATTTCTACATACATCTACATTTTCTGCAGAATTTTGTTATAATAAGAATTAGATACATTTGTCAACCAAATGAAATGTAGTTTGTTACGGTTGCTATGATATTTATCGAGATGTCTATAATGCGTAAACATCTCAGAAATTCATTGTTTTTTTGTTCTTGCGCGGTAGTTTTCAAAAAAGTTTATCAAGAGTAACCGAGTACACTACAGGACCATGGTGGTCACCAGTGACCACCAGCGAGTTAAAGGCACTGTTGATAAGGATATGATTTTATTTGATCATACTACTTAATATTTTATCATTATATGCTTAGAATAATGAAAATTCTAGTGTGGCCCCTAGAACAAAACATATAAAAACTGCGCGGCAGCTAACGTGTTAAAAAATAAACATTTCACAATTTGAATCATTTAATATTGGTTAATAAAATATATGATGTTTAATATCGTATAGGATATATTTTTTTATTTACCAGGGGGCTCTTCCCTCTACTTGCTACGCTCATTGACTCCTGAGTGGGCATCGCTATCCGCTCACTAACGCTCGCTCTCCTCTATAAATAACAGAAATTAAAAAATTATACGCACAATTAATCTGCGTAAAATGTGAGTCATACATTTTTATTGAAAAAGTTCATAAAAATTAACAACAAAATACAATGTTAAAATTTGTAACAATTGTTTTACTCCTAAACTTTAGTGTAAATAATATTTTGAATAATCGTGTACACCTCTTTCGTTCCGTGAGAGAGCTCTGCATACATGTGACAGATATCTACCAATCAGAATAGAGACCACGCGATATCAATTAACCAATTATTGATGATCGGGAATGGAAATTGTTAACGTGCTGCTTATATATACTGAAACGGGGGAGTGGCGTTACGAGAAGGTAGTCGACATGAAATATAAAAAATATTTGCTTTCTGGAAATTTTACGATGGAAATATTTTTTATATAAAGATAATAATATATTTTAACTCTATAGAATAGTTTCTGAAAAAGAGATTAAATTAATCTGTCGAATAGTTTGTTTTTAATTCAAAAGTGTTATTTATGACCAATTTATTTGAAGTTGTTTTCATAGAATTTTTTCATACATGTTTTGATTAATAACAAGTATTTGTTATCGTATTAAGTACTATTTAAACATGACAGTATAAATTTTTTCCCTATTGTAAATAGAAATTAAATGATCTGCGTAATAAACAAAACTCATTTCAATAATAATCGTTGCTTAGTGAAAATAAAACGCGAAAAATTGTTTTCTTAGTTACAAACGTCTGATAATATCATGATTTTATAACAAATCATTTAATTCAAATGAATTAAATTTATTTGTTTCTAATTGATATTTCGTTTTTTCAAGTGTTGACATTAATTTTTGATAAGATATCAGATATAATCCTTATTAATATGAATTATATAAGTTGAATAAAAATCATTAAAATAGGAATATATATATATATATATATATATATATATATATATAATATATTTTTATATTAGGTGTACAAATTAATTCGGTGATTTTTTTTATAGAAAATTATTTTTTACGGAAAAATGAAATACATTTCAATCCTCAAAATATTCCACATTCTTTTGTATAATTGATCCATCTGTCTGCTAACTTACGAATCCCTTGTTAAAAAAATATGATGGCTTTGAATCGATGAAGTGGTAATGAATTTTCGGACTTTCTTCACTGTTTTAGCCTTCTTTGCACGTTTTATACGTTACACCGTTCCTCAAAACTGAACAAATCATTTCTACTGCTTCTGCAACATTTTTTTGGACTGAAATGCAAAAAGTAGTCAATGCCTAATATGCCAGACGCTGGCTTGTTCACTACTGTTTTATGAGGTTATGCCAACTGCTTGGATAAAATATATATTGTTTTTAAGTATTAAGGTTGGCACTACAAAATTATAAAATTACGTGAGAATATTTTAATTTAAACGGGATTTATGATTGATTCAATTTAAAGACACTGAATTAATTTATACATCTTATATACATATATATATATATATATATATATATATATATATATATATATATATATATATATATATATATATATATATATATATATATATATATGTAGATATATATATATATACACACACACACATATATATATATATATATATATATATATATATATACATATATATATATACACATATATATATATATATATATATATATATATATAATTTAGAATGAATCTAAAATTCATAGAAACCATTTGAGTGTTCAAATATTTTTATAAAATGTAGAATGTAATTATAGTATAACATTTTATAAAATTATAATTATAGTAAGAGCGTAGCTTTTCGGAAATTTTGAAGCTACGCTGGCAGAATTGTCAGGTGCGACCCTGTTGAGGAGCTATGAAAAATCACATAGCGAGAATCTCTATGTATGAAATACCAAAATCTTCGAGCTTTGCTAATCACGAATCTCAGTGATAATGTTTTTCATTGCCAATGAGTTGTGGGATTCTTGCCATTATACTCGTACATATAGAAATTATAAAATTATAAGTATATTTATGTAAATAGTATAGTTTTTTCCAAATGCATATATCTCTGGAAATATGAGAAAGAAGTGCAGGAAATATGTGGGAGATCTTTGTTTTAGAATATTAGATTCTTTGGAAATAAATTTAAAATTTATTACTTAAGAATAGTATATTTTGGAAATAGATAATAAAGTATTATATCCAAAGAAAACTATATGAACAAATATGATGCAGCTTATCAACAGGGTCACTTTTCTCTCACACTAATTGTTTTTACAAAAAAACAGAGAAATGGCGTTAATTTATTACGTTTCAAGTCATCTTAGTTAGATTATCTGACTCTTTTTTTTCCACTTTATATTCAGTATGTGTATTATCTTTAGGAAAGTATTAAAGATTCAGATAGGTGTTAGAGGTGTAGAAAGAAGACGTTAGTGTCTCTAACATGTACCTGAAGGTATTAAACGTGTCAATATTAATAGTGGAAAACATATACTCAACTGATTTAAAAAGCTGAATATCACCAAGACATTAATGAAACTGAATTGAATATTATTGAAAAAAATCTTAGCTGTGTTATATTATCAAAAATGCATTTTCAAAGAAAAAAATCAAAAGTTCTAATAAGAAAACAACAAGTATTTTAAGTATTTTAAAAGTGAAAGGAATATCGCTAATGTGTAATATAAGGGCGTGATTTTTTTTTATCTGCTTTTTGCAAAGTTCTGTGTGCGTCAAGGTCCGACTTAGGTTTGTTTGAATTAGAACTCAAAACTTATTAATTTGAAAATTTTTCAGTTGCATAAATTTATTGATTTAAAGTTTTATTAAAAAAAAGTGAATACTAGTAATCTAGCAAATAAAAATAATATTCGTTTTAAAGGTTATATATATATATATATATATATATATATATATATATATATATATATATATTTATATATATTCTTATCATTAACCGTGACTTGTTTGAAATATGTTAAGTCAGTTTATATAGTTAATGGCTCGAATTTATTGATAGAATGTACATTTAAGTATGTATTTTATTGATCTATACACCATGTAGTTGTTTCAAATGAAAACTTGTCGTGGTGCAAAAATTAATAAAATATTTAATTTCAGATCAGGACGAATATACTCCACAGCCAGCAACAAAAATGACTGATACAAATGATTCAGAGTTGACGAACGGTCCAACGGCCATTGTTTTAACGAACGGGGACGTGAATGCGATGCCGTATGAACATCAAAACGGCGACTGCATGCCCTACCAGAACGGCAACACAGATCAGTCTGGTGGCGGTGCAGTGAATTTTCTACTCGGTGACGAAGATAACAGTAGCGGTGATCAAGCTGACGATCATGGTGAAGAATTACATGATAGATTTCCTGTAAAACGGGATGAAATCATCGAACACGAATTGGAGCAACAGGTGCGCAGGAACGCATCGAACAACAGTTTGAATTCGTTGAAACAGGACGCGATGGTCGGGCTCACAGAGAAGAGAAAACGATTAAAGTAAGTGATTCCATAAATATGATTTATGTATATATAAGAAACGAGAAAATACAATGCTCCCTTTCGTACCGCAATCTGTGGTAACGATGTCTTTTCCCCCTCTTGCATGTTTACTCTACATAGCTGACTGTAATTGAGGGGATCGAATAACGAATGCCGGAGCACTTTTAATGAGCGTTTCTATTCTACAAACCGTTTCCTCTCGTACCGCAATATGGTTGCCAAGGTGCTGTGGTACGACAGGGAGCACTTTGCTTTTTGATTCATGCTAAAAATATAAAAATGGTGCACCAAGTGAATGAAATTTTTAAAGAAGAATAATTTAATAGCATTTCATAAAGTATTTTTTTTTAATTTTTATAGATTTAGAAATAATACAGAAATGAATTATTTTTATTTATAAAATAAATAAATATTTTGAAGCAATATGGATAAACATATTTATAGATATTATTATTAACTAGTCAATTTGAAAAATAAATAGATTTTTTGCTACCTTAATACCCAAATAATAATAGTATTACCATCGAAATGTGCATAAATAACAATCAAAATTAAACAATAATCATTTATTAAATGCTTTCGATCAGAAAATGTTTTGTGGATTATGGGATAAGGTAAGAATTTATTTGTGAAACATATATAAAGTGACAGTAATATATGGTATTATTTTTTTACAATTATTAAAATTATTTAGAACGGGTTCATAATAATATAAGAATTGGTAGTAACTCCTTGTATCTGTTCTTGTTTTCTTTAAGTAATAAGGATTTTGCACTGATGCTGTGATTCGCCTTGTTTCTCCAAGTTCGTTTTTTTTTCGTTTTACAATATTGTTGAAAATATATTTTCCAGTGGAAGTCTTAATTTGTTTAAAATTGGATCGTTTTTTTTTAAATTTAAAAAAATATGATAGTACTTTCACTTTTATCTTAGAATTCAACATTTTTATGATACTTTATTCTTAAAAAAAGTATTTTTATTATGTTAAAGAATTGATACTACTTCAAATGAAAGATTTTTAATTATAACTTCTTAATATTTCATGTCAATAAATTACAGTACATAATCAAAAATTATTTTTGTTTCCATTTTTTTTCTATATATTGTGTAATAGTTATTTCTTTTTCGACCATACATTTTAATATTTAGACATTGTTATTATATAATTTACAAAGTTAGTAAATATAACTTCTTCTTCATTTTCGATGGCGCTACAAGCCAAATTGAGTCTTAGTCTCCTCAATTTTCTGCTTCCAGATATCCCTCTGCCTCGTAGTACTTCTCTAGTTCCCTACTCCTAACAGTTCGACTGGATCCTTCTCTATATTGTCTATCCATCAAAGCCTTGTTGTTGTTTGCCTACAGGTCTTCTCCCGCCTAATTGTCCATCCAAGGCACTTTTTGGTACTCTTGAGTCGAGCGTCCGCTCAGTGTGATCTGTCCATCGCAGGCGAAGCATTTTTATAAAGACCGATAGTTTTGATTCTCTATCGACTTTGTATAATTCGAAGTTGTAGTGTTACCTCCATCGTTTACTGGCCCAAATATCCTTCTTAACATTTTTCTTTCGATGGTGTTCAACATTTCTACGGTCTTAGCTGACAAGATCCACGCTTCACCTCTATAAGATATGACAGTACGGATGAGTGTTTTTACAGTCAACCTTTGGTCTTCCTATGCACATTTTTGGATTTCATTATGAGAAAGAGGGCAAAATATATTCTATTTGCCACTGCTATTCGTTTTTGATTAAATATAACAATATTATTTATTTTTGTACACTTGGTAAACATCTTAAATTTTTATAATAATTTCCATATCTAGATAATTAAGAGAACAAAGAATTAAAAAATAATTTTATATATATCAAATATCAGATCTTCAAACAAAATATCAATAAATATTTATTTTTTTTATATTTTCTTAAAATATTCAATGCTCAATGAAAATACTTCTTGAACCACTTTCTGTACATATTTAAAAATAATATTAATGGAATTATAATATTTTTTAAATGAATTCCTAATAAGTGTACATCTTTAAGTGTATTCATTATATACGAGGGTCGTTTGAAAAGTATGGTAAAAAGGCAAGTTAAAAACCGTTTGTCGAAGAAAATCCATTTTATTTCGCAACAATCGCCATTGAGGGCTATACACTTGATCCATCGAGTCTACAAAATACGTATTGACGGCAGAGATTATATCCTCATTCGACGAGAATGTCTTCTCACCGAGCCAAATTTTCAAGTTTGGAAAGTGAAAAAAGTCACATGGGGTCGTGTCCGAGAATAGGTTGAATGAGGAATCAGTTCAAAGCCTAATTTTCAGCAAATTTTGCCATTGCGATGGTTGATTTGTGGGGCAGCGCGTTGCCCTAGTGAAAGAGCATTTTTTTGTGTGCCAATTTTAGTCGTTTTTGTTTCAGCTGTTCTTTCAAACGGTCCAATAATGTTGCAGAATAGGCTCCTGTTATTATTTTTCCCGTCATTTAGTAGTCGGTCAGGATGATTCCTTATCATTCAAAAAACCTTCGCTGTCCCAGTTGACATAACAGTCTTCGCCTTCTTCGGTGCACTTTCACCAGACGTTGTCCACTTCTTTGATCGCTGCTTTGACTTAGGTGTGTAGTAGTGGATTCATGTCTCATCCACGGTGACGAATCGCGACACAAAAGGCTTACCGGTCTTTCAATTTTTGCGGTAACTGCAACAATGCTCGCTTTAAACATCTATAGAACGTGAACAAAGGATGGCTTCTGACTGAAATTTCGCCCATACTAGTTTGAAAAGTGACACTCGATAGCCGTAATGTTACCAAATGAATGGTGGCACCATATCTTAGAAATTTACCAAACTTACAAACGACCCACGTATATGAACTTATAATACTGTAATCTAATGTCTAGAAACGTGTATCCTTTAAAACAATTTCAATACTACTACACAACTATCTTATCTTAGTACGTAATGCCCTTGTCACATTTTTATATTTATAGGTTAAATGTATATTTGCTGACAGTTTTCAAATGTTTTTTTTATATACAAAGAAAGTGTTGAATTTGTATAAAATGATAATAAACATCGGTAATATGAACAGAATAAAAAACGCATGTAAATGTTCTTGATGTTTTGTTTATATTTTCTAATTTTTTAAATATTATTATCATGCGTTTATATCTTAGTTCTTCTTTTTCATATTTATCGTTGTAAATTGAATGAAAATAACAAGTACTAACGTTTTAATTATTTTTACATTTACTTGTAAAAAGTTAATTTAAGAAAAATTGGTTTTAACTATAAATATCATAAAGAGAGTTTTAATTAATTGTTTATGATGACGGCAATTATATTCGTCGTGGTTTAAAAATTCAAAATGATTTAACATAATATTGAATATCTGAATTATTTAGGCATGCTTTCTGGAAAAATGAAATTACTTTTTAAAATAGTTATGTAGAGTGTTAAATTTGTATAGGTGATTCAATTTAGGCTTCTACATGGAAGTATTCAAAGGGGGCGCAGGAGTTAAAAAAATCATGTTATTTTTTAGTAAGTATTTTAGTTCAATTTAGTACTAAAATATATGTGAATTAAAATACTAAATGAGGGATAACATTTTTTTTTAATTTTTACGTTTTTTTTAAGTTGAATCATCCTATATAAGTTATATTTTTTTTATTTCAACAATTATTTTTAAACATGTACCTAAATTGTGAAAATA
>CM068317.1:11807500-11840000 GCA_034766995.1 Acanthacorydalis orientalis | reverse complement strand
AATATTCAGCAATGGTTCATTGTACTATGGAGAAAATTTTAGTAATCTTTCTAGTAATGTAAATTATTTTGAATTAATGCCATGGTTTTATCTTTAAATAAATTTAGAAGACCTTTCAAATCTTCAGGTCTTCATAGAAAAATCTGACAAAAAATTTTACAAATTATTTTTGAATTGTTCGAACATAAACACAAACCTCTTCATTGATACTAATAAAAAAAAATAAGTACCCGTTGCTTTTTTAACTCATCTAGTAAAATAACAAAAAAGAGGCTCTAATTTTCTTTAAATTTTCAATAGTCAGTTACATAAGTGTAAATTAACCAATTTTCTAATTTTATCCTCTTAAAAGATCCGTTGAAATATCCTTTTCTGAATAATACAGGTTGATTAAGAGTAGTTAGGTTTCAGTTAATTAAAATGACTGGTAATTAATATAAAAAAATTAAATGAACAAACGATCGAACTAATTGATCAGTTTGATGTTATATTTTATTATAATTACAAAACGTATATTATTCATTTCCTGTTTTATTTATCCCATTCTTTCTTGTTTCAAATCTTTTTCCTTCACCTTTCTTATCATTAATATTAATATATTTATAATCATTTCTTATTTATTTCAACTTTTTGCATTTCGTCATTGAATATTTCATATTTTTTGCTTTATATCGCAATATGTCAATTGTTCCGCTATATTCATCTGTTAGTCTACGTCACATTACATTGTTCATTTTTTATTGTTTGTTTTTTAACTCTTAGTTATATTTTTTTATGTTCTTTATCTCATGTTTATAAATGTTCAAGGTTTGAAAAAATCAATGATTTAATATATGTGGAAAAGAGAAGTATAGACATTCCAAAATAATTAATTTTCCAAGCGAATCGTCAAAGGTTGAATATTATATATATATATATATATATATATATATATATATATATATATATATATATATCAGAAACAAACTTATGAATAACTGTTATGAATATATAAAATTGGAAATATATCAAAAAGAGAAACACAGTTCATTCAAATTTAACGATTTTTCCAACCGAATCCTCAAATTGAGTATTATATATATATATATATATATATATATATATATATATATATATAATACTGTCTGTAATCTGTCAGATTGATATCTGTAAAATATAATCTCTTAAAAAATTACGTCCCTATTGGAAAACTTTATAATATTCGAACATAATGGCATATGGCGTACTTACTTTAAAGATCAAAAGTAATTATCATTTCAATCCATCAACTAGTACAACAGGACAATGCTTTTGAATTAAATCCTTTAATCCCACTCATATCCGATAAACTTTAATCGCCAGAATTTTTATTTGACATATTTTATTATTATATATTGTTTGTGTGATACATGTGTTTAATTATATTGGCAACTTATGTTATGTTTACATATTTGTGTATGTTTGAACATGCACTTGCATCAATATATATATATATATATATATATATATATATATATATATATATATATATATATATATGTAATAAAGTTAAGCCTTTTATGTATATACATTTTTACACATGTAATAAATGTGAATGGGTATTGATTTTTGTTATCAAATGTAGTAATTAATTTCAGTCAATTTATCATTAAAATATTATAAAAATTTTTTAATCAAAAACAATGTTAAAGTATATTTGCTTATCATTGTTGTAGTGGATTTAAAATGTATATTACAAAAACAATAAAAAATTTCTATACTTATTTACTTAAACTTTTATATATATATATATATATATATATATATATATATATATATATATATATGTATTAATGTATGTATGTATGTATATGTATGTATGTATATGTATGTATGTATATATATATATATGGGGAGAGGGGTGTTTGCACGAAGGACGTAACAAATATTAGACTGATAATTTCACTCTAAAAATTCTGAATAGAAGATTAAGAGTATTTCAAATATTTTTAGGTACAGATCTATCTCTTTTAAAGAGGAAAGAAGTAAAACAAATATAGTACTATGAAATGTAATGTTTTTGAATAAGTCATTATCATCGTTAGACGTTTGTTGAAAAGTTTAGTTCATATATATATATATATATATATATATATATATATATATATATATATATATATATATATAATAGATAAGGACAGACGAATTATTCTTAATGTATTAATGTAGTTACAGATTACAGAACTACTCGTGAAAGAATTTTTTTTGTGCTAGTGAGCGAGATGGAGTTTTGAAGTTTCTCAAAAGTCAAATCTTGCTTTATAGTTTTGTAAAAAGGTATATCTGAAACACTGTTTTTATTTAATTTTTGTTACTACTTAAAATCTTTTTATAGGTATTACAATTAAAAAAAGGTAACGCATTTTAGACCTATTCCACTGTTTTAGCATTTTTTATATTTTATGCATCACGACAATTTCTTACTCCAGACCTAAAAAATCATTCCTACAGCCTCGGCAGTACTTTTTTCAACTGGAATGCCAAAAGTATGCAATACCTAATATCCAGACCTAATTTCAGACGCCATCGTATTCACACCGTTTTGTAAAGTTATTGCCAACTATTTGGTCAATATGTATCCTCATCATCAGCCTCAGTCAATCTAGTGCTGGATAAAGTCTCTTCGACTTTGTACGATTGAATACTTTTCCAGTAATTTCCAATAAAATTTTTAATTTCCTTATCCCACTTGTTCATTGGTCTCTTTTTTGGTCTTTTTAATTTCTTGGTCCCCAGTTAATAATTTCTGTTGTCTATCGGTTATGTTCTCTTCTTGCAATATACTCCGTTCATTTCCATTTCAGACTCTTTACTCTTCTTATTACATCTGTGACTCCTGTCTGTTTTCGTATTCATTCTATTGTTGTCTTAACTTTTCTTTTTATTCTTAGTATACATCTTTCCATACTTCTCTGTATTATTTGGAGTCATTGAATGGCTTTAGCGTTAAGCACCTATGTTTCGCTGCCGTAGGTAAGGACTGGTAGTATACATTGATCAAATACTTTTTTCTTCAACAGAGTTGATTTGTTGATTTAAATATCAAGGAGTTTCGTCCCTATGAGCTCCATTCCATTTTTATTCTCTTCTGTTCACTTCTTCAATGAATGGTCAATCTTTGTTGATAAGCTGGCCTAGATAGACATACTTCTTAACTTCTTTTTATGTTCCTTTTATTTCAATTTTCTTTGGGCAGGCAAACACATTGAACAACATCTTTATTTTTCTGTGGTTCATGTTTAGGCCAATTCTTCGACTGGTGTCATCTAATTCTTCTATCCTCTTTTGTAGTTCTTCCAGAATACTTGTGTTATATGCATATATATATATATATATATATATATATATATAATATTTTTAAATCTTAAGATTGGCATTTCAAAATCTTAAAATGTAATACTTTCTTTTTCACATTTGTAATCTTTCCGAATGTAGTAACATTTTTGTTACAAAAAATATTAATACGTTTTTACCATTACTGTGCTATTTTTAAACACATACTAAATATTTTGAAATGTTTTTTTTTTAATTTCCATTATTGAGGAATTTTAAAGAGCTTAAAAAATTAATTTTACATTATTGAAACGTTGTTATTCCTTACTTTATATTTTTGAATGAACCCAGTTTTTGTACAATTGTTTCTATTATTTTAATGTGTTTTTAGTTATTTATTATTCAATGATATTTATGTTTCGATAACTGTTTATGAGAAATTATTTCAAAATATTTGAAGTAAAATTATTATTAAGACATCAATTTTGTCTATAATTGGGTTTAAAAAAACATTAGATAGTAAAAAGCGACTTCATTTCAATGTTATAAGCTTTATTAAAAAGCAGTAAGTAAAATTAATATTTAAATTTTAATATTTTCAAAATTCCATTTTTAAAATATGTAAGTTTTGGTCAAAAGGAAAGCAGATAAATCCCATTTTTAATATTTTAATTTCAGTTCAGCAAGATTCAGTTACAATATTTCAAACCGTTATGGCAATAAATTATTTCCAAATAAATTTACAGTATTATTTAGAGATGAGAAAAATCTTCAATGGAACATATGATCACACCTGTTGATACACAGTATACGAGAATAAATATAAAATAAACGTTGAAGAGAAACGGTATATAGAGTGATACTATTTTTGTATGTCGGTAGTGCTTCGCACGAACGTTGTACGACGCTGTTACGTCGGATCAGCTGATTTACATTTATTTATAATTTAATCATACGATGAGTTTATGGTCCATCTGCAGAGGTCATTACGTAGACATTTATTTCAATTGTCATGAAACATTTTGCAAACACATACGTTTTAACATACATTATTTGATTATTTGCTATTAAATGTATGAAAGATCTTCATTAAGTTATTGCATAATTTATCGCATAATTTAATCACTGCTATAAACAACACGTAGTAGTGTTATTGATGAAAAGTCGGGTAAAACGTATATTTTTGCATTTTTATGATAATTATTCAGATAAAATTTTAGAAGTCATCAAATTTTATCTTATAATTAAAATTGACCTAATAATATTTCCATTGTCCTTGAACATCATCATACACGCATAAGTCTAGTGTTTGTATTTACGTGTTTATGTATTAGGTTGATAGGAAAATAATTGCTGTTTTTGTGTTCTGAATTCTAACCTAATTTTTTTCAATGAAAGTGTCATTTCATCATATCATGTTAATATTATATCATTTTAAAGTGCATTTTTCGATCTGTGTTTTGGTGACACCCTATTGTTTTTTTTTTAAATTAATTTTGCTTCAGTTTGGGTTATTACAATAAATAAAATGATATTACGATAAAAAAAGGTAAAACACTATCTAATAGTGAAACCTCTAAAGCTGTCCTTTATTACTGTTTATATATATATATATATATATATATATATATATATATATATATATATATATATAAATATAATGCAGTCTATAATCAAAATGGAATAAACAAAACGTAATGGATATTTTACTCGTCTCAATCTTCTATTCGGAAAAAATATGCCGACTTGTATTTAGTATTTTTATTCTTTATTTATTGTCTTTGATGTGCGTATATATTCGGTTGGTAAGAAAATAATTGCGATTATTGTTTTCTGAATTCTAACCTTAATTTTTTTCAATGGAAGTGTCATTTCATCATGTTCATGTTAATATCATTTTAAAGTGCATTTTTCGGTCTGTTTTTTGGTAACATCGACTGTTGTTTTTTTTATTAATTTTGCTTCAAATTGGGTCAGTGAATTAAAGATGGAAAAGAAACAAATAAGAGCAATTTTTGGTATGACTTCAAAACGAGTGGTAAAGCAACAGAAATTGCTCATAAATTAAACGATGCTTTTGGTGTGAGTACTGTTAAGAAACGTACGGTACAATAATGGTTCCAGAAATTTCATGCTGGAGACGAGAACCTTGAAGATGAAGAAGGTCGCGGGTGTCCAACTGAACCAACTAAAGGCGTTAGATGAATTAGAACCACGCATACCAATTCAAGAGCTTGTACAAAAGTTAGGCGTTAGTCATCCAACAGTTCTGCATCACTTAAAAAAGCTAGAAAAATCAAAAAAGAGAAAAATGAATATGAATTTGAAGGTCATAGCTCGCAATTAATTTTCTACCAACCTATTATTTGAATATGTATATATATATATATATATATATATATATATATATATATATATATATATATATATATATATATTAAACTTTTATTCATCACTCCAAACAATTGATTTCCAGAACTCTCTTGACTTAAGGTCATACGAGTTTGCAAAATGAAGTCGCTTACATTTTTTATCTTGCTTATGTATGGCTTGCGACTAGCGATACGATAAAAAATGCTAGCTTTATTTATCCTCGATCTTAGTTGAGTAACTCCAAGAGTATGATTGAGATCAGCTTTTAGTTGCTCGACGTTAATAAACGGATTCTTTTTTTGACTTTACGAACTGTTAGTATGTCCGTGCGTTCGCTAGTCTTTCTTTTTCAATCTTTCTTTGGAGCTGAAATTAAACCTTTTCCATCTTTAACCTTCTTAATAGTATACTGAATCGTTCTGTGAGGTCTTCTAAAACTAGCAACAATTTCTTTGGTAATTTTTCCGTTCTGATACATATTATGTATGTGTGCACGTTCATCGACCGTAAGTTCTCTACTTTTCATCATTTTGCTATAAAAAAAAGTTGTAAACGAAAATTAATCAGTAATATATGATTTAATAAATAAATTGTATTATCATACCTTTAATTAAAGCCTCAGATACTAATATCTTCCCAGATGCAAATACTTTCCGAATTGTTACTTCAAGCTTTTCTATTAATATAATTTAAACAAAAAAAAACGAAATCACTATAATAATACAAGTTCACTATCAACGTAATGTGTAAATAGACATCTGCATAGATGATTCAGCTAATCACGTATAATGTCAATGATATTAAGTTTGTTATTATAATTTTATAACGCGCAGTAATTTCCTGCGTGACTATATATATATATATATATATATATATATATATATATATATATATATATATATATATATATATATATATATATATATGTATATAAATACATATATATAAATACATATATATAAATACATACATATATATATATATATATATATATATATATATATATATATATATATATATATATATATATATATATATATATATATATATATATATATATACACGCCTATTTATAAATTGATCGACAGTGTTTACAAAGAAATCCATTAACTTTCAGTCTCGAAATTTGTTTTTCTCAAAATAAATAACTTCAAAATATAAATATAAAGTTAATCATACTAAGTGTAAATCTACTATTTTTTACATTTAATGATATTTGTTATTTTAAACGTTGTTTAAAAAATAGGAATGTAAAAAAATCAATATTTACGAAAAAGATTATACGGTTGGCAGACAAAAGTATTTAAGTGAATAAATTCACAAATATTTTTTATTACAAATGTAACGAACTACAGAACCAGACAAACATTTTAGCAAATAGTTCACTAGAGAAAGGAAAGTACTTCATTTAATTTGTTTGTGTGACATAATTTAAGAAATTCTTTTGTTATTTCGAAAAAGACGTTCTATTGAGAATTCGTACAAGTAATTTCGATTGCCACTCAAAGAATTAGAATCATAAGTCACATGTGACCAGTTAAGCTTATGTGTATCTACTACCGCAGTTATTAAATTAATACAATGTATACGAATATAATTACCACAAGCTAAAGATATTCAAGTACAGACTGTTTCATTTGTTTTTACGTTATATAATAGCGTCTATCAATCTAATACTACTTTATATATATATATATATATATATATATATATATATATATATAAGATAAAGATAACAACGAATGTCCTTACTGTCTTTACAAAGTAATAAGAATATAATTTATCTGTCATCATTAATAAGTAAGATTAAATAGAAATAGGAAGAACAGCATATCATTATAAATAAAGATAGCTAAATATAATATCTCTCTCCTCTCCCTCTCTCTCTCTCTCTCTCTCTCTATATATATATATATATATATATATATATATATATATATGTATTTACAGTGGCGTACACAGTAGGGAGGCCCAAGGGCCCCTAGAAACCTCCAAAGGAAAAGAGAAAAAAATTAGAAGACAAAACAAAATCATTGCGCAAAAATGCTCTTATATACACAGAGAGATTAATGTTACCATGACTGAAGTAATTCAAGAGCTCTGTAAAAAGAAAAAAAACTGGTTTTATTGTTTAAATAAATTTTTATAATAATCTAATGAATTTCATTGAATTCACAATAAAAAAATTATTCTTTCAACTCCCCTCCCCCACTCGCAAGATTAAATCCTGAGTGCGCCACTGTATATATATATATATATATATATATATATATATATATATATATATATATGAATTCGATTTCATTTCAGTCAAGTTATTGCTGTTTTGTCTTCTGGTTATATAATGCAAAAACCAAACGAAACACTATATTTATTATCATTTAATGATTTTTTTTAAAGGTCTAATAATTAGTTTTTTATCTCTATTTTTACCATCTTTATAAGAATTTCTTTTTATTTACAAGTACTCGTATATTCAATTGTTTGATTAATATTTATAAATAATTGGTTCTATAAACATGTTCACATTTATAAATTTCACTTCTTCGAATTGAACGCGGAAATTCCGGATTATAAAACACATTTTTATACATTCGAGATGATTTATTATTTATCAGAATTTATAAATTTTGTTACATAATTGAAAATTATTCGAATATCGATATTAAAAAGTTTGTTGCGCAAGTGTTTTTTTAAATATTAATAAAGTAAATATTCATAGATTATTAAATTCTGTGTGAATATAAGTGAAAAAGGAGAATCTGTTTAACATTACTACCAGTAGTTCTAAAATGATCAGATCTATGAAAACTGAAAATAAAATATTAGTAATTCCTAATAACTTTAGATTTAAGAAATAAGGAAGTGAATGTGAGTGAAAATCAGTATCCAAATAGGGTTATGATATGGGAGAAATTTTGTATTACGGGATTATTGATTTGATTAGTGTAAAGAACAGTAAAATTGGAGAATTATTAAAAAATATTGCAACCTTTTCGATTATAAATTTATGAAATTTACAATTCCGGATCATTTCAATGGATCTTTCAATAAGATAACCCTTTTATTCATAATTGAAGATTAGTGAATAAGTAACCTTGTGAGAAGAATATGAGTTTAATGTCGTAGCTACATTACCCTCTGGGTTTATAAATGAGAGAAAACGTTTCAAAATGGCAGTTAGGTCTAGGCTCGGTTTTGAAACTTTTCGAAGATACACCGAACACAAAAACAAAAAAATAAATACACATTATGAGCATAATCGATTCAACTGTTAGAAGAAGCCTCGAACACAAACTTGCACACATCAATATATATATACACAAAAATGTAAAAAATATGTATAGAAATTGCTAAGCAATAAAATCTTTATTTGATTTAATTTGAAGATGTCAGACAGTCTAATGATGAAGATTCTCTTGACAAGACCATTGAAGTATATTGAAAGGAACTTTCTTTAACTATTTGAAATCTCTGTACGATTCCTTGCACAGTCGCGTATTTGAAGTAACTACAAAAAGAGGAACGGTACGAAATACTAAAAAAATATTTTTTTCGAATAAAAAGTAATTATTCAAGTAAAGAATGTTTTATTTACCAACGAACCTAAATCGATTACCTATTTGTAGTTATGGTATTTCACAATATGATATTGAAAATTCTGTTGAGCTCACTTAAAAAAAATGTTATCTGAAAAAAGTATCCATTGGACTTATCTAATACAGTTTACACTTTATCAGAAAATTGCAAAAAGAAAATATTAAATTGAAGAAAAAAGGGTACCGATTTGAGTTGAGCGGATTGTATTTCTGGGTCAGAACTGAACAGGTGGCATTTCTATATTACTGATAATTATGGAATTTTACTTGAAGGCTTTATTACATATAAAGGATCTTTTTACGATTAAAAATTACATGGTTTTGTTTATATATATATATATATATACATACATACATATATATATATATATATATATATATATATATATATATATATATATATATATATATCTTAAATAACATTAGATACTTATCTAGACGTGTTCATTAGATGAATGACTTTTTTATCTGTGGTGTATGTTATTATATTGATAATATTGTTGAAAACCTATCAATTTGAATATTTTCCGTTCCTTCTTTTTTAAAACTGATTACCTGCTATACCCATACATAACCAACTGCGATTTTCTCATTGTTATCTATGACTTAATTGTAATATTTTACTATTTTTTTATATTATTTTTCCTGCTCTCGAGCACAATTTCATTTTTGTTCTAAAAATTGAATATTTGATTAAAAACAGTATTTACATTTTCTCATTTGAATTTAATATTTAACCAGCACATTCTAACTGCTTGTATATTCGATAATAAATAAAAATAAGAAAAGAATGTACAGTGACAAAAAATACATCGACGATTTCGTTCCAAATAACGCAGTATTTAACGTGGACTTTGTAATGATGATGAATCAATGAATTACTTTCTATCCGAGTCCAACTGTGTCACTAACGGTATTTTTATAAATTGTTTATGTATTTATAGTGTGAACGACCTATCTCACCGTCAGTTCAGTTACGTGATATATATATATATATATATATATATATATATATATATATATATATATATATATATACATATATATATACATATATATATATATATATATATATATATATATATATATATATATATATATATATATATATATATATATATATATATACATATATATATATATATATTATATATATATACACACGCTTTTATATACAAACCATTATTTTCTATTCGTAATCCATTTTTTTACTTTTGGGAGATTCTAAGAATTTGTGAAAACATCATCTTATTCCCATTGAAAATGTATTTAGTAACAAAATTTATTAATTCTGAATTCAGTTTGTTGTTTAACAGGAATTTATAATTGTTTTATTGTTTTTCATTTTTTTTTATTACGGGTATTATAATTAATTGATGATTTTACCTAACGCATATATTTATATTGAAAAGGTGTATAATATGGAAGTTCTTAAATGAAAATAATGTTGTGTGTAATTATTTTTAGTAAGTTTAGAGAATTGTGTATATAGCTTATATTATAGTTTTTTTTATATTACATATTCCTATTCATTTCTCTGTGTGCTTTTGTCTAATTTAGTTAATGAAGTATAATCCACTTAAATGAAGTAAAATAAATGTACACATTATATTTGGTTTATATATCGAATAATATACTCGAGTATTATACTTTAGTTCGAAACTGATTGATTTTTTGTTTTGAAATTGATGTTTTATTATTTTTTATTATTTTATTTTTGTTTTATCAATACATAGAGCATTTTATTAAATAGGCGATTTATAAAAAAAATAGTTAATTTTTCATAACAGTTAATACTTTAACCTGTTCGCTGTGTATGATGAGTATACTCGTCATGAAGGTGAATTGAACAATAAAATTATTGATTTTTAAAAAAACAAATACCATTTCGTTACAATTTAATTCAATTTTACAGCAGCTGCATATACTCTGTTTGACGAGTATATTCGTCATCTCTTCATTTTGTGATACAACTTAGGCGTTACACACTTTTAAAATAGGGCGACACAACTAACTGGTTAAGAACAATTTCATATCAGTTAGCTAGTATTTTAAGTGTAACAAATGAGAAAACATATTAAAAGAAACCCGATTTCTTTGTACATTAGGCACGTAGATATATTTGGATTAACATTGCAGAAAATTGTATGTTTTCAAGAGTGATATTTTTTCAATTGTAAACTTTTTAAGAACGGTTTCTTATAATAAAGCTTTATATAATATTATTGTTTTATATCTATCGATTAGTTATAATTCATTTTATTTTATTTTGAAAGTATGTATTGCTTCTTGATTTAAAAGAAAATGTTCGAACATATTCAGATTTAGTCTTTTTTCGAAATCGTCAGAAAAATCTTTTTTTTTTGTTCTGTCTTTACAAATCGTAACTCTAGTTGCTCTCAAGTTTGTTATCACGTCTGATTGATTTTTAAAGAAATTGAGTTTTGTTTCTTTATCCAGAATAAATACTAAGTAATATGTTTTGTATATGCAATAGCGGCGACTAATGTTAGCAATATTAAAAAAAATAGAAACATTGATGCAAGTTTGAAACTATTCTAGTGTAAATTTAATATTATTTAACACATTAAGCTCCACTGTTGCGTATACGCAACATTAATTTTGGAAATTTTTTTTCTCTGCTACAAAAATTTTTAAAACTATGATACAGTAGTAAACATTGATTCAATAGAAATAGAACTACATTATTAATTTTTTAGATTGAGTGAAAAGAAATCGGAATAGATGTATAGTTTATAAGGGCCAGACTATATATATATATATTAGGAGGCTGCATTGAAAAGCGGTTGTTTTTTTGTGTTTTTTGAGCATTTATTTCAATAACAAAATGTGTGAATACATTAATCAATGTATTTGCCCCCGGAAGCTATGACTTTTTTCCACTTTTCTGGCAGAAGTTGAATTCCGCGACGAAAGAATGGTCTGTCTTTTGAGCCAATCCATTCAGAAACTCAATTTTCGACGCGTGTTTATCGCGTGTCGCAGGACAGAACGAGTTATAGTCCTGAGTTAAAGATCTCCCTACCTCGCATTCAACACCCCTGAAGCGTGCTTCAGCGCTGGCACAACCAAGAATGGAACTCAATTTATCGACTTCTCCGTAATTATGGAAATGTGTATCTTCCGAAGCATGTTGCATCGATCGTAACAGATGGTAATCACTTGGGACCAGGTCCGAAGAATACACTGGGTTCGGGAGAACCCCACATTCGAGATCCATCAGAGTTAGTTTTACGGCTATAGCAAGATGGGGCCAAGCATTGTCATGGAGAAGAATCCCTTTTCGTCGATCTGATGTAATTGATGATCATTTTTGCATCAAATTATCATTCAAAAGCTCCAATTGTCGATATCATTCGGCGGTAATTGTTTCTTTTGAATTCAACAGCTCATAATACACGACACCATTCATATCCCACCAAATAGATAGCATTGCTTTGTAACCGTGGATGTTTTTGCTTTGGTTTTGACGTTGATGGTTGGCCAGGATTAACTCATGATTTCTTACGTTTCGGGTTGTTGAAATAGATTAATTTTTCATCGCCAGTCGCGATACGCCACAAGAAACTTTTTTATGCGTTGCAATCAAAGAAATCGAGATGTTTAAACGATTAGCAATGGAATTTTTGGTCAATTCATATGGCAGTCATCTCCATTCTTTCTGGATCTTTCCCATGACTTAAACGTCGTTAAATGTTTGATTTATCGACTTCGAGCTGTTGAGCTAATTCTTTGAGAGTTTGAATAGGGTTTTCTTCCAATAGAGCTTGCACTTGTTCATCTTTGAAATTCACAAGCACCACTTTTGAATCGTCGAAACCAGTCTTCTACGTACTGTTCTCGATGAAGCAGATTCACAATAAGTTTTCGAAAGCAATCGATGAGCTTCAACTGCACTTTTTTTCAAATCAAAGTAGTATAGAAGTACATATAGAAAAACAACTTATCACATTCCATTTTAATTCGGTTATAGAAAAGCACTTATGTAAACAAAGGATGGCGTCTGATGACTGGATTTTAGTGGGAAATGTTTACACTTTAAAATGACAAGAGACATCTGTCACTGCCCACACCAACGTACCTAGAACCATCTACACATAAACAGCGGCTTTTAATGTAACCTCATATATATATATATATATATATATATATATATATATATATATATGTATATATATATATATATATATATATATTTACATATATATTTATATATATTTATGTAAAACGTGCAGCGTTTTTCTCCATCCGAAGTGCTTTAACAACTATCACGGCATTTGATTCGGATATTAATGAAATAAATGAAATTGACTAGTTTTTATTCACTTTTGAAATATTTTTATTTCACAATGCTATCATTTGTCGCCGCTGTTGCGTATACAAAACATTTCACTGTGGAAAACCACAAATTTTAATTTTGTCTTTCTAACCCCAAATTAATTAGAAGGGATCTAGAACCAAACCATGTTAAGCGTTTTTAAAAATTCCTACGTTTTTGAGTAGCGGCGTTTAATGGATTAATGCTTAATATTAAGTTCGAAAACATATCTAATGATAAGCTTTGTATTTTTCTGTTTAGTATTAAAAAACATAATGAAATTACAGTACAGTACTGCCACTGTTACAAAATTCACTTTCAATGATAAATTATTTTCTCATCCCGCAAACCAATAACATTTTTTGTGATAAGAAATATTTCAATAATGTATACTTGATTACTTTTGATTGTTCAATAGTCAAAAATGACTAATAGTTATTTAGACATTTGCAACCAGAAAAATGTTTTGTGGTTTATTAGGTAAAAAATAATTCATTCATAAACTTGAATTTAGTCACTGTCATTTTGACAGTGACTAAACACAACTGTTATCAACTGAGTCATATATATATATATATATATATATATATATATATATATATATATATATATATATATATATATATATATACACACATATATATAAGATAAATATATTTGTATATATATATATATATATATATATATATATATAAGATAAATATATTTATTGAAATTAATTATGAAAATACAACATTATTATATTAGATAAATTGATTTTATAAAAGAAAATATTTTTCTTACTAGAAATTATTTATCACAAACACGATTAAAAATTTCATTTGTGCTATAAAGAGAGAGATACGCAACTCAATTTCAATTTGGTTCTTATGTATTTCAGATAAAGTTTATACGAATTATTATGGAATTAATTTCACTACTTATTGTGATGTAATTATTATTTTCTAATTTAATGAAACTAATATAATATTTGAAACTAATATAATAACTAATATAATAAAATTGGCATATTTTTAAAAAGTTATAATGATTTTAGTTCAAGTATTCGTTATGTCAAACGTTTTTATTAAACATATTCAGTAAAATATATTTTATGTATGTGTTTAGGATGTATTCTTTTCTGAATTCAGTAAGTAAAATTTCAATACAGGAACATATCTGATAACATGTCATTCTTGAAAATTAAAAACCTTATTTTCATATTTGTGCCTGTTGTTGAAATCTTCGATTTGTATTACCGGTTTTAATTTTGTTAGTCCTATTCATATCCAAAATCGACAAGAAATTATTTTTTTTGCATAATTTTTATAATCTGTAACTCTAATCAATCTCTGTTCTATTAGCAATCCTGATTGATTTTTAAATAAATTGAGGGCGACAGTTTATAAACAATAAATATTAAGCAAGAGCTGAAAGAGAAATTAATTCCAGTTTAAGGTCATTATAAACTCTAAGAATCGATCAAAATTTGATCGGATAGAAACCAAACGAATACAAGCTATTTTTACAACAGGCAGGCATACTAAATATAAGAAAATCAACACTGAATCTCGTTCACACCAAAATGTTTATAGAAATTGATTTTATTGCAAAAGTAACATGTTTTTATTTTGTATTATATAACTATTAAATCAATTCAATTTATTGTTAGTTATTGGTCAAAACTTACTTCTACCATTACTGTTTCCGTCATAAACCTGTAATTTATCGCACTTCCGCATGTGCATCGTGTAAGATTATAAGTGACTGTGTATTTTACATGGAGTTGGACCTAATGGTTAAAAATCGTATATATTAAATCAATGGATTTCATGTAACTTGAAACTATTTTATTCTATGAAAAAATAAAAATATTAATTTATATAGACATACTAGCATATACACATATTATATATATATATATATATATATATATATATATATATATATATCATATTTTATTAGTTAATTAGTTTTGCTAGTTTGTTTAAACCAACAATTGGTTTTATATTCTTTAAGTACTATAAAAATCGACTTCGTATAATGAGCATCTCATAACATATATGCATATGTCGCACCGTCTTCAATTGTATTAATTAATCATCCATTTATAGAATTTCAATGACACAATAAATAATACGAGATACGTAATTCTATTAAAAAAACCAAACAAGAAAAAAAAACACCTCATCTGAATCCACCAATCATTCAACCTGCTCGCTTGCTTTCATTGAACTCTCCTCAATCACCTGATCGTACGTTAAATGTCCCGTCTCTCTCTTTACATTCAAAGAACGGTCTTCTTCTTGCAAACGATTATGGGTATGTCTAGACAATACAATATTTCGCCAGAAAATGCATTAACTTCATTAGTATTTCGTGTAATAAACTATATTGTGAGTTTACTTTATGCACGAAATTAATGATAGTATAAAAATTCCATTCGGAATCAGTCCATATGATATAGAAACAATGACATGAATTTATACTAGTGGTGATTATATATGAATGTAATGATGTCAAAAAATATCTTACTTGTTCATGACCTTGTATGTTTAATAAATCTGTTTCATTTTTATTATTTAAGTTTTTGATTGAATTAACATTTTTTATTTAATAATCTATTCTGATTAAACTTGTAATCTTTTCAATTACTTGGAGACAGTGTATATGGCGTACATTTTCTATTGGTCAACATTTCATCTTTATATATTATAACGGACTAAAAGAAACAACTTTACTTAATATATTTTTAAAACAAACACTTTTGGTAAATTACTCTATTCTAGACAATACTTTATTACTTTAATAGTAATCATACTACTCCATACTTCTTATTATAAAATTTAATCTCTTGTAATATATTTTTACATATCCAATATTCCCAATACATAAATAGATTTAATGTCGACTTTATTATTTATATAACATTGACTTAATTGTATTTTTTCGAAAGAGTAGAATGGATTATAAAAAATATTTTTAGTTATGAAATGAATAAAAGCACCCTTCGATGAAATTAATATCATACTATTACTTTTCAATCTACTTGAACACCTTATATCTGATTATTATCATCAAAATAAGTTTGTAAAATGAAAAATACAGATATTTTCTTTCTAGAACAACATGACCTACTAGTACTTAACGTTTAATTTACCTTTAGAGTTTTTTAAAATTTCCTGTGCCATAAAAAGAATATCCAAAATTCCTATCTGTATACATATATCGAACTTGTTATTAATAATAGTTTTATACATAAAATGAATGTACATAGACTAAGAATTTCACTCTAAAAATTCTTAATCGAAGATTATCAGATATACAAATATTTTTTTTCTTATATATCTTCATCTTTAGAACGTAAAAATGGAGAACAAAGGTAGTAATATGAAATGTAATGTTTACGAACACTAACTATCCTTACTTTAAGTTTGTTAACAATTTTGTTGATATGTGCAAGATAAATAAGGACAAATTAAATTTATTTTAATAATAATTAAAATAAAGTTACAGTACAGTAATTAACAACTAGTTACAGTAATTAACAAACACAGTTGTATCCCTGAAGTGATATATTGTGTGTTGATGAGCGAGATGAAGATTGGACATTTATTTTAAAATTAAATTTCACTTTTTGTATTAATCAAATACATTAGGTTTGCAGTGATTTGTTTATTCATTTTTTCTCTCATAAATGTGTTTGCATAGATATTACTTGAATAAAAAATAAAACAGTACTTAATAATGAAAACCTGCACAACTTTTTACAATTCATTATATATATATATATATATATATATATATA
This sequence comes from Acanthacorydalis orientalis, assembly GCA_034766995.1. Lineage (NCBI taxonomy): Eukaryota > Metazoa > Arthropoda > Insecta > Megaloptera > Corydalidae > Acanthacorydalis > Acanthacorydalis orientalis. The sequence goes on along the minus strand of CM068317.1, from coordinate 11,822,611 downwards.
TATATATATATATATATATATATATATATATATATATATATATGTATATATATATGTGTATATATATATATATATATACAGGCACACCCTGAGTTACATAAGTAATTCGTTCCAGAAACCTTTACGTAACTTGAATTTTATCTAAGTCGAATTTGTTTATTACTTAAGTGTGACTTTATAAGAAACTACAAAATTTATTATTATTATATGTATGTATATTTTTTACATATTATTATTTTATAACAGAAACATCATGTAGAAGTATTTGCTCTGATATAAACTATGAAAGTATGAAAAATATATAAAAAATATAAAAAAGAAACTGAAATATTCACTTTTTAAATAAAAAAAATGTCTTGTGAGGGTCAGTTTCGCTCTGTAGGGAGGGACAACCGGCGCTGAGAGTGGATGGTTATGAGGAGGAATGCTGTTCTGCCGCAACTTCCACTCCTCTCGATATTGAAGGATGAGGGTAGTCGGGGTCGTCTGAGTTGTTATCTTGAGTTTGTTATGAACGGCAACTCACAAACATGTCTAGTGTAGATTGTGTGGTCACACGCTTCTTGTCATCATAGATGTCTTTGTAGTTAGGTATACCGGGATAGATACGGCGGCTAACATTTTCGAATCGCCCGGTGTTCGAATCCATCGATCCTTATTTTCCTAAGGCCTGTCTACCAGGTTAACAACCCAGGATAGTCTCTTCACTGTAAATTTTTTTACGTCTTGAGTTGGCGGTGCAATCGGTTTAGTATTTTTTTCGGAATTGCGAAATGCCTCCAACTAAATAAGGTCATCATTAGTAAGCTCTTCATCATGAATAAAAAGAAGCTCGTTAATGTCACCGTTATCCATATCCAGGTCTAATTGCTCTGCCAGTTGAATACACGTCTCCGTCGCTTGTTGTAATTCTTGTGTCAACTCAGCATCCGTATCAGTCATTGCTCTCCTTCCGTGAAACACTTAAACTTATGGACTATTTCTAGGTAGAGTTTCTTCCACATTGCATTCATTGTTGTCTGCTTGACTTCATCCCATGCCATCCCGATGTTTTTGATAGCGTTAAGGATATTATAGTCCTTCCAAAAATCAAGTAGAGTAATTTTCTTACCACTATCAATGGGTTTGATTGCTTAGGAAAACGTATACCACAGATAGTGGGCTTTGAAAGTCGCAAAAGCGCCTTGATTCATGGGTTGCAACAAGGAGCTGGTTCTAGGAGGCAGGTAAACAACTTTTACGTCAGCATGAAAATTATTCAACTTTCCGGGTGAGCAAGGGAATTGTCTAGGAGGAGAAGCACTTTAAACAGGATTCCTTCCTTGGCAAAATATTCCTTCACCTGAGGAACGACGTGGTTATTGAACCAGTCTCCGAACAACGCACGTGTAACCCAAGCCTTGGTGTTAGATTTCCAGATTACGGGCAGCATACTCGGGTCAATGTTTATAAGGCGCGCGGTATTTGGGAATGGTACACTGTAAGCGGTTAAAGTTTCAAGTCCCCTGAAACGTTGCCACCAATCATAACAGTGGTTCGATTTTTTGAGACCTTAAATCCAGTCATAGATGCTTCCTCTTTTGCAATACGTGTCCGTGTTGGCATCATCTTCGAAAACAAAACCGTTTTATCGACATTAAATATTTGCTCGGGAAAATATTCTTCCTCCTCGATTATTTCTGCCACAAGTTCAGGAAATTTATTTGCCGCATCTGTATCTGCACTTTGCTGCTTCATCAGTGACCTTAATGTTGTGCAAATTTGTACGCTTCTTGAATCGTTGGAACCATCCAGCACTAGCTTTAAATGCACTCTTCGTGTCTGTGATACCGGCCTTCACTTGTAAATCCTTATATAAAGACCTAGTCTTTCCCTGGATAATTGTAAACACAACGGTATCCTCTTCAATATCAAATCCTTGATCCAGTAAGATAACAATTTCTGCATCTCTGGAATCGAGCCCAGCCTTTTCTTGATAATAATTGTTCCCTTCAACGTTACCGCACCTTTCATGCTTTCAATAATGCGAACTTTATCCTTCACTATTGTACTCACTGTCGAAATAGGTCGATTTATTTCCCGAGCTATTGTTGATAGAATTTTCCGGATTCATACATACGAATTATTTTCAATTTTCCTTTTAAAGTAATTGCAGATAAGGCCTTTGTTTTTTAGATTTATTATCAACGCATTCTATTTTGCATTTCGATTCCATCCTAAGGGTAAATAAACAATGGAGTGATTAACTTAACCGCTAGTTTTGTGTTTAGGTTTGACAGAAAATTGCTTTAAAAGAAGCACAAGTGGAGTTTTATTGAAAATAAAAATAAAGCCGCAGCTGCGCAAAGCCGCAAACGTGTTCATACGCGCTAGTATTTCTCAGAATTTTCATTTTTGTAATTTTTGAAATTTATTGCGTAACTGCGAATTTACGTGTCACGTGTTTCGTAACTCAAGATATGCCTGTATATATATATATATATATATTTATATATATATATATATATATATATATATATATATAAAGAGTGAGTGAGAGACCATTTTACACTCTAAATTGGATGGACAAAACAAAGTATAGTTAACCTTACTCGACCTTCAATTATACACACACACACACACACATATATATATATATATATATATATATATATATATATATATATATATATATATGTATATATATATATATATATGTGTGTGTATGGTAATGTGTGTACTCTGATAATACCATATATATAAATTTGTATATTTTTTCGAATAGAACTCGACCTTCTATTCGAAAAAATATGCAAATTTATATATATCGTATTATCAGTATACACATTACCATACACACACACACACACATATATATATATATATATATATATATATATATATTACATTTATGACATAAACCAATAATTAAAGCACCAATAAATACTTTTCAAAAAAAAGTTCGTTTCTGAGTTATAGCTGTAAAAGATAAAAATACTGGACAGATATCGACATGTTTTTTTCAGAAGTGTTGGACAGTTAAAAACGGACTAGATAATATGTGTACTATTTATCTACACGCGTATTAATAATAAAAATTGAAATATGGAAGGCGAGAAAACTTTACATTTAATAATATCTGTGAATTAGTTTAACCCTTTACCGTATATGAAGCCATATGTGGTGACTATTAAACCTTGTTTTGGTGGTTTTTGCTTTTTTAAATCACATGATTCTCTGTTTTTCAATACTAGTGTCGACACGTGTGTCATCTTCAGGTAGATGTTAGAATCCTTAACCTTCATATGGTATACTTGCTGAAACTTGTATTGGAGAATAGACACTCATAATATGAGTGTTTTTTTTTTGAATCATATGAATCTCGTATGATCCATGTCATCCGAGTTATAGTCATTAAGAAGTTTACCTGTCAGTTTTCTTCGGTGTCTTCAAACTTGCCGTAAACAACATTAAAACGTGCTCGTACTACATGCGGCTGGCGAAAATTATATGTCAAATAACCATAAACTGTATATATATATATATATATATATATATATATATATATATATATATATATATATATATATATATATATATATATATATATAATTATTAAATATGAAAGTTATACTTTTGAATTATTAATCTTACTTTTTCTAACATTGGGTATACGTTTTATTTTCATTTTTTTCATATTATAAATGCATATTTTCACAGTATGTTCAAATTATCATGTATTTGGGATATCTATTAAATTTTAATTTTGTATTGTATTGGAACAAAGTTCTTAACATTTTTAAGATGAAATTCAAAGGCAGTGTTAACTTATTTGTACATATATTTATTTTATTTATTAATACATATCTGCCATTTTGATCCACCACCTTTCGGCATCTCCACGTAGTTTCTTAATTCTTTCCTCACAGAACTTGGCATCTTTCTGGACGATGAATTGATCCAGGTGGTTACTGCACGCTTTCAGGGAGGTAAAGTTTTTTCCATTAAGGGAATTGTATAGCGACCAAAACAAATGGTAATCTAAAAGTGCAAGAGCAGGTGAATATGGCGGGTGAGTTAGGATGTCCCAGTCAAACTGCACCAATTTCTGCCGGGTCTGCAAAGAGACGTGAAGTCTAGAGCGTTGTTTTGGCGGAAAACGATACCCTTCCGATTTGTTAATTCTGCATGCTTTTGATAGATTTCCGCATTTAATTGATCCAATTTAACACAATACTTCTCCGAATTTATCGTCCGATTATTTGGGAGAAGCTCGTAATACACAACACCCTTCCAATCCCACCAGATACCCAACATTATCTTCTTCGGATGAAGACTCGCTTTTGAAGTGGATAACGGAGGCTCGTTTCGTTTTCCCCAAGACCTTTTTCCATCTACATTATTATAAACGATTCATTTTTCATCGCCTGTGATTAATCGTTTCAGAAACAGATCGTTTTGGTTTCTTTTAAAGAGCGAATCACTAATAGAAATGCGCTCCATTTCTTTCAGTTAAATTATGACACCCAAAAATCGTAGCAGTGGATGTATCCAAGTGTCTCCAAAAACCTTCAACACTTGTATGAGACACTTGCAATGTCCCTTCAATTTACCCAGTCGTGTCACGTTGATTATTTTCAATAAGTGTTGCAATTTGGTCATTATCAACAACTACACACCTACTAGAATACTCTAGATCCTCTAGGTCCAATTTTTTTATCTCTGAACCAATCGAACCACTTAAACAGTACTGCTAGCTACGGCATCTTCTCCATTTACAGCAGATATCTTTTTGCTGTCTCTGGAGCGCCTTTTCCTCTCTGGAAATAATACAGCGTCAAATGACAAAAATGCACCTTATATTCTTCCATTTTCAATTTTAAATTCAACAGACATAAAATTCACAAAATTGAACAAGAATGTCAGAAAAAGAAACGTTGAAATGTCGCCTGTCAAAATAACACATATGTAGTCATGTCATATATTTGAGCTGCGCGCGAAACTGCACTTGGATTGGAACTTTTGTTCCAACCCAATATGATTCTCCTCACTTAATGAATTATTTTTATTATATTTTTTCTTTTATAACGTTGATGGTGTTAATATCTTAATTGTTTAAATTTAGATTCATTTTTTCAAATATATCTCCCAGAGTATAGATATTAATAAAAATATAATTAAATTACAAATTTTAGTGTATGTGCGTGTTTATGTGTATTTGAAAGAGTATGTGTAGTATCTATATATTCAAAAATTCATTCACATACTCGTAATAAATACACATTCATATGAAGAATCGAGATATCGATGACGTTAGATTACCATTTATGATTCCTGTTATGCACGCACCTTGACTATATTGTGGTCTACCTACAAAACGTCAGTTATTTAGTCGTCAGTCGGTCAAAACCTACATTAACGTTAATAACACGTACGGTATTTCTCTATATGCAAACAGAGAATGTGAAAAATACGCGAAAATTTATGTTTCGAATAGAAAATTTGAGCAGTATTTTGTGACTCTGCATCTTTGAATCGAAACTAAACGTTTGTTATTAAAGATACTTGATTCTCAATGTGTGTATATCTTATTTTAGTTTAACGACGAACACGTGTACTCTAATTGATTTATCTCTCTGTATCGGATTGGTTTTAGTTTATGTATTATATACGGTTACATTTTATGTACTTCTAAATTAATAATAATTTTAGGATAAAAATAAATAAATTATACATGTTCACTTGTTGGCTAATTCGTTCTAATCAGTTCTTTTTGTAGTTATTTAATTATACTTATCGAGAGACTATTTAATTTATATTGTTTTTATTTTGTGCATTTTCATTTTGATACATATATGAAAGTGTGTGTATATGTGTTTGGTTGTGTGTGTTGTGTACAAATTATATTTATATCATTACCAGGATATGATTTTGTTTCATGATACTAATATATATATATATATATATATATATATATATATATATATATATATATGTTTATGTATAATTAAAGTCGATCATAGTGAAGATTATGTGACCGATTATATTTACTCATTATAATCATTATTCGTTATATCAATGACAGGTAAATTACATTCAGATATTATGTTTCTTTACGTAAAGCTTAATAATATGGTCGTTAATTGTCTTAGAAAGTAATATAGATCTTAAATAATAAATAAATATGAAATTTAAATAGTATATGTAAATAATTGGAATATTTGGAGATAATTAGATATGGTTACAGGAGAATCATTGCTCAACGCATCATTCACTGAATTTATAGCATCAAAAATCGACATGCTCGTTAAATCGGCATTTCTTTCATTTGATTAAATGTAGTGCAACAAATATTTTATAAAAAAAATTTTAATTTTCGATTACAGATATATCAGTGATTATAAAATTGAAGTTAATTCAGAAATACTAACTTATTTTAGTTACATTTTGTGTTTCGGAATGAACTGGGTAGTTAACTTTTTCTGTTCTAAAAAAATTGTTTGATACAAATTAGACCAAAAGGAATATTATTTGAGAGGGCTAATATCATTCGGTATATCTATGAAACGAACTTGTTATAAAAGCGAGTGCTTTTTTGTAGATATGTGCGAACTAAACTGTATATGAATTTTTATACACTATAATCATAAACTCGTTATAACCGAGTTTACTATATATATATATATATATATATATATATATATATATATATATATGTATATATATATATGTATGTATATGTATAGTTATTGAAAAAAATATTAAAAAAACACACACAAACAAATTAGAGCGTAAAATAAAACGTAGATCACCTGAATTAAATGTGAATGTCTTAGGACACTAAATGTATTTTTTACTATGTATGCATAAAGCATGTGAAGGTTTATGAAAGATATTGAATTTGTGTATTTTGAAATTTTATTTTTTTTTATTTTTTCAGTTAATCACATTTATAATGTACGATTTAAAGAACTTTTTGATAGGTGATGATAGAAAGTGGTGATTTTATGAGTTTATTCATTCATATAATTTACGAAAACGATTTGAAAAGTTCACGCCCTGATTATGAAAAACTATAACTTGTGTTTTTAAATTAATTTGATTTGTCAGTATGTTCCCTGAACTTCAATTTACTTTATCTAACGATGCTCCAGTGCTTTTATGCCCTCTTGAAAATTCTTTTCTTGGTGGTCCCCAAAGTAACGATTCACTGTTACTATCAGGTCTACATCTGATGAAAATCGCCTTACACCAAGGATTTTTTTGAGTTTTGGGAACAGATGGAAATCTGAGGAGGGAAAATCTGGAGAATAGGCTGGATGAGGCAGCAAGTCGTATTTCAATTCAGCGAATTTTGCCATGGATGCAACACTTGTATGAGGAAGTGCATTTTCCTGATGGAAAATGATTTTTTTTTGATAAACCTGGTCTTTTCTCATAAATTGTTTGATCAAGTCGATCCGAAAATTTAGCATACTACTCTCCTTTATCAATTGACCCTTGAGAACATCGTCAATCGCCAAGATTCCTTTAGCATCCCAAAAAAATGAAGCCATAACTTTTCCAGCAGATACAAATTTTGTTTTTTTTTTGGTGAGGGAGAATTATCAAGCTTTCATTGTTTTGATTGTTGTTTTGACTTTGGAATGTAATGATAAATCCAAGTCTCATCTGTAGTCACAAATCGCCGGATAAAATCAGTCGTATCACACCTCACTTCATTCTCTTAAATCTATCCAAACAGTCTTGGGAAATTTGTACTCGAATGTGTTTAATTGCCAGCAGATCAATGTTGTGATCAATTGTCAGCAGACGCATCACCTATCTTGCCGATAACTTTTTCATACTTAACTCTTCAGTTAGGATGTGATACACCCATTTATCTGAGACACTTACAACCTTAGCAAATTCGGACATCTTCAATCGTCAATCCCGTAAGACGATATCGTGCACTATGTGGATGGGATTTCTTCTGATGTTGCAATTTTCTGACGTCCACTATGCGGATTATCTTCTAAGCTTTCATGGCCGCATTTAAATTTCAACTGCCCACTTCTTTACGGTTGTATACGAAAGTGCACTATAGTACATTTTTCATCTCATTAACAATTTCTGTTATCGTAATGCCTTTTTGACAAAAAAAAAAAAAAAAAAAAAAAAAAAAAAAAAACGTTATCACCGCACGATGTTCAACTTTATCCATTTCAACAGCGGCATAAAAGAGAGCTTTATCTAAATTGATGTTTGCAACAAACTGCTTGACACATTAATTATAGACTTTAAGGTTATGTACAAGATAGATATCGTTTTGTAATGCGTCACAAATATTTATAATATTACCGCCACTTATACGTTAGGCCGTGAACTTTTCAAATCACCCTCGTATTATTTAGTGAGCAAACGAATGTTTTTGTCATATAACAGGTATTGTTCTTGCCTGTTACTGGAATCAATTAATATTTTTATGTTTGTATATAAACTCAGGAAGTGTAAAATATAAAAAAATATATTTTAGTAAAGACATTATAAGAAAAAATTGCGCCATAATCTACAATTTCCTATTCTGAAAACATGTACTAGTTTTATTTTGTTGTTTTCTGGAAACATAAACACGTTAATTTATTCTTGGAAATAGTTACTATTGTTATTATACAGATAAAATATTTAATTTACTGTAATTATGTTGTTTTTGTGTTAGAAGTTGTTTTATTCGCACGCAAGAATATCCAGTTGTAAATACTTATTTTTAATAAATAAATGTATTAGAAATCTCGACGTAAATCATTTACACATGTTAATAAACATTAAAGTACTTTTTACCTTGTTAATAGAAATTAATAGTAAAAAATGTCTTGTTACTGTACTTAACATAATTCTATTTCCAACAAAAATAGTAATTCTTTTTGTATATAATTAAGGTAAGCCGCTACTAATACCTTTTTTATACAACAAACGTAATTAAGTAATAAAAAATAAATGCTACTTACTTACTTTCAAAAAAGAAACGAATGTATGTTACGTGAATGTAAGTTTCATTCATAAAAATAATATTCAGTCTTATATCGATGAATCTACTTTTATTAATTTAAATAAACACGAGTCTTTTTTAATAATTTAATAAATATATGATTTACTGTTTACCCCTGTTTAAAAAATACACGATTTAATATATACAGTTATAGTTGTGTGTTTTAAAACCTGTAACCCTACTAATTAGTTGTTCTGGTGCCCTTTATCATCCGAGTATCTGTTCTTCATTATTTAGCCCGTGTGCTTCAGATATATGTTTAACATCTGCCTGAAGATTACATACGTACTGAAACTAATGTAGAACAGACATTTAGATGATCTAAAAGAACGAACACCAGGGCAACGATATCTATAAGGAATTATTTTCATTCGTTGACATTTATAGTTAATTTATGTTTGATATAAATTAAATCTTTTTTAGTTATTTTTAGAATTTCTTCATAATAGATATGGATATAAATATTCATATAGTAAGATAAAAAAAGAATATTGTATTGCATACGACACATCTGTATTCAGGAATAAATTTATAAAATCAAAAAACTTTACGAACGGCGTTACAAACTTAATTCCATAACCTAGAAGTTTTATAAAATAAAATATAAATAGTAACATTTGACGAAACATGATACAAAATTATGATTGAGTGGGTCATTCTTTTTCAAAATAGTAAAAAGAAATAAAAATAATTAAATGTATGATTTTTAATAATGTTAAGTTACTAATTATTTGTATATATTTTATTAGAATTGTTTGATTATAATATTAGGTTGGTAGAAAAATAATTGCGGTTTATGATCTTCAAATTCATATACATGTCAAGCATTTTTGATTTTCCTAAACTTTTGCTTGATTTTTATGCAAGCTGTCGAATTGTTTGTGTGGTTCTTATTCAACTAACGCCTTCAGTTGGTTGTTATAAACTGAAAAAGGACGCCTGCGACCTTCTCCTTCTTCCAGGCTCTCGTCAGTTCGAAATTTTTGGAACCACCGTTGCATCATATGATATGATAGTACCCATACTATATGATATCCTTGATAGTACCCACAACAAAAGAATCGTTCAGTTTACAAGCAGTTTCTGTTGCTTTACCATCCGTTTTGAATTCATTCAAAAATTTACACTTATTTGCGTCTTTTCCATCTTTAATTCATTGGCCAAATTTAAAGCAAAATTAATAATAAAACCAAAGTCGATGTTACTAAAATACAGACCGAAAAATGCACTTTAAAATGATATTAACATGAACACGATGAAATGACACTTTCATTGAAAAAAATAAGATCAGAATTCAGAAAACAAAAACTGCAATTATTTTCCTACCAACATAATATATATTTTTAAAACAAAAATAAGAAATTTATTTTGTTGAATTCTATATATATATATATATATATATATATATATATATATATATAGATATATGTATATACATATATATATATATATATATGTATATATATATATATATATATATATATATATGTATATATATATATATATATATATATATATATGTATATATATATATATATACATGTATATACATATATATATATACATATATAAATATGTGTATATATATATATATATATATATATATGTATGTATATATATATATATATATATATATATATATATGTATATGTCAATAAATTGATGTGTGGTCAATCTATTAAATAAAAAAATTATATAAATAGAAATAACTTAATATTTACACTTCAGAATCGAGATATTTATTTCATAATCCATAAAAATTGCACCACAATGTGAAATTAAAAAAAAAATGTTCTTTATATATTAATAGTCATTTCTCGTATGCTATCATATATTTTGCATAATTTTTATGTACTTTCTTGAAAAATCATCATAAATGAATAAATATTGCTACGTACATTATATATGTATACATTTCCGGTTATAGACTGACTGTATGTCAGCATGTTTTTAAAACACGTCTTTTTATTCAGTTTACAAATTGGCGTGCATATTTATGTATGTTATTAGTAACTGCACCTTTTTTTATTTACGAAATATATTATATATAAAAATATAATCGTTGTTATTACAAAGACCTAATTATCGAAAAAAATATTACTTTTTTTCTCTACAAATAAAATACATTCAATATTATTTCCTAAATCAATCGATTGTTCCTTTCAGTGTTAATTATTCAAATAAGTTAAATTAATCCTTTGATTAGAAATAAAAGAAAATCTTTATAAAATGTGATACTATGTTTTCTTTATTATTAATCTAATATAAATATTAGGTGTACAAATTATTTCGGTGTCTTTTTTTACAGAAAATGAATGTTTATTTAAGGAAAAATTGAATGCATTTCAATTCTAAAAACATCCCCTATTGTTTTGTATAACTTTATTCGATCTGTTTGGTAACTGACGAATTCCTTGTCGAAAAAAATATACCGGATTTGAGTCAGCTGATGCAGGAGCGACTGTAATAGGTGATAATCTGACAGGACTAGGTCCGGTGAATACGCTGAATGAGGGAAAAATTCTCAACCCAACAAACAAATAATGTCTGTTGTCCTTTTTGCAACATGCGGCTGAGCGTTTTCGTGTCGCAAAATGACTTGCCTCGTTCCTTCGCTAGTGAATGGTCTTTTTCTCCCTAATTCGTCACTAAACGGTTGGACTGTTGTTGGTAACGTTCTGAAATTACAATCTGGTCAGGTTCGAGCAACTCATAATACAGCACTCCCTTAATGTCTCACCAGATACAAAGTAGCACTTTTTTGGCGCGAATATTTAGTTTCGGAGTCGATATCGATGGGTCGCCGGGTGTAACTCATGATTTTCGTCGTTGTGGATTGTACAAAACCCCTTTTTCATCTCCGGTTATAATTTTATGTAAAAAATCTTTTTTTTGCCCTTATGAGCGAGGACATAGCCATATCGTATATTCTTTTAATATGTTGCCTTTCGGATTCCATTGTGTTCACTACTGTTTTGTGAGATTATACCAACTGCTTGGCTAATATATATATATATGTATATATATATATAGTGTTTTTAAATATTAAGTTTGTCACGCCAAAATCCTAAAACGGCGAGAAAAGATTTTAATTTTAAACAGAATTATTATCGATTCAATTGAAAAGGACCGAATTAATTTGTACACCGAACATACTATTTGTTTAAATAATAATAAACTTTTTTTATTGAATTTTTCATTATACATATATGCTCAGTGTCGTCACATGTGTGTGCATATTATCTATATACTTTAATCTTTATAAATGTGTTATGTTTGTCTTATAATCTCTGCAAAATTTATGTGTTGTGATACTGTTTTCATTTCTAATATTTATTCTTTTATATTCTTTACATATTTTTTTAATAACGTCATTTCTAAGTTTTGTAAACATTTTGCAGAAACTCTTGAAAATATTTGATTTTAAACATTAATAAAAATGACATCAGTTATATATATATATATATAATCCACTTTATTTTTATTTTATTCTGTAGATAACTGGTTACGTACTTAGTCATCATTTCAAAGTGCTATGGTATCTAGATTTTTTCTGTACATTAGCGCTCTGAAGATAATGGCATCACCATCAAAATATGTATAAGTATCAATCAAAAATGATTACATATTTATTGAACATTTTTGGACCAGGAACTTTTTTGTAGTTGAATATTTTGTCAAATAAGAAAAGAATAAACTTTGTAAGAAAGACTAAATTTACTTAATATATCCGTGAAATGACCTCGTTTTGTAAGTTAATCTATGTATGGAAATATATAATACATGAATTAATTCTTGTAAACATTCGCTCGAAATATTCTCAAAACGTTATATCGGATCTCACTATAATTGAAAATATAATGCGTATTTTAACCCTTATCCATTTGAGTTTTTTTTTACAGTTTTTGTTTTTGTCTGATATTGTTACTTTTGTCAGTATTCTTGACGCGAGTTGTCGAGCCTTGGGATTAAATCCCTATTATCCATTTGAGTGCCAAGAAGCTATATATCGCTTCTCCATACATCTATAAAAAGTGCCACGAGCGACATGTCGCTCTTCGGTATTCTAAGTCATAAAAACTCATAAAAAAATTCTATAACTCATATAACTATCCCATAACTCAATACAACTCTAATAAAATATTCTGTAACTCATATAACCTTCTATAACTCATAAAAAACATCTTGGATTCATAAAAAGAACCTTAAAAGCTAATGCACACATACTTGTATGTGTTCTATCCGTTTCATTCTAAGGTAATGTGCAGAAACTAACTAAATGGCCGACTCAACTAAATTGTTAAATTTAGTGTTGATGTTATAGTTCAAACTATGCGAAAAGTTGCGACGATTAAATTAAATTTAGTTTTATTTTTTATGTTATCCATTTATCTGCCTTTATTTCCACAATATTGATGTTCACAAAAAAAATTCCCACATGAGTTATACTTTTTTCAGAAAAGAGCGAATAGTGTCAGCGTAAAAACCTTAAATCGATTTCTTTTATATATATATATATATTTTTTTGTTAAACCTTTCGAATTATTTTTGATTTTATTAACAATAAAGGTAGTCCAATATGTTATTAGTATTGTGCAAAAAATTAATTAACTTTAACTCAAAATTGACCAAAATATATATTTTTTTCTATAACCATGCAATTTTACTTAAAATTCTCTGGGATTTTTCGTGAAAGTATAAAAATTTCCACTAGCACTCAAAGGGTTAATTACATACGCTATTTTATAGATAGTGTATTTTTTAGATAAATTATCTACGTGCTGTATTTCTTATACCAAGTAAATGAAGTTAAAAATTAATCCATATAAAAATATGCATTATGTAACCTTTTTCATATCTTTTTCTAGCGCTGATCCTTTTTCTAGATTTGATATAATAATTGTAATATATGGATTTGTATATCGAACAATATCAATTATTAAATGTTTTATTGAAACATGTGTACTCTATTTTGAATATCTTGTAAAGATTGTCTTGAGGCTGATTGTGTTCTTATAATATTTGTATTTCATTCATTTAATACGTTTGTTGAATACATTTTTTTTCTTTTAAGTGGCTTTATGTTTCCATAAAGTACTTTTTGGAAACTCACACATCGTCACTTGTAGAATCTCCTTCCATTTCATCGATATACAAATCCTAAGCACAGTCTAAAACACATTCATGAATACTTTCATGAAAAAAAATTCTTATAGAAATCATTTAACACTCACAATAAATACATACTTTAAATCATGTTTTCATTTCGATAAAAAATATTCGAAAAAAATAATAAGTTATATATATATATATATACACATACATACATAAATCTTTTCTTCAACCTTTCATTATTTTTTTTGGACAAACCAAATAAGAATAAATCCTTAAGAATGTTAAAGAGTTCTTAAGTCCTCGTCAAAATTTCATAAGCATCAATAAATGATATACAGTGGAACCCCGTTTATCCGGCTCAAACGGGATCGGACCCGATTCGGCAATTCGGAAAATTCATTAACGACATAAATAACACAGTTTATATACATTCCATTTTATTTATTGTACATTTTATATACTTTTACAAAATGTTAACATTACAAAGCAAAAGACGTATTTATATGTATGTATATATATATATATATATATATATATATATATATATATATATATATATAAATACAATTGTCGATTCATTCATTTGGTCTCAGGATGAAGCAGCCATGTAAATGACGTCCTTGATTTTAATTGTTTTCAAAATGAAGACTACGTCTCTTTATTCATTTTCTTCAATCTCCTGTTCAATAAATTTTCTGAGCACTGCTTTCTGTAACGGCGTTTTAAAGTTGTAAGAAGTCCGTGATCCATTAGCTGTATTAATTCTGTTACATTAGGCGGAAGAAATTTTACTTTGATATCTCTTCTAACCAGTTCTTCTTCTGTTGGGTGAGATGGAGCATTGTCAACTAATAATATCGCTTTCAATAGTAAACATTTTTTAAGTCACTTTGTACATTTGAAATTATGAAAAACCATTCATTAAAAATCGCACTATCCATCCAAGCACTTTTCAGGGACTTGTAAACAACTGGCAAAGAAGAAATGTT
>CM068317.1:11760000-11802500 GCA_034766995.1 Acanthacorydalis orientalis | reverse complement strand
CGTTAAAAAATTGATCAGGATGATTCCTTGAGAATACCAAAAAACAGTGAACATCACCTTCCCAACCGACAAAACGATCTTCGGCGCACTTTCATCAGTTGTTGTCCACTGCCGTATTTGCTTCTTTGTTTCGGGTGTGTAATGGTGGATCCATGTTTCATCCACGGTGACGTATCAACGCAAAAATGCCTGTGGATTGCGATTAAACATCGCCATACATTGGGTTGAAATGTCCTTTCGTGTGTTTTTAGTTAACAGTGAACAATCGCGGCATCCAACGCGCACACCTGTTTCATGTGCAATTTTTCGTCTAGGATATTGTGCACTCGTTCAGATGAGATATCTGCAGTCTTAGCAATCTCGTGCATTTTCACTCGGTGCTCTTCCATAACAACACCATGGATTTTTTCAACAATATCCGTTGTGGTGACCTCAATTGGGCGTATAGAACGCGCTTCAATTTCAGTGCATGTTCGGCCACGTTTAAATTTATTTATCCAGAAATAAACACTCTTCATCTCTGGTCCAGAGTCCCCATGAACTTCATCCAACTCCGTTTTGATCTGGGCAGCCGTCTACTTTTTCAAATAAAAATGTTTTATTACTGTACGGAACTTGTTTTTTTTTCATCTTTACGGTAACATAACTGCTACAATACTCACTTCAAACATCTGTAGAACGTGAACAACGCGTCGTTTCTAGCTAAAATTTCGCCAATGCTAATTTGAAATGTGACACTTGATAGCCGTGACATTGCCAAATGAAAGGTGGAGCCATCTTAAAAAAAATTACCAAACTTATCAAACTACCCTCGTAAATTAATTTTATACTAGAAATGTATTGGCGTGTTATTTTTTCATTAGTGTCATTTTTTAACCGTTTATTCTAAATAAATGAATCAAAAGAAGTTCTAGATATAAGGTAAAATATATTGTACAAATAGCGATCACACAAAATATAAACTAAAAAAATATGTTGTATATAAGTGTGTACAAAATCTGTATTTTTTCGGCAGAAACTTCAAATTCTATCACAAGAAAGATAAAACGTATTTCTGGATTTCATAAATTAATTCTTTTTCACTCCACGAACTACATTCAAATGTTTCCGATCAAAAATATTCAATAATTTATCATTGATCATTTTTGATTGTTACTTATGCGCGTTTTGAATGCAATGCTATCATCTTTGGAGCACCAAAGTACAGACAGATGTGCTATTTTTCTGATTGTAATTTAGGTTGAAATTGTATTCATTCAAGTAAAAAAATATTATACAGTTCTTAAAAAAATCATTTCGTTCAACTATTACAGATTTATTTATTAATGTATCTTAGTGTTTACTCATTTACCGCTTCACTTGGCATTAATAATTTTCACCTTAATCAAAGTATAATTAAAATTATTTTTAAAAACTATTTATTTTTTAATTAATGCTCATACGGTGAATAAGTATTAATAATTAATACCTGTGTTATTTCTAAGTTTTTCTTGTATGTATGTATGTTTGTTTTTTGTATAATTGAGTCATTAGTAAAGGAATAAATAAATATGCATGAAATTAAACAAACATATAATTGCTTACTTGTTTATAAAAAGTGCATAGTTTTAAACAATTTTACACATAGTTTATTTCTTGTTATTATTTGATATTGTGACCTATTTTTTACCGATTTAAAATTCATTAATAACATCACAAACTAATTAAAGAAATGTTTATTTTTATTTCAACTGAATTTGAACGTTCCTAAAATTGGTGAAAATTATTTCAAACCAAGAATAATATAAATAGTTGTATTGCAGAAACAGTAGAATTTGTTAGAAAAAATAATCAGTTAACTATTTTTTTTGGTGAATTTTAATGAATGAAATATAGTCAAGAAAATAATTATACAACTGCTTTATTATTTAAAAAAAATTCTGGCAATACGATATTAAATTAAAATTGCATTGTTATATATTAAGTAACGCTGAAGAAAAAAATGTTTTTATGAATGGAATGATTAAATTCGTCACATGGATACAAACCCGTATCATATTAATAGTTGAATAATTTATTAGGTGTTTGAATTAATTCGTAGCGTTTTACAAAAGATGGCGTAGGTAGTACATTCTTTCATTGTTCCCTTTAACCAAATATTCCCCGTAAAACAGCTGTCCTTAGGCATCAGTTTCAGTATGGGGCCATTTGGTTGAAACGTAAACAACAACACTTCGTACTTTATCGAATATGTCGAATTTCGTGCCGGATAAATTTTTTTGCGGGGAGTTTTACTTCATTACTTTAACACGAAAAAGTGCTGCCGAAAGTCATCGTATTTTAGTGGAAGTTTATGGTGACCATGCTCTAGTTGAGCAAACGTGTCGGAAGTGGTTTGCACGTTTTAAAAGTGATGATTTCGACTTGGAAGACAAAGAATGACCTGGACAGCCGAAAAAGTTCGACGATGAAGAATTGGAGGCATTGCTTAATGAAGAACCATTACTGGGGATCGCTACCGACTACAATTGATGCGCTCGAGCCGTGCATTGAACGAAAAACGGCCGAAATACTTTGAAAGACACAACAAAGTGATTTTGCAGCACGACAATGCTCATCCGCACGTCGCAAAACGGGTCAAAACATATTTGGAAACGCTCAAATGGGAAGCCCTACCCCATCCGCCGTATTCTCCAGATATTGCTCCTTCTGATTACCACTTGTTTCGATCGATGAGTCATGGCCTGTCTGGGCAGAAGCTCACTTCTTATGAAGATTGCAGAAAATGGGTCGATTCGTGGATTGCATCTAAAGACGAGGCGTTCTTCCGACATGGTATTCGTCTCCTACCCGAAAGATGGGAAAAAGTAGTGGCTGAAGATGGACAATACTTTGAGTGATATGTTTTTTCAGTTTCATTTAAAAAATAAACGATCTTTTTTCATGAAGGAAACGCTACGAATTAATTCCATCGCCCAATAAAATAATTAATATTCTACATACCCTTTGTAGTGTTTTAAGACCTCGATTAAATTGTCATTCGTGGAATTATTAAAGTGCCTTAATCTTTTAACTTCGTTTTCATTTCATTTTAATTGTGTTTTTTTAGTTTTAACTTTTTGATATTGTTTTTCTTATATGTGCACATACTTGAAAACTTCTCGCTGGAATTGAGATCAAAGCTAAAAGAAAATCAACACAAGACTGAGGATATTTTATTCAATAATTTATATTTTATAATATTCTTAAACATTCACAAAAATATTATTAAAAAACAAAATTGACACAATAACGATCTCTAATTATTCTAAAAAAGTTTTAAAAAATTTAAATTGATTGATGCGAAACCAGTGATAATTTTGCACAAAAAAAATTTCTCTGTCTATCGTATGGGTGGGCAACTTCTTCGATAATAGTAGCCACATATAATATTTTTCATACATTTTTGAATGTTCAACAGCCACATAAAATATTATTTATAATTGTATTTATAAATAATAAAAGTACTATATAGTAGTCCTACTCGCTAAAGCAGAATATGTTTAATCTCTACTCGTTGAAAACTTTGATTGAATCTTCATTTTTGCAGGAAATAGTTTAAAAACAGTTTACTGTTTGGACGCATAATGCATATGGATGTTTGAAAAGATAATGTGAATTATCCGTTTATATATAAAATATTCTAATATTAGTACATTCTATACTACTATAAATTATTAATATAAAAGTTTAGGAAAAATAGCACTTACAACCCAGTATTGTCTCGGGAGCTGCTGCATAGAGTAGCTTTGGGAGCCGTAGTTTGTCCACCGTTGGACTATCACATAATTATCTCAAAAATAAAGCTTATGTACACTTCTTAGTCTATGCATACACCGGTATTACAATAAAATTGATAACTCTTAGACTTATCAAAATTAAATGTCATCTCATCTTCGAAAATATTCTTCTACTTTTTATTAAATTTAATATATTGTTTAAGTAAAGTTCATTTTAATTGAGTTATGTTTTTTCATAAGTCCGAGTTTTGAGGAAATTTGTTCAAATGTAATTTTTATTTCTGTGTAAAATTTATCTTGCATTACACTATTTTTAACACTATGAAAAGATTCATTTTCGCAAATGAATTCTTTTTCCCTACAAATCACACAAACTTTTTTCTGGTCAAAAATATTCAATAAATTATTATTGAGACTTTTTGATTGTTACTTATACTTATTTCGACGACAATGCTATCTGGGTACTGTTAAGAAACGTACGGTCCAATGGTGGTTTCAAAATTTTCTTGCTGGAAACGAGAACTTTACAGATGAAGAAGATCGCGTGCGTCCTTCTTCAGCTCATAACGGCCAACTGAAGTCGTTAGCTGAATCACAACCATGCACAGTTCGATAATCCCCTCTCCCCGGTTGCTACATTTTCCTCCTAACAAAATCTGTGATTTTGAGAGGTTTGAAAATCATGGCGAATCTACTAATGGGTTTACCTTGATGATTAGAAACGTTTCTACGCGCAAAAAAACTCGTTTCTATGAGCGCGTTTCCATCGTAACTCCCAGCAATTTTGTCATAAAAAAATTTTGTCTCTTCAAAAATTGTTTTTGCTTTCTCTAATATGACGGTCTAGTTACGGGCCCGCATGGTTTTTAATAAAACACAAACCTGTCTATCAGCCTTAAATTTTCAGCACTATTTCTTAAATTGTTCTTTAAAAGGTCAATATGTTTTGCTGTATTCATAATTCCGTTAATCAAGTGTAGTTTTCTAACTACAGAATCCGAAAAACATCCCCACACAATAAGTAATCCTCCACCATGTTTGATCATCGCAATCAAATTTTCTTTGTCCAAGCTTTTATTTGGTTTTCGCCATATTTTTTGCTTTCCATTCCAACTGAAAAGACGAAATTTACTCTCATCTTTAAAAATGACTTTATTCCAAAACTCCACATACTTGTTTATATACCTTTTAGCAAATTCTAGATGCTTCTTTCTATTAATGCTACTAATGAAGGGTTTTCTTCTAGCTAGTTTGTTTTTGTACTCATATTTACTTAAGGCTCTACTAATTGTACGTACGCTAACGTTTTTCCAGTTGTATTCCCAATAGTGGCAGAAAGTTTAGGAGCAGTAATGAAAGGATTCTTTCTCTCTTTCTTCAAAATTTCACGTTCAACCCGATCACTTAGTATTTTTCTCCCTATATTTCTAGGATTATTTTCGACACTGCTTTCGGTTTTGTATTTTTTTATAATATACACAGTGGAATAACTTTTGTGAAGTATTAATTTTCTTGTTTCTATGGTTGTTTTGAATCGTTTTCTTTCTATGATTGCTGATATCTATTTCATATACCACAAAACAATCAAAAACCTAAATATCTAGAGATATCAATTTTACAAACTCTTCTAATATGAAATTCTACGTTTTAATGTGTTCACTATTGCAGTTTTCAAACGAATACTTAAGTTCACGAATACAAGTGTCACAGTAATGCACATAATTTTACCTTATTGCACCATTTTTATGGTAAATACAAAAATGATCAATTTTTTCTTTGAAAAATATGATGCAACATCAATCTACACTGTAAACTATAAAACCATTTATGCTATTCAATCATTATTTACCAACTTTTTCTTGTCTTTTGTAGTATCAATTCTTGTATACGAATATGACTGTTCACAACTGTATATTCATTGTGGTGTAAAAACACAATTCATTCGTGGAAATGAATTTAAGCACAGTATATTTACTCCTACTACTACTTTATTTCTCAAAAACCGATTTTATCATAGAAAAATCCAGTTTATAATCGTTAACTTCTCTTAATAAAACACCACATTTCTCGTCACTTTATCCGCAAGGTAAAGTAACGAGTATCTATAGTGACGAGAAATGTTTTCTTTGTCAGTTCATAAGTTTCAAGTTTAATTCATTAAGTTTCATTTTTAGGTATTTTTTATATTCAAATATATTATGTTAAAAAACCATTAAACAGGTTTTACTTACTATGCTTCTTTCTATTTTCCCGTCAATTTTGACGGGCTATATACTAGTTAATTTATATACAAAAATAGCATCTGTGAGGTGCATTCTGTGTTTTTACATATTGCTACTATTAATTATTGAAAAAATGTAACTGGATTAGGGAACATTGATTTAAAAATTCCTTTTTTTTATTTATAGGCCTAGTATGTCTCAAGGGACGGTAATGCTGGCCAACCGTTTCCAAGAAAAAGATTTTACAGTTGCAACACCAGAGGAATTCGTTCGGAGGTTTAACGGGACTAAAGTTATAAATAAGGTAATTTTTCGTATATATTTTTTTTTATAAGTAGACCTATTTGTATATCTGTTTATAGTATAAACAAAATCGTAATGCAGTACATTGTATTAATCACCATATCTAATTGTATTTTTTTACTAATCCAATTTTATATTCATACTTTTGAAGTGTTAGAAAAACATTTTTAGAACCAATGGGTATATTTATATATACATACATATATACATATATATATATATATATATATATATATATATATATATATATATACGATATATATATACGTATATATATATATATATATATATATATATATATATATATATATTTATATATATATATATGTGTGTATATGTATATATGTGTATATATATATATATATATATGTGTGTATATATATATATATATATATATATATATATATGTGTATATATATATATATATATATGTATATATATATATGTATATATATATATATATATATATATATATGTATATATGTATATATATGTATATATATATATGTATATATATATATGTATATATATCTATATATGTATATATATATATATATATGTATATATATATATGTATATATATGTATATATATATATATATGTATATATATATATATATATATATATATATGTATATATATATATGTAATATGTATATATATATATATAATATGTATATATATATGTATATATATATATGTATATATATATGCCAGCATGTGTGTATATGTAAACATGAATTATCATTTTTTATTACTACTCAAATTTATCATATATTCAAGGTTTGTGTACAACAAACAAATATATAATTTCAAAAACCGGATGTTTTAAATAAAAACACCCCAGATACAGAAAATCGCAAAAATATTTTCTTATATAAATATACGATGGGTTGTTATTTACATAACTTGAAAAATTTTTGTAAATGAATTCATTGGCGACACTGAAACACGTCACCGTTTAAAAAAAATCATCGATCACTGTTAAACATCGCGTACTTACAGGTTTTTAAAATACGTGTTCAAAAATTAAAACATAAAATATAAAAACATCGAGAAAAAACATGCTATTGACGTCAGGTATTAAAGTATGAAAATATAGTGGTTTTTTTAATAATTTGTAAATAATTACTTTTTGTACGTAAATTTTTCTGTAGTCAAGGAAAACTGAAATGACATTCAGTTTTTATTAACATTTTTATTGTTTCTGTTATTCACATGTGACAATTTTTGGATATTTTTTTGTTCAGTAATACTTCTTTTTCAAGAAACCTAAGCCAAAAGTTACACACATACGTACATATATATATATATATATATATATATATATATATATATATATATATATATATATATATATTCAAATGTAATTTCTTGTTTTGTTTTTTTTTTTAAAAAAAAACTAAATAAACGAGTATTATTTGAATACACATAAATTTTAGTTGTGAAATATTATCACTCATATGAGAGTAATATAAAATTCATTGTGAATAGGAGCAAATGGATCTTGATTATTTTATTGTATTTTATTAATCCTGTTTTTGTGTCTTAGGATTTTATCCATAAAAGCTTTTATAATATTGTCTATTAAAAATATACTATTGTAGACATAATACTTCATAATTAGTGTAGTAAATATGCTTGTTGCTTATTGTGCATTTCAATGACGATGTCATCATTCTCAAAGACCTAAGACAGAGGTGGGGAACCTATGACCTTCTAGGAAATTAAGTGTGACCTTTTGATTGAATCCAAATTTTACAGAACAAATCTTTTTTGAAAGTAAAACTTCTTTTTAAATCGTTGTGCGTCACGAAACCTAAACTGTAATTTCGATCATGACGAACGTGCAACTGAAGTGACGCACAACGGAGCGGGAAAAACGTGAGCCGAACAGTAATTTAACACCTGCAACCAAATATTCAAATAATTTCCAACAACAAGCAGACAACAACAAAGTCATTAAAAGATTGGTTAACTTTAAAATTAACAACTAGTTTTCATTTTTTGAAATTATTAAGTATATAGTAGTTGGATATTCACGATACCGTAAATTTTTAAGTATATCTAATTTAATAATAAGTTTCTTGAATGCGGAGTTATTTGATTATAGCTAAATAAAAGCGGACTTCCAACATGAAAAGGTTCCCCACCCTTGACCTAAGTTAAAGAAAAATCTATCTGAAACATTTTTCTGTACCTTTGTGCTCTGAGAATGATGGAGTAGCCATCAAAATGTGCTTAAATCAATATGAAAATGATCAGTAATCATTTATTGAACAGTTTTGTCCAGAAAAAAATTGCGTAGTTTATTTGTGAATATTATTAGAACCAAATCTCATTATTTTTATAATTAAAAATATCATGTTTTTTTAATTGATAATTTATTTCGTAAACCAAAATCAAAATGTTTGCTTTTACAATTGTAGCTACTACCTGTAATTGACATTAAATTTATTTAATATAAATTGACCTTTCTCATAATATTTCACTAAAAACTGTAACTATGTCTCACTAGTTAGTAGGAGTTAATTTACCGTTGAACTAATCGTATTCATTTATTTGTAATCAATTTAATAAACATGTCTAGATCCAGTGATATACGAGAGCGATTTGAAAAGTTCCCGGCCTAACTATGAAATAATATAACATTTCTTAAATATGGTACCCCTGAACTTCAATGCACTTCATCGAGCGGTGTTCCAGTACTTTTATACTGTCCTGGAAATCCTTTTCTTGGAGGCTCTCAAAATAGCGATTCACTGTTGCTTTATCAGTTCTTCATCTGACAAAAATCGCCTACCACCAAGAATTTTTTTAAGTTTTGAGAATCTGGAGAATAGGTGGATTGGGTAGTAAGCCGTACTTCAATTCAGCGAGTATTACCATGGATACAACACTTGTATGGGGACGTGCATTGTCCTGGTGGAAAATGATTTTTTTCTTTGATAAACCTGGTCTTTTCTCACGAACTGTTTGATCGAGTAGATCCAAAAGTTTAATATAACACTCCCCCCTTATCGTTTGACCCCTTGGTAGTCAATTAGCAAGGTTCCTTTAGCATACCAAAAAAATGGAGCCATAACTTTTTCAGCAGGTAAAACTGATTTTGCTTTTTTTAGTGGTGGAGTTTCACCATGATTCCATTGTTTTGTTGGTTGTTTAGACTCTGGAGTGTAATATTGAATCCAAGTCTCGTCTGTAGTCACAAATCATCGGATAAAGTCGTATCCCTCTTAAATTGATCCAAACTGTATTTGAAAATTTGTGCTCGAATGCATTTCTGATCAATTATCAGCAAACGCGGCGCCCATATTACCCATAGCTTTTTCATACCTAACTCTTCACTTAAGATATGATACACGTGTTCATCTGAGACACTCATAACCTCAACAATTTCGGACGTCTTCAATCTCCGTTCGTGTAAGACAGTATCGTGCTTTTTGTGGATGATTTGTTCTATTGTTGCAGTTTTCGGACGTCTACTATGCGGGTTGTCTTCTAATCTTGCACGGCCACATTTAAATTCAGTCGCCCAGTTCTTTACGGTTGTATACGAATATGCACAATCACCCAGTACATTTTTCATCTCATTAAAGATTTCGGTTGGCATTAAGTCTTTTTTAACAAAAAATTATCACCGCACGATGTTCAACTTTATCCAATTCAACAACGGCACAAAAAGGCTTTATTGAAATTTATGTTTGAAACAAACTGCTAGGCACATTAATTATAGACTTTGAGGTTGTGTATAAAATAGATATCGCTTTGTAATGCATCACAAATATGTGAAATATTACCGCCACTTATATGTTAGGCTGTGAATTTTTCAAATCATCCTCGTACTAGGCAATGCTAAGTAGCAAGACCTAGATGCAGTATTTAGTAAAAAAAGTATGAGTATAACCCAAAACGTTTGCTGTAACTATTAAAACTTGCTATGTTTATTTCTATTAAGGGTAGAAAAAATACAGAAAAGAAATACAAGAACAATAAAGAGAAGTATTAGTATTCGAAAAATCATACACAAAATAGTTAGATATTTTTTATTAACTCTTTCGAGTACAAACGTTTTAATTAAATACAAGAAAGGTCTATGTTTAAAATGAGGCGTCTAGATTCTGAACTCGTTTAACTATATTTTACTTCTATTTTGATTTTGAAAATTCAGAAGACTTTTACATGTTCTTCCGAATAAAAAATGTACAAACTGTCGCAATTTAATATAAAAAGCTCTAAAATTAATTTGAAATAAACTCTAATTTCGCTAAGAAGAAATTATTACAACGTCTCGATACGTTTTTAATTTTATTTTGCGGTTTTAAACCATGCCGTTGTAACTCAACTATACTTTCTCCTCATACATCACTGTTTTATTACAGTTAAATCCATAGAGTGAATAAATGTAGACTAATAATACCAGATATATCTGTATATTTTTTAAATGTATTTTTGTAAAATAAAAATAATTAAAATTTGAAACTCTATGTTAACAAGGCAGTTAATTCCAAAACTTGCTTTTAATCGTCTTCAAATTTAAAATTCGCTAAATACATAATATAGTTCTGATACTGTAGATAAATTCACCTTCACAGATATATTTTTAATCCCACGACAAAATATTGTTTATGCGCATTTCAATAACAATTACATTTTCAAAACACTAGTGAAAAATCTCAGAGCATTTTGAGAATGATGACATCGCCATCAAAATGCGCAAAAGCAACAATCAAGAATTCCAATAATTTGTTATTAAAAAAGTTTGATCAGACATTTTTTATGGTTAAATGAGCGAGAAAAAAATCTTCAAATATATATTTTTCGATAAAATATACATGGGTTGTTTGATAAGTTTGGTAAATTTCTATGTTGTGGCTTCACCACTCGGTAACCTCACAACTAGCATGTGTCACTTTTTAAACTAGTACAGGCGAAATTTCAGATAGAAGCGACGCGTTGTTCATGTTCTACAGATTTTTGAAGCAAGCACTGTAGCAGTTGCTGCAAAAATGGAAAAAAATGAGTTCAATACAGTGACAAAACATTTTTATTTCAAAAAATGAACGGCTGCTAAGATCAAAGTGCAACTGGATGAAATTCATGGGGACTCTGCACCAGCGATGAAAACTGTTTATTTCTAGATAAATGAATTAAAACGTGGACGAACATGCACTGAAGATGAAGCGCGTTCTGGACACCTAGTTGAAGTCACCACGATGGATATTGTTGAAAAAATCCATGGTATCGTTATGGAAGACCGCCGAGTGAAAATGCACGAGATTACTTAGACTGTAAACATCTCAACTAAACGAGTGCACAATATCCTGCACGAAAAATTGCACATGAAAAAGCTGTGTGCGCGATGAGTTCCGTGATTGTTGACTGTCGACCAAAGACGCACACGAAAGAACATTTCAACCCAGTTTTTGGCGATGTTTAATCGCAATCTTCATGCCTTTTTGTGTCGATTCGTCACCGTGGATGAAACATGGATCCACCACTACACACCTAAGTCGAAGCAGCAGTCAAATCAGTGGATAACGACTGGTGAAAGTGCACCGAAGAAGACGAAGACCGTTTTGTCAGCTAGGAAGGTGATGGCCACTGTTTTTTTTGGTATTCCCAATCATCGTAATCGATTACTTAACGATGGGAATAACGATAACAGGAGCCTATTATGCAACATTATTGGACCGTTTGAAAGAAGAGCTGAAGCAAAAACGGTTAAGATTGGAGCACAAAAAAGTTTTCTTTCACTAGGATAACGCGTCGTCCCACAAATCGACCATCACAATAGCAAAATTGCACAAATTAGACTTCGAATCGATTTCTCATCCACGCTATTCCCCGGACTTGACCCCGTGCGACTTGTTTCACTTTCCAAACTTGAAAATTTGTCTCGATGTGAAGAAATTCTTGTCGAATGAGGATGTCATCGCCGCCGTCAATGCGTATATTGCAGATTCACTAAACCAAGTTTATATCCCTCAGTGAAGACTATTTTGAGAAATAAAATCGATTTTTTCCAAAAAAACAGCGTTTAACTTACTTTTTTACTATACTTATCAAACGACCCACGAAAATATTTGTTATCGGTTTATTTTAAAAATGACAACATCGATATTAATTTTAGATTCTATTCATATTGACTTTTGAACACAACATTTATTATAATAGAAGCAGGATTTGGTCTTCTTGAAAAATTAATAATACATATATTATGTTCATTTTATTATGTATACATTTATTTTACTTCTAAACGTCTCAAATAATATTAATATTTTGCTATTAAAATTAAATGGAATTTCTTACAATTTTTTTTTGATTGAGTAGTTAATATATTTTTCTTCATACTTATAATCTTTCGTCATTTTCATATTTTTTAATTGATGCTATTTGCTATTTTTTTATATAATTATACACCTTTTATATAATGAAGCTTATTAAATCCTTTTAAGCAGGAATATAGTAATTTTCTTAATAAATAACGAGCGAACTTATTATTAATTTGAATTATTTTTTTTAGTATTGTAACAGCTGTTATCGTCTCATTAGTTTACTTTTTTCAATCATCATATTTCATATTTTCCTAAAGACAAATCAAAATTGTTAACAATGTAACAGTTTATTTAACTGCAAAATAGTTTTTCAACATGTTTTTTTTCTAAAAAAAGGTATTAATCGCCAACAATGGAATTGCGGCTGTCAAATGTATGCGTTCGATTCGTCGCTGGTCGTACGAAATGTTCCGGAATGAACGAGCAGTTCGATTTGTCGTTATGGTCACACCAGAAGATCTCAAAGCGAATGCTGAATATATCAAAATGGCTGATCATTATGTTCCAGTACCGGGTGGCACAAATAACAACAATTATGCAAATGTCGAACTAATCGTTGATATTGCATTGAGATCGCAAGTACAAGCTGTATGGGCGGGATGGGGGCATGCTTCAGAAAATCCAAAACTGCCAGAATTATTACACAAAAACAATATAGCGTTTATAGGACCTCCCGAAAAAGCGATGTGGGCGTTAGGGGATAAAATCGCATCATCGATTGTCGCACAAACTGCAGAAATCAGTACATTGCCTTGGTCAGGATCGGGTAAGTTTCTTTTTTTATATTTGATACTGAAATCAAAGATGCAGTAACTAATTATAATCATGCCCTTAATTACAAATTGTCGATTTACAAAATGATAACAACTGAATTATATTATATATGTACTAGGGTGGTTCCAGGTATTCTTGACCTGAGGTAGACAGAGAGAATACAAACATTTTTTTCTATTATTTTTCAGTATATTATCATTTGATTTCTATACACTTTTTACAACGCTTAATTAAAGCTTCTAAGCCTTTAAAAAGTACTCTGAAGTTTTGTCTTCAACATGGGCCAAAACTGCTACTTGCACTTCCTCATATATATATATATATATATATATATATATATATATATATATATATATATATATATATATATACATATATCAAAATTTTAAATATACGCTTAACTTACTCAGAATGAAGTTGTGCAAATCACATCCAATATTATAGTTCCAATACTAATTACTGGCAAACTCCGAATAAACAATATATAAAGGCAGTAAAAATTGTTTAAATCGAATTTTTAAAATAATTAATTTCATTGCAATGATTTTCCTAAATAATAGAAAATTTAGTTTTCAAATTTATAAGTGATTCTGCTATAGAGTGAATCGGAGATTTCAATTAACATACCCAATAAAACCATCTTAGTAAATACCGATTAATAAGTCCTCTTAATAATTTCATTGTACACACACACACACACACACATATATATATATATATATATATATATATATATATATATATATATATATATATATATATATATATATAGATATAGATTATATATATATATATATATATATATATATATATATGTGTGTGTGTGTGTGTGTGTGCTTGGAAGAGAGTGTGAGTAGTATGTATAATATTTTTGTCCTGGTAGGAACCTGTTACCTGCAATAGTTCATTTTATATAAAAAAAAAAAACAGAAGATATCCTATAATTTTCATGTTTCAAATCCCTTAAAATATGAAAAATGTTATATATATATATATATATATATATATATATATATATATATATATATATATATATATATATATGTATACAGTAGCCAGAAAAAGTATTCAAAAAATTGGCAGTTTTAAACAAAATGATAATTTCTCTTTAGATTAAAGGCGTTCTTTTAGTATTTTCACTATTTTGTTTTACTTAAACCTGTTACGTTTCACTTATAATTACCAATTTAGTTTTCATTTGTACACTTTTCCAAGAAACTAAAAAATATGCAACGCAAAAGTATTCAAACAGTTGATAAGTAACCATCAAAATGTAATGTAATTTACAAATAAATATTTTGTAGGATTAGCCATTAGCATTAATTACAGCTAGAAGTCATTTTGGCATAGATTTAATTAAATTGTGTGTTCGAGTGTTATTTTTTTCCATTCTTTCAAAAGTGTCCATTTTAGCCGTTATTCATTGGAAAACTGATTATAAAACATTACGAAGAAAATAAAACACTAAGTGAAATCGGGGAAATTGTGGTAAGAATTTGTCATACTGTTTATAGCATAAGTAAAAACCGTATAAGACGGAAAAAAATAGAAAATAAAATTCGTATCGATCGACCAAGGAAAATAAGACCCAAATAAGAAAGAAAAATTTTGCTTGAAGTGAACCAAAATCTCAGAATTAGTGCTCCAAAGCTAGCTGCAATTATCAATAGTACTAGTAACAATTGTGTAAGTGCCGGCACAAGAAGAAGAACGATTCACTGAGCGGGATGTCGAGCTGAAATTGCTAGAAGAAAACCTACGTTAAGTGAATCAAACAGGAAAAAGCGTCTGAAGTTTACAAAAGAGTACTTAGATGTCATTGCAAATTTCTGGGGTAACGTAGTTTTTTCCGACGAAAGTAAGTTCAACATTTTTGAGTCGAATGGTCGTATTCGAGTATGGAGAAAATCTGCAAAAGTACTCAGTTCTAAAATTGTTCAAAAAACTGTTAAATTCGGTGGCGGAAGAGTAATGGTGTGGGGCGGGCTGCATATGGGCCAAAGGTCCAGGTAACTTAGTAATAATTGATGGGGGAATGAACTCGATAATGTATTTAAACATATTAAAAAGTAATTTAAAAGAAAGTGCAATAAATATGCGAATTTGCAACAAGATAACGATCCGATGCACACCGCTTACAATGTGCGCGATCATTTATAATTCCCTACATGTACTGCAAACTTCTCAATCGCCAGACATGAACCTAATAGGAAATCTTTGGTCCCTTATAGAAGAGCGTATCAGAAAACACATGACAATTCCAAAAAGAACAGCTAAACATGATACTTTTGGAAGAATGGAGCAAAATAACTCTTGAACAAACACAAAATTTAGTTAAATCTATGCCAAAACGACTTCTAGCTGTAATTAATGCTAATGAAAATCCTACAAAATATTAATTTGAAAATTACATTACATTTTGATGGTTATTTATTATTTGTTTGAATATTTTTGCGTTGCATATTTTTTAGTTTCTTGGAAAAATGTATTAATGAAAACTAAATTGGTAATTATAAGTGAAACATAATAGATTTAAGTAAAAGAAAATAATGAAAATTCCAAAACAACTCCTTTAATTTATAGAGAAAATTAGCATTTTGTTTAAAATTGCCAACTGTTTGAATACTGGTCACCGTATGTATATTTTTATGATTATTCCCTTGATAACTGACACATTCCAAGTTTGTAAGTTATGTGATTTAGTGATATTTTATCATAAATAAGGATCACTTTTTGGAGCTCAGATACAGTTAAAAAATTCTATTGAAACTAATTCTAATTATTTCGAAAATTTATCTTACAAAGACTTTTTAGAAATGTATTTTGTTCGAAAAGCGAGGGAAGACTGAATACAGTAAAAAAAAGTGGTTTCCGTTATTAATTAATCGTTTGTTTAATAGATAATCTTTATTATTTATCATTTGTAACCTTGTCTTGTAATGCAAAGAAATCAATTATTATAAACTGAAGAATTATAATGATTAAATAATAATAAATAAACAGGTTTGCAAATTCAATTGAGTCATTGTGTACTTTTTTGTTAGATATAATATTACAATAATCGACGAAACAAGATTATATATTTTTATTATTTTATTATTCACATCATTCGTTTTCATGATATGAATTCATGTTTAAATTGATCGTACCTCTTCATTTCTTAGACTTTGTAGAATGTACAAAATTTTATTAATAGAATATATTGATGGATAATGTAAATACTTTTTCGGTTTACTTTTTTTATAAAAAATTTAGTGAAATTTTAATTTTTACAAAATAACTGTAATGAGATAATTTTATTTCTAAATTGAAATATTATTCACAATAATCATATGCAGGAGGCCTCCAGTTATCCGGCATAACCTCTGCAAGGGCCGTCAGGGCTATACCGAATAACGAAATTTCCGAATAAGTAGATTGTATGGGTTTTTGAATTAATAAAGGTGCACACATAGTTATTTGAGTTATGTAATAGAGATATTTATTGAGTGAAATTATTATACATAGTATATACATATGTATATGTATTTAGTTTTTGGGTTTAGAAAAAATTCAATTTTTTTTGTTTCTTGGAAGCAAATAGTTTAGCTGTAGCCATATCTCTGATGCATCACAGCAGAGTCTCTTTCTTCAGGTCATTAGCCTCGTTCTTTTCTTCTAAATAGTTCATGATATCTTCAATTGCTTTGATGGCATGAACATGGCTAATTATTGGCTGGCACAAAGTTCTTTCTTCTTCCTCTTCGTCTTCAATTGTTGGCTCTTAAAAAACTTAGCTAAAGATTAGCTTATCTCAATTTAATTCACTCATAATAAAATTTTTTATGTTGAAACAAAAAAAATGATTTGTCTGATGTAAGTATTATAACGTATATATATATATATATATATATATATATATATATATATATATATATATATATATATATATATATATATATAATTATCTGGCTGGATGATTAGTTTTCTGGATAATTAGATTCCGGATAATTGGAGTTCTGCTGTACTTAATTTTTGATTAATATTTTCTTAATAACAAGTTGATAGATGAACAGTAACAAGTTGGATACATATTTATGTTCTATTTTTATTAATAAAATTATTGTTTCAATGTGTAATTATTTTAAATTGTATTACTTTTAAATACTAATTAAAACAATGTACAGTTCATAACATTGAAGTGGTAATATTTTAGCTTTCTTCCTTTCTAGATCTCAAAGCGCAATATAGTGGTAAAAAAATAAAAATTTCAACCGAACTATTTGCGAGAGGATGCGTGACTACACCAGAACAAGGTCTTGCTGCCGCACAAAAAATAGGCTTTCCTGTAATGATAAAAGCATCTGAAGGTGGAGGCGGTAAAGGTATCAGGAAAGTTGAAAGTCCTGATGACTTTACAACAGCATTCAGACAAGTTCAAGTTGAAGTTCCTGGTTCACCTATATTCGTGATGAAGTTGGCCAAATGCGCACGGCACTTAGAAGTACAACTTTTAGCTGACCAATATGGTAAATACTTACCCACACACACACCCATATATATATACACACTACGATCTCGGTTTGCGTTGTAAATTGGTAACAAAGAACACAGATGCAAATCAAAATAATCTGTTACATAGTATTTCTATACGATTTTTTTTAATTCGTTTCATTTAAATAAATAAAACATATGAAAACTGTGATAATTGAGCAAAATTGAAATGCATAATGATTCAAATTTAAAAAAATAGTCTTTAATTCATTGTAATAAATAAAATTAGTCAAATAAAAGCATTATGTAATTCATTTGTACATTAAGTGTATATGATAATATTTTTTATTCTGAACTGGATGGATGAATCGGTGTCCAATGGGCTTGGTTAATTAAAAATTTATCTAAAGTTTGTTGAATTCTCACGGTCTTTTTTTCTCGATAGATTTGTTTGTAGCAATTTATGGCATCATTCACAATTCTTACTACTCTTGAACTTTGTTATTCATCAGGATTATCAGATTATCAAAAAATGTCTATTGCCTCTGATATTAATTGTATTACTTTCAAATGTGACTAATGATTAATTTCTTTTCTTCTGGTATTACAACAGCTATCAGTCTCATCCATCACATGATTTAAATCCATACCAATCAAGTCTTCAATATTGAGTCTTCATCCTGCGATTCAATCACCTCGTTGATATCGTCCTTTTCCATACCTTCAAAATTTGCTTCTTTGGCCACTTCGCCAAATTCTCTATGAACACTGGGCACTGTATCGACATCAACATCTTTTAAAATACATTCAGGCCATATTTTGTGGCAAACTCCATTCATACATGCTGCTTTTACTTCCTTCCACGATTAGCCGATATTTTCGATGGCCATCTTGATATTGTAGTTCTTCCAAAAATCTTTCATAGTTATAAACTTATCCTCTCCACTAGTTGCAAAAATAGACTGATTAAACGTGCATCAAAGATAGTAAGATTTAAAATTTGATGTGATGCAAAATTGCACATTTTGCACTGAATTTTTAGGCATATGTCGAAGAAAATTTTTCAACTTTTACACAGTTAAACAACAAAATGCAAAGGAAAAAATAACAAGACTGATTTACACTAATGACTTTGATAAACTGATCTATTTTGCATAATAAGGATGAAAATACAAATTAAATGAAAAAAGTAAATGAATTGCCGAAAAAATTAAAAATCCTGTAACGATGCAACTTACAGCACAAATCGAGGTCTTGATGCATATATATACATATATATATATATATATACATAAATATATATATATATATATATATATACTTATATATGTATATATATATATATATATTCTTATTTAAGGAAACGCTATATCTCTCTTTGGCCGTGACTGTTCCATTCAAAGAAGACATCAAAAAATTATTGAAGAAGCTCCTGCTGCTATTGCAGATCCTAACGTTTTTGAAGAAATGGAAAAGGTAATTTGAGTTTTTAAATTTTTGTAACAAAACTTCAGTTATTCATATTTCACTGATAGGAAACAATTCTAGATGTATTTGTAAAATATGAATTTAAAAATAATATTAATAGCAGGAAACATATTTTTCTGGAAACATATTTTTCTGAATTGTCTTCAAAATTTGTTATTCTACACATTTTACGCATTTAACTATTATTGTTAAATTTTCAGTTTCTCTTTTGTTTTTGTTTTTATATTATTTACTATTGATTTTTTTTTAAATTATATTCAGTACATCATTTTTACATATTATTTTATATGTGAAAATTGTAACAATATTAAATTACTTATAATTTAACTATTTCTAATATTGAGCCAATTTAAAAGTAAAATTCAAGTAATATTTTATTTTTAATGCTGTAAATACTTGCAACACGTTTTCCATAAAGGTAGGCCTCGAATAATGATGAATTTTCATATCACATATTTTAGATTTATTATTTCAAAACCAAAAATTTGAAATAAAAGTTGAGGATAATCGATTTTTACCTTTTGAATGCAATAAATATACCAAAATAATTAACATATCACAATCAATGTGTTTAGTGTGCTGTTCGTCTCGCAAAAATGGTTGGTTATGTATCGGCTGGCACTGTAGAATATTTGTATGATATATCAGGAAAATATTATTTCCTAGAATTAAATCCAAGACTGCAAGTTGAACATCCATGTACTGAAATGGTTTCAGATGTAAATCTTCCTGCTGCTCAATTACAGGTAATAACCAATTTCAATTCATTTGTAGAAATTCATTATAGAACAAACTTTTTTATGTAGATTGCCATGGGCTTGCCTTTAAATCATATCAAAGATATTAGGCTCCTCTATGGAGAGACACCATGGGGAACATCCGAAATAGATTTCGATCAACCGAGACATAAACCGCAACCGTGGGGACATGTTATTGCTGCTAGAATTACCTCAGAAAATCCAGATGAAGGTAAATTAAACACTTGCTTATATACTTGTGAAATTAATAACAAATCATAAATTATTTTGGAAACGGCATGTTGATGATTGAAATACGATTATTGTTTGCCTAGGATTTAAACCAAGTTCGGGCACTGTTCAGGAATTGAATTTTCGGTCATCGAAAAACGTTTGGGGTTATTTCAGTGTAGCTGCTTCCGGCGGGTTACACGAATTTGCGGATTCACAATTCGGTCATTGTTTTTCATGGGGTGAGAATAGGGAACAAGCAAGAGAGTAAGTTATTTGATTTTGCGTTAAAATAGTATATGTGTTATATTTAATTAATATTCTTTGTTTATTAAAGGAATCTTGTCGTTGCTCTGAAAGAACTATCGATTCGTGGAGATTTTCGTACAACCGTAGAATACCTCATTACACTTCTAGAAACAAAGTGTTTTCAAGATAATACTATAGATACCGCTTGGCTTGATATTCTGATTTCAGAACGGGTGAGTGGTACTTTGTATTCATTTTAAATACGGAAGTGTTTTTAGTACTAATTTTTGATGTGGAAATATTTTATATGCTTAACTTCAATTTAATTTCTTCCCATATTGGTTTTATTTCTGCATGACATATATCCCTATATAAACAAAAGTAAAATTGCACTTAAAATGTATTTCCAAACGTTTATGTTTATATATTTAGTCACTATTTGTTTTAGTGATAAAAATCGAGCAGTTCTCTTTAAAAAAAAATAAATAAAAAATCTAGTATGTCTGAAGTTTTATTATTTTGCAGGCAGTTAAATAATCATAAGTTATGTGTATTTTTTTATATTGTATTATTCTTCGAGTACAGATTTTCTCAATAAAAATGTAAAGTAGTCACAAAAAATGTAATTTTTGTCATATTAATAACATTATATGTTTAGTGACATCGTTTTGAAACTTTAAAAAGTAAAATAGAAAATAATTTTTAAAAAATATATGATATAAAAAAAAGTAAAACTGCAGAAATATTTTTTGTTATAATTTATTTTATATTATTACATTATTTTCTATGTATGGTCATTTGAGATAGCATTTTTTATAAAATAAAATGTAATTATTAATTAAAATATCATTGAAGTATTGATATTATTCTTATTTGAACTTGCCTTTTTAATTTGAATTTTATACATATTCTTTCTCTACTAGATCTTCATTAGGTGTCTTAAATATATTAATTTAATTTTTAGGTCCAGTCTGAAAAGCCTGATATCATGTTAGGTGTAATTTGTGGATCATTACATATTGCTGACAAAACTATTGAATCTGCTTTTACTGATTTCAAAACATCTTTAGATAGGTATTAAAATTGAATTGCAAAATATGTTCAGTATTATTTAATCCTACAGTGCATGGAGATTTATATATGCATCACTGTGTATATTTGTATGTATCTTTGCATTGAAAAAAAGTAAGCCATAAACGTATGACTATTCGAATATGAATTATGTAAGTGGCAAGTGACGACATATAATAGTCTTAAACTTTTTAACCATTTGGTGTTGTTTCAATCATGTACTGTAGGATTAAAATAGTTATTCTTAATTACACTTCATTTTAAAATTGTACTGAATATAAATTTGTGTATATTTTTATTTGCACAGAGGTCAAGTTCAAGGTTCAAATACAACTCTTAGTAATGTTGTTGATATTGAATTAATTAATGGTGGATATAAATACAAAGTTCAAGCAACTAAAAGTGGACCTAATTCATATTTCTTGGCAATGAATAATTCATTTAAAGAAATTGAAGTACATAGACTTTCAGATGGAGGTAACTTCAAAAACTTGCAAAAAAATTTTTTATTAATACCATCTAAGTTAAAAAAAATGATTTTTTTTATATTAGGGATACTTCTTTCTTTGGATGGGGCTTCTTTTACAACTTACATGCGTGAAGAAGTTGATCGATACAGAATAATTATTGGAAATCAAACATGTGTATTTGAAAAAGAAAATGATCCAAGTCTATTACGTAGCCCTTCTGCTGGAAAGTTGATTGGATTTTTAGTTGAAGATGGGGGGCATGTAGATAAAGGTCAAGCATATGCTGAGATTGAGGTATAGCTTTTTTATTTTTATTGTTTTATTTTTTAAATGTTATATGTAGAAATTATATTTATGTATAATAAATAACATTATATTTACTATGAATAAAGCAATAAAGTAATGTACACATTTCTAATATTCAATGACTTTGTAGGTAATGAAAATGGTAATGACAGTAACAGCAAATGAAGCAGGTATTATTTGTTATAA
Organism: Acanthacorydalis orientalis; assembly: GCA_034766995.1. Lineage (NCBI taxonomy): Eukaryota > Metazoa > Arthropoda > Insecta > Megaloptera > Corydalidae > Acanthacorydalis > Acanthacorydalis orientalis. Next base: position 11,779,895 of record CM068317.1, on the reverse strand, counting down.
TAAACGACCTGGAGCTGTGTTGGATGCAGGAGATATAATTGCAAATTTAGAAGTCGATGATCCAAGTCTAGTAACAAAGGCCCAATTGTATCGAAGTCCTTTCTCAGAAGGAGATACTTCAACTCCCAGTTTGCCTCAAAAATTAAATCACCTCCATAAAGGATACAAGACAATTCTTGAAAACACTCTTGCAGGTTCTTACATATACATACATACATACGTACATATATGTGTGTGTATATATATATATATATATATATAAATATTATTTTATAGGTTACTGTTTACCTGATCCTTACAATGCACCACGTTTAAGAGAAATTATTGAAAAATTTATGGCAAGTCTTCGTGATCCTAATCTGCCTCTTCTTGAAATGCAAGAAGTGGTAGCATCAATTTCTGGTCGTATACCTATAGTGGTTGAAAAAAAAATTCGTCGATTGATGAGTTTATACGAAAGGAACATCACATCTGTGCTTGCTCAATTTCCTAGTCAGCAGATCGCTAGCATTATCGATAGTCATGCAGCGACAATTCCGAAACCTGCTGATAAAGATGTGTTTTTCATGTCAACTGAAGGAATAGTTCATCTAGTGCAGAGGTACAGAAATGGTATTAGAGGACATATGAAAGCATCTGTGCATGAACTATTAAATAAATATTTTGAAGTAGAGACACAGTTCCAGCACGGAAGTTATGATAAATGTGTAACAGCAATCAGAGATAAACATAAAGATGATATGCAAACTGTTGTCAACTTAATTTTCAGTCATGCACAAGTAGCTAAAAAAAATATGCTTGTAACAATGTTAATTGATCATTTATGGTCAAATGAACCAGGTTTAACTGATGAATTGTCTACAACACTTACTGAATTGACATCTTTGAATAGAAGTGAGCATTCTAGGGTTGCATTAAGAGCTAGACAGGTAAAACGATTGATGTAATGAATATCAAGTACTTTATTTATATTTATACATTTTTTAGGTTTTAATTGCTGCTCATCAACCTGCATATGAGTTACGACACAATCAAATGGAGTCGATATTTTTGTCGGCTGTTGATATGTATGGACATGACTTCCACCCTGAGAACCTACAGAAACTTATTCTATCGGAAACATCAATTTTCGATATACTTCATGATTTTTTCTATCACACAAATCGAGCAGTATGCAATGCCGCACTTGAAGTTTATGTCAGAAGAGCATATACCAGTTATGATATAAGCTGTCTTCAACATTTAGAACTAAGTGGAGAAATTCCTTTAGTACATTTTCAATTTATGCTTCCTACTTCACATCCAAATAGGTAATTTTAATTAATTTATACACATGATTATTATGTGTGTATATATATATACATATACATATATATATATATATATATATATATAATATGACAAATATACATTTATTCATTTTAAATAAATACAACATTAATATTAAATTCTAGATTGCGACATTACGACGATGAAATTACACTTCCGCCTTTAGATCGTTACCATCGTACTGGGTGCATGGCTGCATTTGAAAGTGTACAACATTTTGAACAATATGCTGATGAAATATTCGATTTAATTGAAGATTTATCAAGTTCTGCTGAAGTATGCACACGTGTTTTGGAAGCTGTTGAAAGTGGATCAGAATCTCAGCATAATTCTACGAGTCTTGAAGTAGGACGTTGTAATATTATGGAAGAAGTATGTAGATTGCGAATTATGATTTACATCTTATTTTAATTTTATTTTTTAACTATAAAATTTTAACAGGCTGAAGAACCAATACATATCTTAAGTATAGCAGTAAAAGATAAAGGAGATATGGATGACTCGATGATGAGTAAAATGCTTGGGAATTTTTGTTCAAAACATAAAGAAGAAATGGAAACTCGAAGAATCCGTAGAATAACATTCATAGTATTAAAGCGGTTAGTAGTATGATATTTATTTAAAATACAGCCAATATTTCTAATTGAAATCGATTATGATTTACAGCCGACAATTTCCAAAACTTTATACATTCCGACATCGTGATAGTTTTAAAGAAGACCGTATTTATCGACATCTTGAACCGGCTTGTGCATTCCAGTTAGAATTAAATCGTATGCGAAACTATAATTTGGAAGCTTTGCCAACATCAAATCAAAAGATGCACTTGTATCTTGCAAAAGCAAAAGTACCTAAAGGAAAAGAAGTTACAGATTATAGATTCTTTATTAGATCTATTGTACGGCATTCGGATCTTATTACAAAAGAAGCAAGTTTTGAATATTTACAAAGTGAGGGTGAAAGAGTCTTACTTGAAGCAATGGATGAATTAGAATTAGCATTTTCACATATGCATGCAAAGAGAACAGATTGTAATCATATTTTTTTGAATTTTATGCCATCTGTAATTATGGATCCTATGAAGGTAAAAATTCAAATTACATAAATTATTAAAATTTGATTAATCAAAATTAAGTGCATTAAAAAATAAATTAATATGATCATACATGTTAATTCTGAATGAAAAAAATATGTATTTTATAGATTGAAGAAGCAATCACCGGTATGGTTTTAAGATACGGTGCACGTTTGTGGAAGCTTCGTGTTTTACAAGCCGAACTTAAAATGTTAATTCGGCAACATCCCGGTGAACCTGCTGTTAGTGTTCGTTTATTCCTTGCGAACGATAGTGGATATTATTTAGAATTCAACATGTATAAAGAAATTCGTGATCCGAAAACTGAAACTGTACGTACAATCCACATTAAATTTTATGATCTTTTATATAAAATATTATTTCATAGAACTGTAGAACATAATCTAAATAATGTATTCTTTATTTTTTGTAGATCATTTTTGAAGCTTATGGGCTCCGACAAGGTTCCATGCATGGCCTTCCTATTTCGACCCCATATATGACAAAAGATTTTTTGCAACAAAAAAGATTTCAAGCACAACAAGCTGGCACAACATACATTTATGACATTCCAGATATGTTTAGACAAAACAATGAAAAACTTTGGAAACAGTATATAGCGTCTAGACCAGAAGGTAAATTATTATTATTATGATTTTAATAATTCAATTAAATATTTGACTTTTTTTGTTTAGAATCACTTCGTATGCCCGATAAATTAATTGATTACGTAGAACTCGTACTAGATGCTGAAACAGAATCATATTTAATAGAACAAAAACGTGTTTTGGGTGAAAATAACGTCGGTATGGTAGCGTGGAAATTAACTCTTTTCACACCTGAATATCCTTTAGGTCGAGATATAATCTTAATATCAAATGATATTACTTTCATGATCGGCTCTTTTGGTCCGAGAGAAGATAAGGTGTATTATTTAGCATCGGAGTTAGCAAGAAAATTGAAGATACCAAGAATTTACATCTCGGCAAATAGTGGTGCTCGCATTGGCCTGGCAGAAGAAGTAAAGGCATGCTTTCGTATTGCTTGGGAACAACCTGGTAATCCAGATTTAGGATTTAAGTATTTATATTTAACTGCAGAAGACTATGCACGTGTCAGTGCAACTAATAGTGTACGAGCTACTTTAATAGAAGATAACGGAGAAGCAAGATATAAACTAACAGACGTTATAGGTAGTTAATTAGTATATTTAAAATTTTATTTAAAAACAATAATTTTTTTCAGAAGTCATACTAATAAAATAATATAAATTTTTTATAGTAAAAAAAATAGTTTGAAATAATTATTTTTGTTATATAGGAAAGGAAGATGGTATTGGAGTTGAAAGTTTAAAATATGCAGGATTGATAGCTGGAGAAACTTCGCAAGCATATCAAGAAATAGTAACCATATCGATGGTTAGTTGTAGAGCTATTGGAATCGGTGCTTATATTGTGCGTCTTGGTCAAAGAACCATACAAATAGAAAATTCACACATTATTTTAACAGGATACAGTGCTTTAAATAAAGTATGCTTTTCTTTTTTTTTGACAACTACTAAATATTGAATAAAAAATTATATTGAATAAACAATAAAATTATGTTTAATTTCAAGTTACTTGGTCGAGAAGTTTATGCTTCAAACAATCAATTAGGAGGTATACAAATTATGTATAATAATGGTGTAACCCATAAAACTGAAACAAATGATTTAGATGGTATTTATACCATTTTACATTGGCTTTCTTACATTCCTAAAGTGAGTATATCTGTGATTAAAAACAGTACAGAAATAAAGTAATATTATTTCTATTATAGGATAAAAACTCACCATTACCGATAATTAAACCGAATGATCCAATTTCAAGAGATGTTGAATATGTTCCTACCAAAGCACCATACGATCCCAGAATAATGTTGACTGGACGGCCGAGTCTAAGTAATTAATACTTTTTTATATAAATATATCGGTTTATAACGAACTTGAGATTTTAATTTAATTATTTTAATTTAGAAAATCCTGATGAATGGGAAAGTGGTTTCTTAGATCACAATTCATGGAGTGAAATCATGCAACCTTGGGCCCAAACAGTTATTGCAGGTCGTGGCCGACTTGGTGGTATTCCTGTTGGTGTGATCGCTGTAGAAACACGTACCGTTGAGTTAAAAATGCCTGCTGATCCTGCAAATTTAGATTCTCATGCCAAAGTAATTATGATGAATCTAATTTAAATATTTAATGTTTTTTTTATCAAAAAGAATATCAATTCATTACCATTATACAACATTTTTAAATTATGTACTTTACAAATTTTTGAATAAATTACAGCATTAGTAAATTTTTAAAATTTTAGACTGTGTCACAAGCTGGACAAGTGTGGTTCCCTGATTCTGCATATAAAACATCACAAGTTATTCAAGACTTTTGTAGAGAAGATCTGCCACTCATAATATTTGCAAATTGGAGGGGTTTTAGTGGTGGCATGAAAGGTAATGAAATATATATTTTTTTCTAGTTCTTTATCTATGATTATAATGTATCTTTTTAGATATGTACGAACAGATAGTTAAATTCGGCGCGTATATTGTCGACGGTCTCAGAAATTACACTCAACCGATTCTAGTCTATATTCCACCGAACGCTGAGTTAAGAGGAGGAGCTTGGGCTGTTGTCGACCCGACAATAAATTCTCGTCATATGGAAATGTATGCAGATACTTATTCTAGAGGAGGTATTCTCGAACCTGAAGGAATTGTCGAAATAAAGTTTCGTAAAAAAGATTTATTGAAAACGATGCACCGTGTTGATCCTGTGTTGATAGAACTCAAGCAAAAATTGAATGAATTTAACAAAACACAACCAGTACTAGAACGAAAATCAAGTATTTCACAAAAGTCACAGGATGTACCAAAATGTCCACAAGTAATTGAAATTGAAAAAGAAATTATGGAACGAGAAGAATCCTTATTGGCAATTTACCACCAAGTTGCTGTACATTTTGCTGATTTACATGATACTCCAGAGAGAATGTTAGAGAAAGGTGTAATCAAGGTAAACATATTTTTTTTAAAAAAAAAAATCAGTTTTGTTTTATTGAATTTATCTATTTTAGGATATTGTTCAATGGAAAAAATCTAGAACGATTTTATATTGGAGATTACGTAGATTACTTTTACAAAATGAAGTAATCAGTGAACTTCTTTCTATTCAACCAGCTTTAAATGTTGGTCAAGCTGAAACTATGCTTAGGCGATGGTTTATTGAAGATAAAGGAACGACATCAGAGGTATTTAATTATATAAAATTAAAATATATAAAATAAAAACTACATAACTATTAAATTTTTGTAATATAGGGCTATCGATGGGATAATAACGAAGTGGTGGTCCAGTGGCTCACTGATCAAAAATCAAGTGAAGGTGCAAATTCAGTCATTGCACATAATATTAAATGTGTAAAGAAGGATGCTAAATTAAATGAAATTAAATTATCTGTTGAGGTGAATATAACCATATTTATATATGAACTTTGTGAAAAACAAGGAACATTTTTTATATTGACCATTGTAATTTACAAAGAGAATATCTCTAATATTTTAAATATTTTATTTTTAAACAAAATTCTTATTCTTGAAATATGAAATAATTTCAATCTTTGTTAAGCTACATCACGCAAATTGTACACTTTTTTAGATGTCAATTAACATCTATTTACTTTTTATTATAGGAATGTCCAGAAATAGCACTAGATGCAATAATAGAAATGGTTCATAAATTAAACCCAAACCAAAGAGCAGAAGTAATTAGAACGTTATCATCTCTAGAGTCAAGTTCTGATTAACAGTTACTATATCATTCGATTAATCGAACACGTATAAGGTCCATTAAGTGCAAACGACGAAAACCCGATTCTGAACTACATCAATAATCACGGATCCAGATTAAAGGCAAAACTCTGTCAACATTTATATATATATATATATATATATATGTATATGTATATAATGTATGTATGTATTTTTATTCACACACGACACGCATACGTACTTTCTTTCATTTCTAGTGTATATGGTAAATAAGGTAACCGTATCTTCGAGCTATTAGAATACCAAAAATCAAATATATTTAATTGTGAAAAATGTAATTAAGAATTACCGGGCATGTCTGTAAATAATGATACTCTGTAAAAAATATATCCGGTCGTTTTTATTTTTAAGTTTACGTAATTTAATTCATATATAAATATATATATATTTATATAAATAAATTGTTATTGTTATTTCTTGTTTTAACTGTTGTATTTTTTAATTGTATAGGGCGTTATGAAAATAGCTACTGGGAAGTCATTTTAATTGTTGTTTTATTTGTTTTGAAAACTTATGTACCTTTTTAATTTAGAGAAATATGAATACATATATATATATATATATATATATATATATATATATATATATATATATATATATATATATATATATATATATATATGTGTGTGTGTGATAATACTTCACAATAGTTTTTAATATCCAAGAATATAATATCATTTATTTGGAGATTCATTTATAAGTATTAACACATTCTGTACAGGTATTACAAAGTGTAAAAAAAATATTCAAGTACTATACACTTTATTAATTAACGATATTTAATGCGAGATTTTTCACAACAATACAACATTTCAACTCTAATTCAAATAACAGAGCTAGCACATAAACGACTAAGCTGAAACAACCTTCATAGCACTATACTTATTTCCTGTAATAAAAAATACGATTCTATTTATATCGGCATGAATAAAAGTTATCCTTGTGAAAACGGTGTCAAGGTGTCACATACGTTCAGCATTCCACGGTACAATTTATAGTTATTGGAGTAAAACATCATCAATACCACATTGTCTGAGCTTCGCTCGCGTATTGTAAAATGTGTCATTCTTAGCAATGTCGATCAACACAGCACTTCCTAAATGTTTGTAATCTATATTCGCGGCACAAAAAAGGATAACAAATATAAAGTATGCCTATTTTTGTTTCGCGGTCTCATTAAAAATAGGCTGGGTGTTTTATACTTCGTTTTCGAATTGTTCGTCTTTCAGTAGTTTTTTCGCGTGAAATGTAATTTGTTCACAATAACGCACTGTTAACAAGAACATTTGTCTAAAGATCGATTATTAAAATTCGAACGATTGGCATTTTCGTCCGCATAACGCAAAATACTGTTTAAATTAATTCCGACCTTAAGCGACACAGGCTATACGGCATCTGTAGTCATGACGTCATAAACAATTTAATGGCTGTCTTCAAATTCTGAAACGCGAAATACTTGCGACCGATCGATTTTAATCAAATTTAAATATTTTTCCCTAATATGCTTAATATTTACTCATTTGCCTGAGTGGAGTGATGTTTTATTAATGTGTGTGCTTGTCATGATATTTTACGGTGTTCGTAGTTGTTTTAATTTTACTGAAGGATATTTAACCAATTGGTGAGTACACTTATTTGAATATTTGAAAAACATTATGGAAAATTGAAACAAACGCATATCGATCGATATTCGCTTTCATTAGGAAAAATCATTTAATGTCGTATTGACGATCAGTCGCGTCACATTGCTGGTAAAAATAGCGAATTCGGAAAATTTTACTCGAACGTGTGCTTTCAATGTAAGTGCTGCTAATTCGATCGAGCTTTTAAAAATATCCATACGGCATATTTCATTGTTTCCATATAACGATTTGATTTTTCATACTGGCGTTGTTCGAAATTCAGTCATTGCATTCCGTACATCTTCAATTATTGTACAAATGTCCTTTTACATATTCTAGCAATCAATATTATTTGCTCGATGAGTCACCGACTTTCTATTTTAGACATACTGATATTTTGCGCATCAATTTTAACTTGATAATATTTTCGAAATTTCAAATTTTTCTGTCATTGTGCTGTACATATTTAAATTATATATAGCCAATGAATGCTTTTATATCAGCTATTATGAACAGGCATTTAAATGGAGATAAGACGGGTATCTCGAATTTCAGTTTACGATAAAGTAGATCCCGCACTTTGATTAAAATACTGCTATTCTCATGTAATATATATATATATATATATATATATATATATATATATATATATATATATATATATATATATATATATATACACATGTATATATACATGTATATATATATATATATATATATATATATATATATATGTGTGTTTATATATATATATATATATATATATATATATATATATATATATATATATGTATATATATATATATATATATATATATATATGTATATGTATATATATATGTATATGTATATATATTTGTATATATATATATATATATATATATATATATGTATATATATATATATATATATATATATATATATGTATATATATACGAGTATATATATATATATATATATGTATATATATATATATATATATATATATATATATATATGTATATATATATATATATATATATATATATATATATATATATATATATATATGTACATATATGTATATATATATATATATATATATATTTATTACATACACACACATGCACATGTACATTTGATATTTGATTGCAATGCGCGAGTACATTGTTGACAAATTGTCGTTAAACACTCGAGCGCGTGTCAAATTGTGCATCGATTGTACACTTGTGTCGCGTAATCGTGTCGTTCCCGAATGGACGTGTGCTTTATTTTTCAGGAATAAATGTCTGTTATCGGTTGCATAGCAACCTCAGAGGCCGGATCATATTTGAAACCATCAAGCTTTCGCATCAGTGAAACGAGCAGAATGCCGGTAGTGTCACCGCGGCGATTCGCGTCCAGCACTAGTACGGTCAGTTCGTCTTCGGCCGGCCTAACCGGCTCGTACAGGTCGACGTTGAACAGCTCGACGTCGCTCGATCGGCCTTTCTATAGTTCCACCACTAGCTCGTATATAACGCCGCGCTCGTCCCTCTATTCGAGCTCCCTCGAGAAGAGACTGTCCGAGAACAAACGTTCGTACGCGCGCCACTCGAGTATAACAGAGGACGGCGCGCTTTCGTCGTCGCGACTGATCAGAAGCGATCGGTCCGAGAGCCGCGAAAACTCCGTCCGCCGCGACAACTCTCTCTCGCGCACAAACGATTCGCTCGTATCGACTCCGTACAGTTCGCGCGGTGATAGATCGCGCGATATCAGCGTCACGGGCAGAAGGATCTCTGCGGTGTCGATAGCGACGTCGGTCGATGATATTCGCAAGAAATACTCGCCCACTAATTACGTTCCGAACGTTCGTAAAACAGACAGTAAGTTCGACATAAGTAGATCAAAGTCAATTAGTAACGACATAGGAAGACCGCCGATTGAATCGAAGTCACAAGTGGAAGCTAGACCTTCGATAAACCGTAAAAACAAGGTAACCAATTCCGCAGAATTATTTGTTAACGGCTTGAGTGTGTCTACTAACGCTAATTCAACGCGCAAAGTCGACGGCTCCAGCATCGAAAAAATTCCGAAAACGTCCATTACTGATAATTGTGTAATAACAAAAAGCTTGCCCGCTAACGAGAGCGACAGCAATTGGTCCGAGATCGAGCTCGACGACGACAACGGTAACATCACCAGATCCGTTTCCGAGATACGTAAAAAATTTGACATTCCCGCACGTCACGATAATGTTGCGTCCGGTTTCCTCAAAAATAACAGTAACAATTTGTCCCATAAACATGAAAATTCGCAGTCGAGTAACATTAAAACAAACGAGTTGAGTGTATCGTGTCAAAATTTAAAATTGTCAAACAAGGATTCGAGTACGCAAAATAATGGGAACAACTTCCGATGGGAGTTCTTGTCCAATAATCACGAGACGAACGATCCTGCGGCCGTAGACAATAATATTTCGGGTGTGAGTTCGTGCAAAGAGGATGTTGCGGGTCAAGTGAAATCGGATTGTAAAAAAAATAATTCCGTGTCTACTGCGAAACAAACGTCCAATCACACATCTAATTTCGCTTCTTACATTCCTGTAAACAATTTCGAAACAAAACCGGTCGGAGACACCAAAGTAGTGCCTGATTTAGATATCGCTTTCGACGAGTCGAACACGTCGATCGCTCAGCAAGAAACGCGGCCCGATGTTGCTGCATCCGGACAAAGTAACGTTGAAAATTGTATATCGGTAGTAGGGGATCTAGATATGTCCCGCGATTATAGGAAACAGAGTTCTAGCAGGGGATTCGTGCAACATAGCGCTGCTTCACGATACAACAACACCACTGTAAACGTGAGTATATTCTATATGCAGTGTGTTGTGTTTTTGATTGGGAGTGCACTTCCAAACCGTCCGCCGTACAGCAATTCGACGATACGTGCGACAACAATGATAACTGTAATTAATGTTGACCGATCTTATCGTCTCACGCAGTACACTTCCGTATCCACGCAAAACAGATAAAACTCGTTAATCGGCGCCTCGGTACGTGTGTCGCTGTTTTTCACTTCGATGCAGTTTTGCATTTTACGAGCGCGGCTCCTGTTCTGCTCAGCTGTTCATGATGTGTTCTCGTCGTGTAGTTCTATGATCACTACACTTTTAGGTTACGTAACGTTGTGATGATTTAAATTTGATTTGATCTGAACCTTTTGACGACAGTTGCGTTATGTGGCAAAAGTAAAAATGTCAGTTTCAATATTTATAGAAATTACAAAAGCGTTAATACCATTCAGCTGGTACTATTTATAGTTGACTGTCAAATTTTCACCCATAACCTGATTTTTATTAGATACCAGATAAATTTGTGTTTTAATGTTACATCCAATAATTGACTGGATTATTTATCTGATATGGGCCTTATTGTTATCTGCAATGTTATATGGCTTTATAACAGGCATTTTAAGTGATAAGGAGGATCCAAAGTATTACACTCGTTCAAAGTATGAAGTGTCTTCCTCATATTTTATAATCGAAATGGTAATTATTGAATTACTTTTGATAATGTATTTAACAAGACTACTAGTTACCAGTTGAGTGATTTTTTTTTTACCGGCTACAAGCATTTTTGGTTTTGATTTGTTTTACTATTTGATATTTTATATGCATATATATTTATATTAATTTATAATGTCTATTCATTTAGGCCAGTTTGAAAATATGTATTTTTTAGGATATTTCAACATCTCCTCGGTTAAATCGATCTTCTCTTAGTCAGTCACCATCGAGAGGTTCTAGTTCATCACATAATGATCTTTCGAGTAACCTCAACAATATCGGTTCCCTACAGAACTCTTCGAATTCATTGGAGCGGGAGAAAAGTCACGAGAAATACTTAGGAACAAATTCGATAAAAAATTTAGGTTTAAATGGGCTGCGAAATATCGGCAACACATGCTTTATGAACTCTGTGATTCAGTGTTTGTCAAACACAAGATTCCTTTTAGAGTACTTAAAACAAGAGTCTTATTTAAATGACATAAATAATACAACATCTAGTATGAAGGGTGCTCTAGTCAAAGGTTGGTTTATGATTTAATAAATTAATACATATGTTATACATACGTTTGTAGCTGAAACGTATGAATGCATTTATTGGTTTTGTATATAGATTTTATTCAGATATAATACATATGTTCTTTCAATATCGATACATCTTTTAGCCTTTTCAACTGTGATTCAAGAACTTTGGTCCAGTGATTCTGACAAAATTGTAAATACAACAGCACTTAAATCACAAATTCAGCGTTTTGCTCCTAGATTCATGGGGTACGCTCAGCAAGATGCACAAGTAAGAGTTTGAGAATATGTAAGTGATATTTACGTATACAGTAATATAATGACGTTTCTTTAATTTATAGGAATTTTTACGGTATCTTTTAGAAGGCTTGCATGAAGATGTTAATCGTGTTACAGTGAGACCTACTCCGATCAACACGGAAATAGATGATAATTTAAGGTAATCGACATTAAGAGAAAACATTACTTCGGTATATTAATATCTGTCGATTCCGTGTTGTAGTGATGCACAGAAGGCTGCCGAAGCTTGGTCTCGTTATTTACGCATAGATGATTCAGCGATCGTTGATATATTTGTCGGACAACTGAAATCGACTCTAAAGTGTACAGTTTGTGGTCATTGTAGTGTCACGTTTGATCCGTTTTGGGATCTTAGTCTGCCTATTGCTTCTGCCTCACTCACTCATTGCCTTGAACATTTCACTCGAGAAGAAACTTTAGATGGGCATGAAAAACCAGTAATAATTATTTAATTATGTTTTTGGTATATTAACATTGAATCTGCTTCTTTAATATTTTCAGACATGTGCAAAGTGCCAGCAGCGAAGAAAATGTACAAAATCATTTTCTATTCAAAAATTCCCAAAAATTTTAGTGCTACGTATCCTTTTATACAAAAAAACCATATGATATAATTAATTGAAATAGTTTTACAACAAAATTTTAAATATCAGTTACATAATAATCATTTTCCTTAACTAATTTTCACAAAGATTTGAAACGTTTCTCTCCTATGGAACGTTTTCGTGGAAAACTTAGTACACTTGTTGATTTTCCATTGCATAGTTTGGATCTTAGTGCATTTGCTGCAAATCGAGGGATGTCGAATTGTGTCTATAACTTATATGCTATTTCAAATCACAGTGGTACCACATATAGTGGTCATTACACGGCCTACTGTAAGCATCCATACTCCAATGATTGGCATGAATACAATGACTCTAGGTAAGGGTTTTTGGTTCTTTTTGTATTCTTAGGTTAAATTCAATTTAACAATCAGTCGTGTCAAATTATTGAGACATTTACTCAGTTAAATTAACGTACAGGTATTTTTAAAATTAATTTATAAACAGACATTACTGTATTGGTAAAACTTCACCAGTGCATCAAAGCAGTGTTTGATGTATTCGGACAATTTTTTGAATTATCAATATATGATTAAGAAATCTTGCATTATGTAATAACAAATTAAGTTTATGTATATATATATAGATATACACACATAATGTATGTATACAATAGAGTCGTGATATGGTGAACCCTGCATGCAGTGAACTACTCCGTAGAGTGAACTCACATAGTTTTACATTGAATACATTATATCACATAAATTAGTACATTTAGGAATAAATATATATATATAAAATCGAAAATAACTTAGTTTTTGCAAAAATCTAAGTAAACAACAAAGTTAATCCGTTTATATCATCTTTTGTAAGAGACCATTCTCTCACTAGAGTGAGTGGTCTGTATATTAATTGATTCACTAAATTGTGACTCTATTGTGTGTGTGTGTGTGTATGCGTATATATATATATATATATTTGTATTGAACTGAAGTTAATACAGTAAAATAGCTAAAGCAAATGTGCAGAAATATGAAATCGGTATTGAATTTCATATATATTTTAAATTTGAAATATATTTAGTGTTTGAAGATAGACATTTATTAAATAAATCATTTGGTTATCATGAAATTGTTTAAAATTTCAATTTCTAGGGTTTCTTCAATCATGGCGAAAAATGTTATATCGAGTGAAGCGTATGTATTATTTTACGAACTGTCCAATCAAAGTTCACATCTTTAAAGTAAATGAGTTTCTTAGCCGATGATCAATTGCAAATGAATAAATATTATATTATATACAATGGTTCTGTAAAACAAATCAATGAGTTTATTTTTACAAAATTTTAGCAAATTTTTACAAAGCGTATATTCATGTATATATATATAATATTCCTTATATACATACTATATGTTTTTGTGTACAGTGATGCAGAGTTTATTTTATTTATTTATTAATTATGTTTGATGTTAATTGAAAACCACCTTAGATTATGCAAATATCAGACGTTTTTTTATTTTATATTGTTTTTATTTATTTATATCAATATATACATATATGTGTGTATATTATATATATATATATATATATATGTATGTATGTATGTATATATAGTGTGATGCCAGAAAAAAATGTTAGTTATATTTTTAAATTATTCTATGTGTAAAGTTGCAGCAAATGTGAATTTATTTGTTTACCATAGCTTTAGTATCTATTAAGTTGTGAACTATAAAAAATATTTTCTTTTATTATTTTTAAAATTAATTTGTGAATCAGTTTTAAATAGTCTTTAAATTATTTATTTATTTATTCATTTTTCTTTTTGTTTTGTTATGAATGGAACAAATAAAATATTACATAAGAATGTTCTTGTTTATACAGTACTTAAATTTGATGTAAATAAAAAGTGCACTAAATATTATATTAAATTCAATTTAATATGAACATTTAATATCATGTTCAAAATTATTATGATTCACTGCCATGTGTGATATTTAAAGAAAATATATAAGCTCACTATCATCAGATTTCAAAGGTGCTACATAATAGAAATTTTTCTGACAATGTTTTCAGTATAAGCTAGTCTGAAGAGTTGATTCTATGTCTCTTCAATATCATAATTAATATAAATATTTGTGCATATGTGTTAATGCAAAATATATTTATATAAATAAATTTTCTTGTTTGTTAATATTTATCTATATATACATACATACTTACCTACATACACACACACACACACACACATATATATATATATATATATATATATATGCATGCGTACATACATTTGTATATATGTAATTTGTTCCTGGATATTTGTTTAAATTCTGATAATAAAAATTAAAGGATTAGTTTTTTTTTTACTTTCACAAAATTGAAGATAATATTTAAGCAACTCTGCTTGAAGGTGAATTAGTATATGAATTTTGTTTGTTTTTTCTAATAGTGAACATTGTCAGAAAAACCATTGTAAAAACCACCAAATCGGTCGGTCGCTCAGTATTTTCGCTGCAATTTTACATGAGTAATTTGGTGAACGATTGTAAAACAAATAACTTATTAATTGTTCAGTATGCACCTACTTAGCTTACTTTGGCTTAGTTGTGACTTAGGTAACTTATATTACTTAAATATTTTTAATAGATTTTACTTCAAAAGAAAAAAAAGCATAACAATTGACTTTTATCTGTACGGTATTTATTAAACAGATGTACTTTTAATTTTGTTTTATTAAAAGCAAGTTCCTTAAAACTAGCGCAGTGATAAAAATGTGATTGTATATATTACAGTCATGAAAGACACCGATACGAATCACTAATTTTTTTTTTAAATTCTAACTGCTTGTGACACAACAGATTAGTCTGTAAAAGTGTGTAGGTAATTCGATCGATATTAATGTTTTTTAGGTTAATGAATATAAAACATCGTATCGGGTAGAGCGCAGTCAATTAGATGCTAAATTATATTCCAGTTATGTCATTATAGATGTGAATTAGGAACGTCAAAGTAAAAAGAAATATTAATACGTCAGTGACTGTGACAATCTTATTTATTATAATCAAATTAGATATTCCTAAAATACTAAAATGAAATATTCAGAGTTAACAATTTAATTGCCAGACAAACAAAAAATTTGGTTCCAATAATTTTATTAAGCATAAGTTATTTAATAATTTAGAATAGTTTATGTTAGGGGTCCTTATCTATACTTTTTTGACTTATAAAAAAATCTGGTTGAGGTTTCTTTTTTTTCTAGCATGGATTTTATGATAAATGAAAGTAATACACGTGTTCTACATTAATATAGTACTTAAATTGTTGATTTAAAAGTAATGTGATTCACAGCTTTCACTAATAATAAATCGTTTTAAATGAAATTGTACTGAGATTAGTAGGGGAAAATATTAAGATTACCGATTAAAAATAATAAAAGTTAATTAAATGTCAAAGATTTCTATTATAAAAAATAAGCATAAACAGTAGGTACAAAAATGTGTTCAAATTTCGCACTCACTTGTAAAATCAACGCACTGCTTTAATCTTTATAATTTTTTTTTCTAGTTACTAAGATTTTCCTGATTGTAATAATAAATGTAAAATTATAATACGATCATTATATAAAAACATTATTGTTATTAAAAATCTAATAACTGAAAATGAATACTATATTTATACAATAATATATTTTGATGTTTTAATTTTTATTTAATTATATTATGTTCAATTTAAGTTTCATTTTGATTTTTTTATATGTGAATATTATTTAATTTATTGTATATTTGCATTTAAATGTGTAGAATAATAAGCATGTTTAAATTTTATACTATGCTGTTGTGTTTTCTATATTTCTTTGTTTAAGTGAATTTGGATTGGTTGCAACACTGTTCAGTTTTTTAATTGACCTTCAGTTTTTCTATCTTTTTATTTAATGTAGCGTAATTTTAAATGAAATATTTCTTAATCAGTTTCTCAGATCCATTCTTGATACTTACTTTTGCTATACATTTTTATGTTGTAAAAATAGAATCTTAAATGACAATTGTATGGCAATTAAAATGTTACGTATTGTTGTGTTATGTAGAACAACATATATTTTACCAAATATTTGTTGAAATGTCACCTAGTTGTAATCATTTATGTTATGTGACATTTATATTTATTCGATAGACTTACTGTACAATATAGTTTCAATTATTATTTATGATTAATTATATGCATATTAGGGAAAAAGTATTATGATATTGTATATTGTTAACAATATTTAAAAAGTAAAACACACAAATTGTCCAGAAAAGTTATTTAAATATCAATGTCATAGATACAGAGTCCAGACAAATAAGTGTGTATGCACGTATATAATAACATACGTACATACACATACACACTTGGTTCAAAATATTAGATGAATTATATATATATATATTTTTTTTGTTTAGATTCAATTGTATTATATTTTTGCTCTCTCAAAAAGGGGGCACTGTCCAATTACTTGACAAAAGTTATTGTTCATCTCTCAATTATAAACTTGAGTGAGTATAAATAATAATAAAATAATTTTGAGAGTGTATTTAACAAAACTTTTTGAGACAAACTAAAAATATATTGTAAGATATTTGAATAAAAAGAATTTATGGAATGCACTGCCATGTATCGACTTATATTACCTAATAATTCATTGAATTGAATCCTATTCCCTTCTTATCCTCCTATTCTTGTACGTATTTGTTTGTTTCATCGTTATGTACATAAAAATATCGAGTTCTGTTTTTAATCACCAATTAGAAAGGTAAAATATATTTTTTTATTATTTAATTGTACAATTTGTTTTTATTTAATTATATTTTCACAAATTTTACTTTTATGTTTGTTACATAGCACGATTTAACATAGGCTTTCACACGAAAGTATTAGAGAAAACATGTTATCACCCAGTACTGAAATGAACTTAAATAAAAAATAACACGACTTTTCTTAACTCCTGCGCCCCCTTTTAATACAACCACCCGGAAGCCTAAATTGAATCATCGTATGTATGTGTATAAAAAAAAGTTATTAGTTTTTCATTTTATTAATATTCTGTCTTAATATCAATCTTGCTCTTACATATTATGTAAAAAGTTAATAATTATATGTAATAATATTTAAGATAATCATATATTTCAGGTAATTGTTTATTTTCTTATTTATATAATTTTCTTATTTTTCATTAAAATAATAATTGTCTTCGTATATTAATAAATTAATTATTAGTTTGCGCATTTTAATTAATTATTGTTAATAATTAGTAAAGTACGGATATATGTGTGTAAAAATTTGAATACAAGATTTAGAATCCCTGAAAACCTGAAGTAATGTTTATTGAAAACAATTACAAATGTAATCGTTTTTAATTGAAAAAATATGATCAAGACTATTAATAATTTAATTTTGTATTTTTTATAAAGTAAGCGCGTCTTCCATAATGATGTTTCCGAACGGTGTTTTAATAATAATGAATTGATATTTAATAAAATTACTTATAAAAAATACTGACTGTCGGTAAAAGCATGCCAAGTACACATTAACAAGTATAAAATATATATACGTCAAAATGAACCTTTTGAAATCGCCAAGAATTATTGAGTAAAAAAGTCAAAATAAAATAAAAATGTAATATGTTCTAGTCGTGAATACATTTCTTTATCATATTTTGTTTATTTCAAGTTTTGTATTCCTGCTTTATATTCAGTTGACATTTAATGACCATTTGATCAAAACATTACTGTTGAATTTTCTTGACATTTTGACAAATTCTACTCTAATATTTTCATATTTGAATCTGTACAGATGTGATATTTTATAATAATTTTAGTAGGTTCAATACGTTTTTGACTTAAATTTTACCGTTCCATCTTAGAATGTTTCGTTTTTTATTTAATTGGTAAGTTCAGAAATAAATATAAGGTGAGAATTGTGTGTATGGCTGTATGCATGTATGTATATATATATATATATATATATATATATATATATATATATATATATATATATATATATATATATATATATATATATATATATATATATAGATACATATATATGTGTGCGTGTGTGTGTTTATATACTAAAAAAATATTAAAAGATCAGTTGCTCATAGATAAAATAAAAAAAATCAGTCATACTTATCAGTTCTACAGATTAATATATATATATATATATATATATATATATATATATATATATATATATATATTTATGTATATATGTATGTAGATATGTATGTATATATGTATGTATATATGTATGTATGCGTATATGTATGTATGTGTGTGTGTATATGTGTGTGTGTGTGTATGATGTGTGTGTGTATGTATGAATGTGTGTATGTAAGGGCGTGTGTGTTTGTGTGTGTATTCATATATGGTTAATATTTTATATGTTAAAATGTATTATAGTTTAACACTTTTTGACATTTAATGACAATTATAAAGGTTGGCTAATTATGTTAGAAATAAATACGGCTATGTTTGTAAAACAATTCAGTAATCACACAAGAGATCTATATACGAATATATGTATATATTTCCTTTTTTCATATTATTAATTAACTTTATATCATATTTTATTTTATTTCGTTTATCTAATTTTTGTATCTTTCATTTGTTCTTGATTGCATTTTTCTATTTATTTGGAACAAATCTAAAAGAGTATTTAGTCTAAATTCTCTTTATTATATTTTATGCTTTTTTTGATTACTTGTTATGCATATTTGTGTTCATAAAGAACAAATGAAGAATATTATAGATAGGTAATTGGGCTACTCTTTATCTCTTATATTATGATTTTATTTCTTATAATAGGGTTCCTTTCATTTCTACCAAATTTACATATATATATATATATATATATATATATATATATATATATATATATATATATATTTTTCGCAAATACCCCGGAAGAGTTGCAAAAGAGGATAGAAGAACTAAACGATGCCAGTCAAAAAATCGGCCTCAACATGAATCATACAAAGACAAAAGTACTGTTTAATGCGTTTGTATGTCCGAAGAAAATTGAAATAAAAGGAACGGAAATAGAAGAAGTCACGAAATATGTTTATCTAGG
>CM068317.1:11745000-11755000 GCA_034766995.1 Acanthacorydalis orientalis | reverse complement strand
ATTTTCGTGTGGAAGCCTAATTTGAAACATTCTCTCTCTCTCTTTATATATATACATACATATATATATATATATATATATATATATATATATATATATATATATATATATATTTATAACCATTTTAAACCACATTTATATAATTTGAACAATATATAAAACAAATATAGACACAAAAACAAACTATTGAAACTTTACATAATAGCAATATATGCTTGTCAGGTGTGTCTATCTGTTTGATAATTGTTATTATTATTTGTTTCTCGATATGTTAATGTTTAATTCTTAAATACTATCTTGTAATAATAATTTTATATGATTTACACTACCAATTAAATGTTTAATCCACTTCCAAGGAAGTAATTCGTTTCATGTAACCTTAATGTAATAAAATTTCAGAAACGTTTTCGTTTGCATTTCAATTTTAATTATTTGTTGATATTATTTGAGCAATAGATATACATACTTAACTACTTTTTATTGTTTGTTTATATACAACGACTACTTATTAATTTTTATTTACTTTTTTGAGCTAATTTTATGTATAGTATTTTTAAAATACATAGTAAATGAACGTACTATACATATATATATATATATATATATATATATATATATATATATATACATACATATATATATATATATATATATATATACATATCTATATATATATCTATATATATATATATATATATATCTATATCTATATATATATAATATATATATATATACACATATCTATCTATATATATATATATATATATATATATATATATATATATATATATATATATATTGGTCTATATGTATGAATAATTTATACATATAAGAAAGCTATTTTATTTTATATTTGTTTAACTAAAATAAACGTTCCATATTCAAACGAAATATTTAATCTGAAATATTCCTTTATTATAGGAATTAAGTTTGTATTGTCAATTATATAGCACATTTATAATTTCTAAATATTTTAATTGATTGTTTGAATTTTATTTTTTCCATAGTAAGTACATTTATTATTTTTAATTAAGACCGTGTTGTTGGTTATTTTAATGATTTTTTGGTTACTACTATGGGTTTGAAGTGTTCATTATTTTCTATTAAAGCAGTGCTTAGTGTAAAAACAGTCACGTTAATACAATTTTTCTTATAAAACTTAAATTTGTTTCTCTTGTTCAAAAAACGAATCAAAAATATTTAAATAAATTTAATCTTAAATTGACTATCTTTTCTTAAGTAACTAATTAATCTTAAATAAAGACATATAATCTCCTTATTTTTTAAATCAGATGTAATAGCATGAACATAAATATATCCTTCTCTTTTTAAGTCAAAATTTGTAGCGATTTTCGTTTTCTTTTGACTTCAGGAACGTTTTGAGCTAATGTACACATTTATTAATACAACAAAAATACACATATTTCCACAAATATATTTTACATTCATTCAACAATAACAAAACATTTTTCTGATCAATAATGTTCAATAAATCATTTTTAATGATTTTTGATTGTTGCTTACCCGCATTTTAAAGGTGATGTTATCATCCGCAGACCGTTAAGGTACAGTTAAATCTATAAGAACAATTTTTTTTATTTTTAGTCATTAATTATTAAATTGATTTTAAGTTAAATATTATAAATCCTTCACCTCTTTCTTCATCTTCGAGGTTGAATTTTTCACCTCTTTAGATATATTTTCGTTATGATGACTGTTCAAGAGAATTTATTTGACATAGGATTTTTTTGGTTCACACAAACTTGATTATATCGTTGGATTATTTTAACAAAACGTTTTTAAGTTTAATACTTTGAATAAAGTTCGTCATTTAGTAAGAAATAGATATAAATTTGATGTTCTATTCGGGTAAATATAATTTTAGACATGAACTTATTTATCCTGTTAAATAAGGTGCAATTTTTTTAAAATAAAAAAATATTTTCCATGCATCAAATATTTACAAATTATTTTTTATGCACTCTAGAGATCATCCATATATATATATATATATACACATATATATATAACATATGTCACATCAGTGACGCACACCGGGGGGGGGGGGGAGCAAGGTGCCTCAGCACTCCTTAAATGAAAAGGGAAAAAACACTAGAAACCAAAACAAAATCATCATACAATAATGCTCCCTTTACAATGCCTCAGTAAAAGGTTATTTTCTACTTTACGCTTTTTAAAAACCTATTTAAGATATACCATGACAATCACGACTGAACGGACAGGCTTTGGTATATATACACACATTAATGCAACCACGACTAAAGTAATTCATGAGCTTTGTAAAAAGGAAAGAAAACTGGATTTTATTCTTTAAATAAATTGTTATAATCACCCAATAAATTTTATTGAATTCACATTAAAAAAAATTATCCATTCAACTCAGCTCCCCCCAAGATTAAATCCTGAGTGCACCACCGTGTCACATTACAGTTCTGGCACTGAGGCTAAATTCATTTCCGTAAATGAATTTTTCCTCACTCACCCTACAAGCCACAAAAAATTCTGATCGAAAATGTTTAATAAATGATTATTGATCATTTTTGATTGTGCTTCGCGCCCTCAAATGGCGATACAATCATACTCAAAGTAGTAAAGTAAAGAAATTCTTCTTGATCTCAGATTTATCTACACCTAAGCATTCTGAGAATGATGCTACCGCCATCAATCAATATTCGAAAATGATCAATAATCATTTATTGAACATATTTGATCAGTTTTTTTTTTTGATTAGAACCGCGAGTGAAAAATTCATTTATGAAAGTAAATTTAGTTCCATTACCAGAACTATTTTGCGACATATATTAAATTCTTTCTATAATAATTATTTTGGATAATGAAATTGTGATTAACAACGTGTTAAGTGAAATCAATAATTACTATTTAATATATTTTTGATATTATTTGTAATGTTTGAATTTGTTATTTAGTATCAACTCGAATCTGAGTTTACTACTAAATACAGAACACAATAAAAATAGTTTATAAATAAATATATATATATATATATATATATATATATATATATCCATGTATATATATATATATATATATATATATATACATACATGTATATATTTATGTGTGTGTGTATATATATATATATGTATGTATATATATATATATATATATATATATATATATATATATATATATATATACACGAAGGTGGTTTGATGAGTAACTTTGTTCAATATTAGAGACAACAGCTTCAGTTGCAAAGTGTACTTTATTTTTCGACATAATCCCTTCGAAGATCAACCCACTTGCCCCAACGTTTCTCCAGCTTTGCGATTCGCTCCCGGAAGTGAATTTCTTCGAGGCCCTCAAAATATCCCTTTGCGGCTTCTACATTCGATCCAAATCACTTTCCAGTCAGGAAAAGTTTGAGTTTCGAGAACAGATGGAAGTTCGAGCGAGCCAAATCAACGAAATATGGCGGAAGGATTTGAAACTTCAATTCGGCCGATTTTTGCTGAGCGACTATGCTTAAATGAGCCGTTGCATTGCCATGTTGAATAACATTTTTTTTCCTGATCATTTCGAAATGTTTTTCCGCAATCGTTGCCTTTAACTTCTTAAAAAGTGCTACGTATTATTGGTCAGTAACTATTTTCTCCTTCTGAACATAGTCGTTCAAAAGAATTCCTTTCGCATCACAGAAAACTGACACCGTCATCTTGCTAGCTGAGTGAATCGTCTTTGCTTTCTTCGGAGCGGTTACACCGCGTTCAGTTCACAGTTTTAATTGCATGTATAATTCTGTCGTGTAATGGCGATTCCATGTTTGATCCATGGTCGCAAAACGCCGAGTGAAATATGTGAGATTCTTCTTAAATAGTTCCAAGATGTCTGCTGATCGTATGCTCATTCGTTGAACTCATTTTACTCTGCAGTGAGCAAATGCGGCGCTCATCTGGCCACACACCAAAAGCATCGTTTAGTTTACGAGCAGTTTCTGCTGCTTTACCACCTGTTTTGAACTAATATAAAAAATCCTCTTATTTGCTTCGTTTCCATCTTTAATTCAATTTGTTTTTTTTTTTTATTAAAATTAAAAATTAAACCAAAGTCGATGTTACCAAAATACAGACCGAAAAATGACTTTAAAAAGATATTAACATGAACACATGAAATGACATTTTCATTGAAAAAAATTAAGGTTAGAATTAAGAAAATAAAAACTGCAATTATTTTCCTACCAGCCAAATAAAAAGGATGGAACTATATGTAGACATATATAGCTGTCCTCCTCTTCCTCAGCAAGTACACGAACCAAGTTACTCCTCAAACCGCCCTTTATATATATATATATATATATATATATATATATATATATATACATATACATATACATATATATACACATACATAGATATATATATATACATATATATATACATATACATATATATATATATACATATATATATGTATATGTATATATATATATGTATATATACATATATATGTATACATATATATACATACATATGTATACATACATATATATACATATATATATACATATATATATATATATATACATACATATATATATATATATATATATATATATATATATATATGCATACATATATATATATATATATATATATATACATATACATATATATATATATAATACACGAAAACCGTTTTGGAACATTATAGTATTATTTAACTTGTTCCAATAAATATTTTATTCTTATTTTGTAACACATTATTTTTTTATAGAATTTATATTTTTATCGAAGTTATTCGTATTAATACAAAACGCACATAAAAATATTACTAACAATTACGTTGATTATGCCAAACAACTGTTCACTTGTATTATTTGCATTTTTTTCAAAATGCCGCAATGAATTTAAAATTTCACTTTCTATTCAAAGTGAACCGTTGAACTATTTATAAACAATATTATTTGGCGCATTTCAATTGAAAAAATAAACATTAATCGAATCAAAATCGATTAATTTAATTTCCACTTATTAAATAAGTGTTTATTTTTAGTTGTGAACTTCATTATTTTAATTTGTTATTATTAATGTTAAAAATAATTATAAGATAGATATATATATATATATACATATATATATATATATATATATATATATATATATATATATATATATATATATATACACATTCATAATGTGTGTGTATTAATGTCAAATTCGTGTACTTTCTAAAACATGAGTATTCTGCATTAGGCGTAGGCGTAAAACTGGTCATCAGTGTTATTTTAAATCGTCTGGTTGAAGTAGTTCTTGGAGACAAACTATAAAAAAAAAATATCTATATGAGAATTAATTAATTTTAAAAGTACGAATTAGTTGTACTACAACATTCTCTGCATATGTTTCGTTGATATCAGCCCAGATAAAATTAATTTAATTAATATATACAATTTTCTAAATCGATCCTATTGAAGAGGTTTCACTGTAGCGCCATTTTATAAAGCGAAACGTTTATAAGTGGGAAGGAGTGTCACATCTCACTGACATATTTTGTTTCCACAATACGTACTACTGATTGATAAATATAAATATTCGTTGTAAACACACGCTGAAAAGATACTATTAAATATGTATATATATATATATATATATATATATATATATATATATATATTATTATTTTATTTATATAAAACTGTTTATGTACATTTTTATTCGAATGTAATGCATTCAATGAATATTTTTCGCAATGTAGTGAAAAACAGTAATTTCTTTAACTGATCAGTGAATTATTTGAAATTTGTATTCGAGCCATTTGTAATCAGAGAGACCTTACTAAAATACAACGAATATCGAGATAACTATCAAAATATACCTATCTTTTTATCATATTATACTTTTTTTAACATTAAATACTCTTGATCTTGTAAATCAGTGATGTCAAACTCATATATGAACACGGGCCACCAAATTCTATTTAAGAGAGACTACGGGCCATAAACAAAAAAATCACCCAAAAACATTTAGCGAGCGAAAAAAGGTCTTTTATTTATATTCGAAAAACTCATTTAAATTTTACATTTATTTTTTCTTAAATGAATTTATACAGATTAAAAAAATACATTAATTTTAGGTATTATTATCAAATGTTACAACAAAATTTTAAATTAGAGATATTAAAAAAATTTTTTTTTCCCTACAAACATGTCATATTTTGGCAGAAATCATTTTATCAATGTCTGATGTAATTTTTTGTGATAATGATATCTTTACTATAGATGTTAAATGTTCATTTGTCAATCTTGACCTGTGTGAAATGTTATTAGTCTTTAAAAGGGAAAATAATTGTTCACATAGCTATGCACTACCAAATATTCCTTAAGATTCTTGCTGCAAACATAAGCATTTCAATAAAATGTTCTGGCAAGTACAAATAAAAATCTAGAATACCAACTTCATTATACTTTTTTTTAGTACCGTGTTCCACTGAATTCCTATCGATTCCACTTGGTTGTTACTTCTTATTATTCTCTTAATATTTTAATTATTTTAATAAAATCGACTTCAAGCTTTGGCCCGCGTGCCGCCTGTTTGACACCACTGTCGTAAATGATTAGATGATTGTTGATCATTTGTGATTATTGCTTATACACATTTCGATAGTGATATGATCATTCCTCGCAGTGCTAAGGTGTAAAAAATTTACATAAACAACAATCAAAAATGATCAATAATCAAAAATGATAAATAATAATTTATTGAACATTTTTGATCATGACCATTTTTGCGCGGTGAGAAAATAAATCATTTATGAGAGTGAATTCAGCCACAGTGATTATTCAGAACTATTATGTATTGAGATTTATTAAAATTAAGAATTATAATTTTAATCATAAATCTATTTATTGATTTTAATAATTTTATTAAAATTAAGATTTATGTATATGTATTGATATTTATAAAAATAAATATTATTTTCTTATGTTTATCATCACATTACAAAACTTAACATTTTTATTCTATGTACTCAAATCGACAATGTTTTTGTGAATTAAATAAGTCTATTTTTTATTAATTTCTTAAAATTACACTTAATTCTTTCTTCAAACTCATAATATCAACACAAACTGGAAATTAAAATTTTTAATCGAAAAAAGTATTAATATACAGTTTTATATTTTCTTTTTTGTTGAACATGTCAAATATATTATTTTGCAGTCGTTTTATTTATAAAAATTGTGGCGGAAAAGTATAAAATCTATACATGAGAACTGTTTTTATAATACAACGAAACATGTAAGAATAATGTATTATCATTCCCGCGGCTTCTGTAGCATTTTTTGCAACGGGAATGCGAAAAGTATACAATGCCTAACATGCTGATTTTCAGACGCCATCGTGTACACTACTGTTTTGTGCGGTTATACCAACTGTTTAGCCAAGATATATAGTGTTTGTTTTTTTTAAAAAAATATTAAGATTGACAGTTCAAAATCATACAACGAAGAGAAAATATTTTAATTTAGAACAGAGTTATGTTTGATTCAATTTAAAAGGCACATAATTATTTTTTTTAAACTAATAGATTAGAATGAGATATAAACACATTATTTAAATGATTAATCTCGACATGAATTATTTCAAACGTTTTTTTTTTAATTATTTCAAATACTTAGGACACTGGATATAAATGACACGTTTAAGAATTAAATGTTATTATTAATTTGCTTATTTTATGCACTGCTAAGAGCAGCTGAAGACATGTGAAATGTAAACGTGTAAGTTGTGAAATTTTTTTTTATAAAAACGATCCATTATAATACACAGTTTAATTGTTAAACTCTCACCAAGTGCGTCGTATCTTTAAATTAAAATTCAGATCATTTATTTTAATTTAACATTAATATTGACACATTTACAATTAAACACACCACGTTATTTATTTATCGATCAAGTATTCACCAGATGTTTTTTTTATTGTTTTGTTTTACAATTAGTATGTGACAGAAATTTAACGAATTTGTTTGAACATTTTAGTAGTGGTCTATGATTCAAGATTAATAACTTATTGTCTATAAAATATAATTGTTTCAAACATATTTAGTTTTTATATTTATGGAAATATAAAAATATATTCCTATACACATAGATATTTACAGTGTGGGTTTAGCGCTATACTCCTATACATACATACAATTGTGTGTGTGTGTTTGTATATATATATATATATATATATATAGAAAGAGAGAGAGAGAGAGAGAGAGAGGAGATACTTTTTTTTAATAGCTAATTTCTTCTAAATTTTCAATGATAAATCATACAATATGTTTGAAGAACCTTAAATTTGAGTTTGAGTAAAAAAAGTTGAACCCTTTCATTCAATACGACTTTTTTTGATTTGATTACTTCGGTAAATTGTATCAAGGGATAATTGAAATTGGTTTAAGAATTTTCCGACATCTTGGATTAAAGATATAGTCCTGGAAAGTTTTGTCCCATCAATATTTTATAGTGAGTTAACTACGGAAATTATTTCCCCGACAGGAATTTTTGAAACCCGGTGGGACATATGCATCCCGTTAGCAACGAAAGGGTTAATGTATTTAAGTTGTATTTGAGCAAGTAATAAATGAATTGGTTTGGTTTTACTAAATTGATGTTCTGATTGATTTAATGATCGAACAATTATTAAATCAATGTAATAATTGTTTTAACACCAATTACTTTAAGATAATTTTTACAAATTTTCACACTGAAATTTACATATTATTTAGGATATTCAGATCAGTTGATGTGTATAATGGAAATATGTCATTTGAAACAATTACTAAATCGAATAAATTTTAATGCTACTGTCCAACCCGCTTTATTAAGAATTTCATAAATGGACGACCGATGACCAATCAGTTTATTTATTTTTATTATTTTACTTATATATTTTTTATTTTAATTTATGTACACACACACACACACACACACATATATATATATATATATATATATATATATATATATATATATAAGCTGCTGTAATATATAATAAATTTTAAACTTAAACTGCAAATTAAGTGTAATTTCCGAATTGTATAATTTTAATATTAGCACATATTACCTTGAATTTTTACAAACCTTACCTAGTCAGAAAGTTAGGGCTTTATCGCTGTTGGTTAAGTGGTCGGTAAGTTAAAGTTGGTATAATTTTAGAATATGTTTATTTGTTTTTCATGAAACAGCACATTATTTACAGAATTTTTATTAGAAGTTCGTGAATTAGCACCGGAAGCGTGTAATGTATTTGATACCAGAGGCAAATTATTCT
This sequence comes from Acanthacorydalis orientalis, assembly GCA_034766995.1. Taxonomy (NCBI): domain Eukaryota; kingdom Metazoa; phylum Arthropoda; class Insecta; order Megaloptera; family Corydalidae; genus Acanthacorydalis; species Acanthacorydalis orientalis. The sequence goes on along the minus strand of CM068317.1, from coordinate 11,745,700 downwards.
TTTTACATCTCTATTCCCTTAATCGTTTTAAAATTTAGATACACATAATAACGTATTTCAAGCAAATTTTTAAATAGAAGTGTTGTACACAAATTATAGATAAGAAAAAATGTGATACTTTTATGACGAATACAGTTTTGAAACTGTATCTCGATTAAGAAGGGTACTCTTTTTTAATGGATAATAAAAAATGTTAGTAATGATTTAATATAATATTTAAGAAGTAATCATATCAATATTTCTTTCAACCAGAAGAGTTATATTTCGAAAAAAGCGTCGAGTACAAAGCACACCAAATGCTCAGTTATGTTACAAACAAGAGCGTGCCGTATCTACAGGTTGATTTTTATTATTTTTGCAACTTTTTCATCCGACTTTAAAACTCGTCCTGGTATTTCAACTTTTTAACAGCACTCCCACTCTTAACAGCCAGCTTAAGTTTGATCCCTCCTATTGTATCTCCCTTAGTACACCACTGGTTAACATAGTCAATAATTTTAGTGAATTCTCAGTTTTTTTTAATAGATTTAAAAATGTATTATACGATTTTATTGTATTTTCATTCTTTCGCACATACATACATTAATACATACATAAATATATATATATATATATATATATAAAATATGTGTGTGTATGTATGTATGGAATAATATATATTTCGTATATGTATATCGCAGTTTGCTAGTGTTGCAAAATA
>CM068317.1:11710000-11727500 GCA_034766995.1 Acanthacorydalis orientalis | reverse complement strand
ATACACATTATATTAACACTAACAGCTAGTGTGAAGATTGATTTTGATGTTCAAATAATTAAAAATCCTTTTATTCATTCGTAAATAGTAATTTTCATGAAAAATATTAGCGCTAAACTGAGTTTACTGCACCGGTACAGAGAATCTTAAAAAGACGCCGGCCTGAAAGCGTTAAATAAATGTACATGTTTAAAAAAGAATATTTTCTGCATTTTGGATATAAAAAATTCTCTCCATGTACTATTAACATTTTTAAACGTGCTTATCATTGTTATACTGACACTACTACCTGTATTTATTTACATTCAAATGATCAGATAAATAGATTTACTTCTGTTAATTAACGAAACTTCCGCTCTATAAGATTTTCTTTCAAAACTACTACTACTATTTGAAAACTACTCCGCGCTCCTGGATCAATTTCCTTGTATCGCATTTCATATGTAAATTGAATAATGAAATGAATTTAAACACACAAAGTGTAAAGGCGAATTCCTGATACTATTCGGGGAATTCCCAGAAATAGCATATTAATGTTCACCAGTGTGCACCGTACGAATACTTATTGTGACATGATTTTGTGGACTTGTTGAATACAATTTTTTTCTTGAACGTGTATCCTCGAGTTATGTTCGGATTTTACTTGCATGTGTTTTTACACACGTGGGTAAATGCACAGTTAATTACAATTTATAATTTTTAATAGAAGGTGAAATTTGTAGACATTTATATCATCCGTGTTTACCATCCGAATACTTATGAGAAGTTCTGTGTTATATATATATATATATATATATATATATATATACACTACGTTTTTAAGTTATCTTGTTGATTCATATTTACATATATAAAATTTTATAATCATATTTTCAAATCAACAATAAAACATTTGCATATAATATGTATATATATATATATATATTTATTCCTTAGATTTTTGCGCTGGATGAATATCTTTTCTATTTTTTCCCATTTTAAATGATTTATTAGTTCTAGTTATCTTTCATTTACAAGCCGTTTTCTGATATTTTTATCTCATTTCTTCATGTAACTTTTACTGTGTTATATTTCTTAATCCTTTGTAAATAATTTCTATTGTTTATCTGTTCTCTTTTTCTCTATGTGTATATATATATATATATATATATATATATATATATATATATATATATATATATATATATATATATATATATATATATATATAAGGTTGTTTAATTATTTAATCTGTACCTTTCAATGTATTAAACTACCCTGCTCTTAAACAGCATCACTCAGTTAGGATCAGTCTCATAATCTGATAGGTACAAGGCTAATCGAAATATTAGGTTGTTAGAAAAATAATTTCGGTTTATGACCTTCAAATTCATACACATTTTTTAATTTAAGTGATTTCAAGTGGTCCAGAACTGTTTCATTACTAACGCCTAACTTTTGTATAATCTTTAGAATTGTTGTGTGTGCTCCTGATTCAACTAACGCCTTCAGTTGGTCGTTATGAACTGAAGAAGGATTCCCATGACCTTCACCGTCAAGACACTCGACCCCAACACGAAATTTTTGGAACCACCATTGCACCGTGCGTTCCTTAACAGTACCCACACCAAAAGCATCTTTAGTTTACTTGCAGTTTTTGCTGCTTCACCATCCGTTGTGAATGCATACAAAAAATGCTCTTATTTGCTTCGTTTCCATCTTTAATTCAATAACTCAATTTGAAGCAAAATTAATAATAAAACCAACATTTATTTAACCAAAATACAGACCGAAAAATGTACTTTAAAATGATATTAACCTAAACAAGATGAAATTGCACTTTCAATGAAAAAAATTAAGGTTAGAATTAAAAAACAAAATCCGCAATTATTTTCCTACCAATCTAATATATACATAAATATATGTATGTATATATATATATATATATATATATATATATATATATATATATATATGTATATATATATGTATATTAACGGTGGACAAACTGCAGCTCGCGAGCCGCATATGCGGTTCCCAAAGCTACTTTGTGTGGCACCCTAGACAATTTTGGGTTTCATTGCCATTTTTCCTAAACTTATATATTAATAATCATATATTAATATAAAAGTATAGTATAAGAGTATAGTATATACTGATATTAGAATATTTTATACATAAACGCTAATTCACATCATCCTTTCAAATCTCCAAATGCATTGTGTCCAAACTGCTGTTTAAGATGGCTATACTGTTATGGATAAACCTTAAAAAAGGTATAAAAGTAAATACTTTTGTTAATTAAGGCTTATTGAATGCAATGAAACCAAATTCGGGACAGGTTACCGTGTAAATTTTCGAGAAAAATGTCTTTAAAATGCAATTTTTAAGCAGCGGTCGCTTAGACAATAGACAGGAAAATAGGGATTTATAAATACAAGTTTAAAATAATATTTTCTGTGGCTCTTAAACATTCAAAAATGTATGAAAAGTATTATATGTGGTTCTTGTTATCGAATAAATTGCCCACCTCTGAGATATATATATATATATATATATATATATATATATATATATATATATTTATATATGTATGTAAATATGTATATATATATATATATATATATATATATATATATGTATGTATGTATGTACATATGTATATATATATATATATATATATATATATATATATACACTATATGTAGAGATATTCTTTTATATTTATTCAAATGAAAAAGATTCATATAGTTACTATAAAAATATTATTTATAAGTATTTTTAAGTTATAATCACATTTTTGTTACTGCAATTTATAGATTATATTTCTTTATTTTAGAAGATTATGTTGTTTTAAATTTGTTAAATTTTGTTTTAAATTTAACTTACAGTTATGATTGAACTGAAATAAAATATTATTTTTTTTAATAGAAAGTATTAGGTGTAAATATTAATTCCGTTCCTTTAAATTGAATCAGTTACAACTCTGTTTTAAATTAAAATATTTTCTCGTCGATTTAAGATTTGGAAGTGCCAAACTTTTACCAACATTTAAAAACACTACATATCTTGGCCAAGCAGTTGGCATAACCTCACAAAATAGTAGGTAACACGATGGCGTCCGAAAAGCAGCATATTAGGAATTGCATACTTTTCGCATTCCAGTTAAAAAAAATGCAGCAGAAGCCGCGGGAATCATTTGTTTAGCTTTTGGGGAAAGGTGTTGCGCATGCAAAAAATGCCAAAACAGTGAAAGAGATCCGAAAATGCATTACGACTTCATCGTCTCAAAACCACACCATTTTTTAATAAGAGATTCGTCAGGTACCCGACAGATGGAACAGTTATAAAAATAATGGGGTATATTCTGAGGGTTGAAATATTTTCCATTTTTCCGTTAACATTAATTTTCTATAAAAATGGCACCGAATGAATTTTTAAACCTAATATATATATATATATATATATATATATATATATATATATATATATATATATATATAGTATATGATTTATATTACGAACTATATTTAAAAATTATTTCACTTGCCTTATCTTTTAAATATCAGTTAATAATATTTTGCTGTTTTAGATTCCAAAATGTGTTGAGCATTATTATAACACTCTTTCATATAATTTTTTATCATATAATTAATTTTATTATTCGTATTAGAAAAGTACATTTATAAAATAAGTTAAATTTTAAAATTAACTTATTGTGATTGATATAGCAATAGAAATTACAAGTTCGACAAAAATTATTTCAATAATAGTCTATAAACATATTCAAATTTTCTCTACGTTTGCCAATCGATTTTATTGTACTCCTTTTTTCAATTCAAAAATTATAAACATTTCTGACACTTACTTTACATCTTATCATAAATTTAATTTTTTGAAATCCAAAACAGGTAGTAATCCGGTACTGGTGCATCTGTCGAATAGGACAGAAAATAGAAATATTCCATTCATAATCCTCCATTTTATGTAGTGTATTAATTACAATAAAGTTCTCGTGTTGTTATACTGAAAACGACATTATTTTATTAACCATATATGGACATTTAAGTTAGAACGCCACATTTAATTTGTTTAATTATTACAGAATTAATGATTTCATCTTGTTTTAGCAACACGTAATATACATTTCGGTTTCCAGTAGCAGCAAAACATATTCTATTTTTTTTCGAGCACTAATCACTTTATCTGTCGAAGCGCCCTAATACGCCAATAACCAAACATCTATTTTTAGGTGTAAGATTGAAAGATAGTTTGTAATCATTAATAATGTATGATTTTCCTTCCATCAAGTTTTGAGTATAAAATATTATTTTTTTTTCAGAAATAAAATAATTTAAATGTAATATTTTTTAACAAGATTTTATATTTTCCTATTCAGTATTCTCCAATATAATATTTTCCAATTAGAAGTAATTTAGTAACTAATAAAATTTATACAATAAATATATACTAACCTACTTAAAACTTTTTATTAAACTATTTGACAAATAAGATCTTCATACTTCGTTTTTTCTCTAAATTAATTCTTGTTATAAAAATATGTTGTACATAAGCAATAATTAATAAAAAAAACTAGAACCAGAGTACGAAAATGGTAGATTATACGCGTGTACATATATGTTATCTTCGTGAATTCCCATGTTTTATGTTTATTATTTAAGTACAGTCGATTGAAACACATTTTTGATCAATTTTGTATGTATATATATGTATGTTTATATATGTATGTTTATATATGTATATATATATATATATATATATATATATATATATATATATGTATGTATATATGTATATATATATGTATATATATATGTATGTATATATGTATGTATATATGTATGTATATATGTATGTATATATGTATGTATATATGTATGTATATATGTATGTATATATGTATGTATATATGTATGTATATATGTATGTATATATGTATGTATATATGTATGTATATATGTATGTATGTATATATATATATATATATATATATATATATATATATATATATATATATATTATCATAAATAATTAATGAAAAAAGATATTATTTTTCTTCAAACCTGTCTAATTTAATGATTAATTTTTATAATCAACACGGTTGATTAGACAGAACTCATGGAATCTGTACATGATGGTTCAGTAGTATTTTTGTTTTCACAAATGAATTCTTTTTTCTCTCTGTGAGCCACCCAAATATTTAATAAATCATTATTGATCGTTTTTGATTGTCATTTAAGCGTATTTTGATGGGAATGCCATTATCTTTAGTGCACCAAGGACAAAATCTAAAATTTAGATTTTTCTGTACCTTGGCACTCTGAAAATGATGGCATCGCTGTTGAAACGCGCATGACCCAACAATCAAAAATGATCAATAATGATTTATTGAACATTTTTATAGTTTGCGGAAGGTGAAGGTGAATTTAGCTAATGTCGAAACTGTTACTATGAGATTTTCGAAATATACTGTTAAGAGTTTAACGTCCGTTTTAATAGGGATTTTTTTAAGAATCGTCATGAAATGAAAGTCGTTATATTTTTGGCATTCAGACAGAAGTAACTAAATTCGGGAATATAATTTTTTAGAAAACGTTATTTATGTTCATCTAGACATTTAGATGAAGGGCTAAGTGAAATTTGATTGTCTCTAAAATGCAGTAATAGAACTATATGAGTTTTGTCACATATGAGACATTCTTTCGTTATCGTGGCAGTATGAATATTTTGAATCAAAATGAATATTCTATTTGGAGCAGAAAGAGATTGCCCCTGCGGGTACCTTGGATCTCCGCTGGCTCACCACCAACATGCGACCTATAGGGGTCATTGAAAATGCTCCATCACTTCGAGATTATTTCACCGAATTTGAGATCATTCTAGACTTCTATGAAACGCGAATCTTAAACTCCAGATTTAGTACTAAAAATGAACGGAAGATCCTCAGGCCTCTCAGTGAATATTCTGTACTTCTATCTGAACAGCAACGATATTTTAATACCAGTTGTAAATAGTTAGGTTACATCATTTCAAAATCTTTTTATCTATTACTTTATAACAAAGTCCGTTATAATAAAGTTCAGAATAATTACACTGGCATGTTTGATAATTTACATACGGATATTGTCGTTAATATATTAAATTAATTTGATATTTTTATTTTATTTCATTAAATATACTGTATGTTAAATGCGAATTTAAACATATATTGGTTAACACCCATTCTACTAACTACTGAACAATAGTTATTTTATATGAAATATATAGCAATATGAATAAATTTGAATACTACAAAAACTAGTTTTTTTCTTTTTATGTCTATTTAAAATGCAAAACTATACTCGTCGTATTAAGGAAATATTTTTGGTAAACAATTATTATTTTCAATGTCACCGTAGAAGATTTCCAGACATAATTTCGTGTCTTAATGAAAATGTGCATTGTGTATCTGTGTATAAACGATCAAAATTATTAATTAGCTTATAGTAATTTCTACTTGTTTACGTTATATATATATATATATCTTTGTATAAAATACTTGTATTATATATTATGTAATTTTGGAAGTATAATAGGTTCCGCCAACACAAAACCATCCACCTAAAATATTTGAAATGTAATTTAAAATACTATAAAAATTTGAAAAATCATAGAATTTATGTTGACAATTTTATTATACCTAGGAGTACTATTTTTTAAAGAAATTTATTTATAGCTATTTTAGTGAGTGTATATATATATATATGTATATACTCAGAAGAATATATTTCTAAAATAATATACTTACAGAATCATTTATTTCATTAACAATTTATACAATAATTTAGTTAGCGTCCAGAAATAATGTGATTTATTTTATGATTTATCTGTTTTCTACTATGTATTCTATATATATATATACAGAAACATGTTTCTAAAATAAAATACAGAATTATTTATTTCATTAACAATTTATACAATAATTAATTTGGGTTCACAAAGAATGTGATTTAGTGAATATCTATTTTCTCCATAATTATATATATATATATATATATATATATATATATATATATATATATATATATATATATATATATATATATATATATATATATATATATACACAAGAGTAGCGCCAAATATTCTCGGGCTAGATAGGATGGAATCTAAATAAAAAAAATAAGATTTTACTATTTTTCTATATAATACCCTGTAGCGTCAGTACATTTTTTACGGCACTTACTTCGCAATTATTATAATCTTCCACCTTCATGTTAAAATAGTTACCGATTTTTTGGGTTCATTGTCATCATTAAAACGGTGTCCACGTAAATCTTTTATCATATTACCAAAAAAGTAATAATCACTAGGGACCATGCCTGGGCTGTAGGATTGGTGATAAAGTTCTTGGAAGCCACACTCCCGAATGGTGGCTTGAGAAATAGTGAGTTGAGAACGGCGTGAACTGATGCATTGTAGTTCAACTAGCGCACTCCTGTTAGTTTTCCACGCTGTTTTTACCGAATATTATCCAGTAATTTATGCAACAAGTTACATAATATAGGCCATTGACAGTGGTATTTCGCTCCTTAAAATCTATTATTAAACTGGGCTTGCAATCCCAAAAAAATGTGGCCATGACCTTTTTTTGGATTGAGGTATCTTGGCATTCTTGGAAATTGTTTACCTAGCGGCGACCATTTCATGGATTTTCTTTTAGACTAGATCATAGTATAGGATCTAACAAGCTCATTGTAACATCTCCCGTTACAATGAATTCGATTAGTACATTTGATTATGGCTCACAGATCTCTAAAAATGAACAGGTCCATTCTACTCGACGATTCCACTACTCGACGCTGAACGGCCGAAAGAAGTTAGAGTACTCATCTTACATTGATTATATTCACACTTAAATGGTAATAAAGAATTTGGCAAACGGTTGTTTGTGAAAGATTGTACATAGCTAATAATTCTTTCACTCTTAAGCGCTGGTCACTAAGCACGATGTCTTCGAGATGTTTATCAGAATCGGTTATGAGTACTTCCATACGGCGACCTGCATGCGATTCATCTTACAATGACTTTTCTCCCATTCGAAATCAGTCCATTCTTTTTACTGCGGAGTATAAAGGGGAAGCTTCCCTGTAGCCACCATCTAATCGTTGTTTTATTTAGTACGGTGTAACACCTTCTTTTACCAGAAACTATTACCGCACGATACTCAATTTTGGTTATTTGTGACATTGTTAGGAACACGTCTTACTTTTATCGCTGTTCCTGTATGACTGATCATGATATAACCTTGAAATGTTTACTGAACGCTACCAAACCATGGAATCGACCACACTGCATATTCTGGTAAATCGTGCGCATGCGCACACATGTTAGACCGAGAATATTTGGCACTGCCCTCATATATATATATATATATATATATATATATATATATATATACGTACAAAACAGGATAGTTACATACTTTCAGGCCTATCAGGCGATCCTGTTTTTGTGAATTTAAAATGGTAATTTTCACATAGGAACGTGCTTATATATATATATATATATATATATATATATATATATATATATATATATATATATATATATATATATATATATATACATTTAATAAATAGATAACATAACCATCAAATTTTTAATATAATGTCAATTATATATTAACCAGATTTTTTTATCCAAGATCACCATTTTGGTTGCTCATTGCAATTTGTTTATTTTTTACGTATCATTTTTTTCTAAAAATAGTTCCTTATAGCGTAAACAAATGATAGTTTTAAGTATTGACTTAACATACTTACGTTTTTCCATAATTCTAAAGATGTAGATTTTATACCAGTCTTCAAAAAAAGTAGTTTAATATTGTATTAGTTAGTGTTCAGTTGGATTTTTTTAATTACTGTAACAAAAATTGTACCAATTTAAGAAAAAACATAATGCACACTGGTTCAGTTTATCGTTAACTAGATTTGTTATACTCTATACAACTGATGTCTAAATTTGGAATTTTTTAAAAAGATTAGCAATGGCTCTATGAAAAGTACCTATTATTTTGTACCAGCTGAATGTACATCAAATTTAGTTATGTATTAGGCGTACAAATTAATTCGGAGCTTTTTTTGTAGAAAATAATTGTTTATGGAAAAGCGGAATACATTTCAATCCTTAAAATATTTCCTATTATTTTATATAACTGCTCCATCTGGGGAACTGATAAATCGCTTGTCGAAAAAAATGGTAGCTTCGAGTTGATGAAGTTGTCAGTGCATTTACGGACCGCTTCCACTGCTTTAGCATTTTTTTGCATGTTTTATGTCACACAAAATCTTCCACCAAAGCTGAACAAATCATTCTCACGGCTTCGGAAGCATTTTTTTCAGCTCGAATTCCAAAAAATATTCCATGCCTAATATGCTTCTTTTCGGGCGTCATCGTGTTTGCTATTGTTTTGTGAGGTTATGGCAACTGCTTCGCTAATATATATATATATATATATATATATATATATATATATATATATATATATATCAAATGTTAATATGCTTCTTTTCGGGCGTCATCATGTTTGCTATTGTTTTATGAGGTTATGCCTACTACTTGGCCAAGATATATGTGTATATATATATATATATATATATATATATATATATATATATATATATATATATGTATACTAAATGTTAATGTTGGCACTTCAAAATACCAAAACGACGGGAAAATATTTTAATTTAAAACAGTAATGATTGATTCAGTTTAAAGGCACAGAATTAATTTTTACACCTAATACATTCAGTTAATAGATACAATTAGTTTTTGGTTACCTTATATAAAATTATTTGTAATTGTTGAAAATTACAAATTTTATACAAAAAATATAAATAAACAAATTGCAATTAATAACTGAAAATGTGATTACATGTAAAGAAAATCTTCTAAATATAATTTTGTATCACAAATTTAATAATAAACCAGTTATTTATTTTTTTTATATTCGTTCTTTGTTAAATAGGAGAAAATAATAATAAAGTGTAAATTTAATATCAAGAAATCTCATAACTCGCCAGTATTTTAAAATTTTAAGAATTAATTCCAAATAGTTGAATTAGGCATATATATATATATATATATATATATATATATATATATATATATATATATCAATAAATTTTCTTACATTTCTTTCACGCAGAGTATGTAGTTAATTTCTAAATAAATTATTTGAAACTATTTTATTATAAAAAAATACCATTGTAAAGATAATAAGTTGAAAATTTATTTAAAAGTAGTATTTTATTTATAACTATTTTCATGTTATAATTCATTGAAAAATATATAAGAACATTTGTCGATTTTATTTGTTTTATCATTATTAAATAACAATTTGCACAATCAACAATAAATAAATGCGTTAAATATAAACACATTTATTTATTTTTTTATTTTTAATATAGATTTATACATTTATTCGTTATAAAATTTATATGTTAATGTTAATTGCTTATTAATTACTTTAACATTTTAATTTCTTTTTTTTAGAAAATTGTAATTTATGTATCTGTAATTTTATATATATATATATATATATACATATATATATATATACATAATGAAGTGTCTATATTTCACAAATATAAATTATAAATATAGTTACGAATTTCTAGGACAACAGATTAATACTGTTACTATGAAAAGTGAAAAATCCCAATGAAATAAGAAATAAAATTGTATTTTTCCTGTAAGAGTATAATTTTTATTGTAATATTATCGATTGAAATGTTCTTATAATGTTTTAAATTTTGCCGTCGCCTTTTGCACAAATAATATAAATAAGCGTTGTTGCTTTGTGTCCACAATTGCTGATTAGTCACTGAATATATGACAAGAATATTAATCCAGGATATTCTTTTACATGAATTAATGTCTCTATGTAGGTTAAAATTAGTAGTTAATATTTTTTTCACATCCCGATTCGAATACGTAGTCATCTAAGTCAACGCTCTGCACACTTTTGTTGTTAACAAATTTGGCCTAAGCTTGTAGCACGGCTGGAATCGTAATGGACGTTCTGTATTCGATCACAATTAATGTTTATTTCATATTATATCGTGTTCATTTTTTTGTACGAATGCCTTTTTGATTATGAGTTCGAATCCTTTTATTGAATTAGTATTATTAATGAAATTCATTGTACAAATTTATTTATACCAATTTATTTTTTTCATTTACTTACTTTCATTAAGTTATATATGTTTTAAATAGTTAATATAAGGATTTATTTTTTTAAAAAATATACAGATAATTACCCACTCACACACACACACACATATATATATATATATATATATATATAAATGAACATTTATCTAATCACTTTCTATATATTTTTTCCAAAAATCTTTAAAAAACTCGGACGTTCAGTAAATTTCTTGACCTTATTCTAATCCATCTTTGAAATAATTTTTTTTTAAATTATTGTATAATTGTCTCTTTTGATCATAGTAAAATATGAGATTGTTTCTCATTCATCGGCGGAAGTAATGTTTTAAAATTTGTTCTGAAATTACTCTCAGTATTTAGCTTATAATTTATTTATTTTCTTCTTCATTATTTCTTATATGCATTCTTTATTCAATATTAGATACAAATATATAATTTAGTAAATATGCTGCCAAGTAATTTTATATATTGACACTGAGAATTATATGTGCCTGGGATTATTTTTTTAAAAAAATGTACTGGTGATATCATTAAAATAATTACACATTTTTCTTTCGGTGAAATGTTATTGTTATTTTATTTATGGAAACACAAATTTGTTAGTACTTTAAATAACATTTTTAAATGGTGAAAATAATAGTATGACACATCATAAGAAAGTGTAAAAAAACGTCCCAATATATAATAAAAAAGATTCAGTTTTTAGAAATATGTTTCATTATTTTTTTAAAAAATGTTTCTGTTTTATAACATGTCTTTCAATTTTAAATATTTCTTTTTAAAGACTTGAAGATACATTTGAGTGAGTTTCAAACAATTTATACCATCTTCTATCGTTTTATTTACAAACTTTATTATATAATTTTTTAAAATTGTTTAGTTCTTGCTATTATCCTATTATTACAATTTATTATTATCATATATGTTTTAGCTCCGTGACTAAATTCACTTTCACAAATACATTTTTAACTTTCTTATAAATCGAAATATTTTCCTGATCAAAAATTGACTTGATTTGAACATTTTTAATTGTTGCTTATGGATATGTCAATGATGTCACCCGTATTCTCAAATTGCAAGGTTCACAAACAAATAGTAAAAAGATTAAGAATCAATTATTGATCATTTTGTAGTTTGTGAGGGACTGGAAAACTGATTTGTGAAAATATTGTCCTAGTAATTTTTCCAGAATATTTTTTTATCATTTAAATACATTATCGCTAGTTTTACAACATCTTAAAATTATTCATACTTAGGCCTATTAATTCTAATACATTTATAATTATATTTAAATGTAAATTATTATTTAATTTAATTACTAAATAGTAAACTTCATTTATATTTTTCTAAAACCTAAAGTATACACGAATTTTACTCTAAATTCAGTATAAAAATGAAAATATTCATAAACGAATGAATATTATCGCTAGTTTTATATCTTAAAATTGTTTATACTTAGGCCTATTAATACTTATACATTTATAGTTAATTTGAAATGTGAATTGTTATGTAATTTAATTAAATTATTAAAATAGTATGTTTTATTTACATTTTTCTAAAATCTAAAATATACACGAATTTTACTCTAAAATCAGTATTACAATAAAAGTATTTATAAATGAACGGATGTGAATGTTATTTCAGTTCAAAGTACTTCTATCACTCTAAATAAATTTATTTAATATATAGGCCTTAAAATATATTATCTTTTTATACTCTAGCTTTCTGATGATAATGGCATAGTTATCGAAATGCACATTGAGTGAAAATGAGAAATGATCAGTAATTATTTATTAGAACTTTTTTGTGGTTTCATCATTATTTTTTTAGTGAGTGAAAAATCTTTTTTTTGAAAATCACATGAAAATAAAAAATTGTCAAAATGAATTAATCCATTTGTAACAAATTTGTTATAAAATTTTTAATTAACACTTAGTAGAGCTTCTATTATAATATAATTTTTTGTCATGTGATTAAATTTAATTTTATAAATGAATTTTTCAATCCATCAGAAACCATAGAAACCTAATCTGATAAAATTATGAACTGCTCTGACCTAAAACTATATTTTTAACCGAAAATATTCAATAGTTGATTATTAGTCATTTTTAATTGTTACTTATACGCATTTACAAATCAGTTTCGCCATCTTGAGAGCGCCAAGACACTGCAAAGTATGTTCTAAAAGTAAGAAAGGTGTTCTGTAAGTGCAATGTTTTTTTTCTATACCGTAATGCTTCGATGATGATGGAATCGTATTGAAATACATATAAGCAATAATCAAAAATAATTAATAATTAATTAATGAACATTTTTGATTAGAATTTTCTCCGTCGTTCGTGGAGAAGTGAAGTACAATTTGAGAACGGTCCTTTTTGATTCTGAATTACTTCAAAAAAATTTATAAAATATTTGATCAATTCTTTTCTGAGATTTGTGGAGAGTTCTCTTACACTTTGGTATTTCCATTTTAAATTTTTACTGTTGATGTAATTTTCTTGAATTCTGTGTAAATATTTCATGCTAGCTATTTCAAAAAGAAATGAATAATATTCAAATCTGAGTTCCAAAAATTATATTATTCAGGAAGTATTTTTTGTTAAACTCTTGTGAGTGAATTGTTATATTTGTTTATAGAAAAACGTTTGAAATTTAAGATAAACGATTAAGATGAATGAAATTTGAAAAGCAACACTTCATTCGACAAGTTTTTCTTTGTTATTAGTTTTCATTTTTATCCATTTTGTTTGTGATTTTCCACAATAAACATATTACCGTGTATTTTATTTAATTTTAAATTAATCTACATGTTTAAATATTAATTTTTATTATTGCTACAATTTTTTGATTGAAAAAGTATATTTTTATATATTATTCAATTAAAGATAATCAGCAATTCTCATACCGTTTCGTTTATAACAATTTTAGTTACGATATTTTGCCATAAAGGAGAGATACTAATTTTTATTTATTATTTAAATTATTTTATGTTATATATTAGGTGTACAGATTAATTCGGTACCTTTTTTTATAGAAAGTGAATGTTTATTCACAGAAAAATTGAATACATTTCAAGTCTCAAAATATCCCTCATTATTTTGTATAACTTTACTCCGTCTGTTAGGTTACTGACGAATCAATTGTTTCCATTCCATTCCAAATCTGAACAAATCATTTTCGCGACTTTGACAGCGTTTTTTTAACTGGAATACGAAAGGTATGTAATGTCTAATATGTTGCTTTTTAGACGCCATCGTGTTCACTACTATTTTGTGAGATTATGCCAACTGTATGGCCAAGATATATAGTTTTTTTTTAATGCTAAGGTTGGCACTTCAAAATCTTTTAACAACAAGATAATATTTTACTTTAAAACAAAGTTATGATTAATTAAATTAAGAGCACCGAATTAATTTGTATACCTAATATATATATATATATATATATATATATATATATATATATATAAATATCTATATATATATATATATATGTATATAAATATCTATATATATACATGTTTGATACAAGTATATATTAATAATCTGAGAACAAATGTTATCAATACTTGAGAGGCGTGTTTAGTAATAAGATAGTACGGATATCTTTAAACAATTTATTAATCTTATTTGAAGTGAAATGTTGTATGTGACATAATTCGATTGATAGATAATTCAAGTTTCCAAACAATTCAGTTTATTGACGTTAGTATCTTATGATTTATACTGTATTTGAAATTTGACTACGTTAGTTTCGATTCAGTTTTTTATTCATATTATATTCTTTTTTGTTTTGAAAAATGCTCCTTCTTAAACACATATTTGAAGATACATATCTGATTATGAAATATGGTTTTGCAGATAAAGTAATGTAGATATTTTTGTTTTAAAAAGATAATTTTTTGCGTAATTTTTTTGCCTGGGTGAAAACTATTTCATGTATATACATCTTTGTAGGATTTTTTTTTAAATTAATAATTATGGTAATTATCTTGATATTAGCGTTCTAATAGAAGAAATTTGTCGTTTTTTCGAATTTATTAACAATCAATCGATATTTTTCATTTCTTACAAATCAATGCTGTATCTCTATGCTTTAACCCTTTCACCACGGATTAAATATTTTTAGTTTTAAAACTTCTGTTTCGTTTGATGATCTTTTGAGTTACTTGAGTTATCTATTCAATTTCCGTTAGCAATTTTTGAAAATTTTAGGAACACATAGGCCCGTTAGTGGCGAAAGGGTTAAAGTATTTGTAAGTCAGCGACAAGCCACAAGAAAGTAAATAATAGAGTATACATAAATTGAGTAGCGTTTGCATCAATCGGACTCGTTTTTGTAATATATTTGAAATAATTTTGAAGTACATATGAATATAAACGATGACTTTTAAGTTATAAATAAACTTTTTCTTTAGTAGTTGACTGCTAAATCTGTTTCATGGATCACATATAGTCCTCGAACTGTCAGTTGAGCAGTGTTCTTATACATTAAATCGATCTTTGTAATAACCGTTAGTGGAAATATAATTGGTACAATATATTAGGTGTACAAATTAATTCGGTACCTTTTTTATATAAAATGAATGTTTCTGAAAAATTGGAGTACATTTAAATTCTCAAAATATCCCCCAATATTTCATATAACGATGCTCCATCTGTTGGGTAACTGTTGAATCCTTTATTGAAAAAAAGATAACGGATTTGAGTCAATAAGTCATTTTTAGCATTTTTTTGCATGTCTTATGCTTCACATCATCTTCCTCCAAAGCTGAACAAATCATTTTCGCGGCTTCGGCAGCATTTTTTTTCAACTTGAATGCAAAAAGTAAGGCTAATATGATTCTTTTCGGACGGCATTGTATTCGCTACTGTTTTGTGACGTTGTGCCAATTGCTTGGCCATGATATATCATGTTTTTAAATGGCAATGTTGGCACTTCAAAATCCTAATACAATGTGAAAATATTTTAATTTTAAACAGAGTTACGATTGATTCAGTTTAAAGGTATTGAATTAATTTTTAGACCTAATAGTTTTTTTGCTATAACTATATTTTCTTTCACAAATGATTTTTTTCTCTTACCGTACAAACCACAAAAATTGTCATGTTCAATAAATGATTATTTATCATTTATTGATCATAAAAAAGTTTTTTGTATCTTAGTAGTCTGGAGATAATGGAATTGTTATCGAAATGATACGCATTAGCAACAATCAAAAATTATCACTGATTTCGTTGATTGAATATTTTGAGTAAGAGTTTTTCGTGTCGTTTAGGGGACAAGAGAATAATTAAATTAAATATTAAATATATTTAATTTAATATAATTAAATATATTTAATGACTCATAGAGGGAAATATAATTTTTATTTTGTCAAAAAACTCACTGGAATTGTCTAAAGAAACGTAGTTTGTAAATTATTATTTCAGTAGAATTTTAAAATAGCTGTCGAAATGTTTCTGTTTAAATATCATTTTTATTCTGTTTCTAAACAGGAACGTTATACTAGCAACATAATGTGCTGTTAGTACTTTTATTCATGTTGTTAAAATCGAACAGGTGTGGTGTTTCTGCCATGTCATAAATATCATTCAGTAATGTATCTCTATGGTCAAATTGTCTGTAACGAGAAAACAATTTGATAAATATTAGAAGTTCCCAAGAAAATATATTAATTTAGTTATTAAAAAAATATAAACTATTATTTACTTTACATCAGTGAATAACTTATAACAATTGTTCCTAAAATAAAAACTGTAATAGGTCGTATACAACCCGGCCTTGAAAAAAGTGTTCTTTTCAATCATTGTATTATAAATATTTTTCACGAGTTTGACTTTTGTAATTTTAATCAAATTATTAGAAACGTTGATCAAAATAAATCCACCTCTGCCAAACTGATTTCTCAAAATACTTTGTTTGAATTAACTAGCTAAAAAGAGATACAGTAAGTTGAATAGTTGAAATATAGCTACAAAGGTCAGATAGTCCTTCATGGATTAATAATACTGGCAGTAGTAGAGGTGTAGCAACAGAAAAAAACGCGATTAAACGTTTACTTTTCCTATTACTCCTCGACAACCAAGCAGATTATAGAGTTATTTAGCATGGCACCCTGGTTCGAATAAGAGTTCACATTTTCGAACCAGATAAATAATGTTTGTATTATATCAACGTTTGTAAGTCGTGTTTTATTACTCTTGCTGGGAAATGTGTGATATAAATTTAAAGCAGGACATTAACATGAAATTATTAACAAAAAGTGAGTTATACTGGG
>CM068317.1:11690000-11705000 GCA_034766995.1 Acanthacorydalis orientalis | reverse complement strand
AAAATTGTTCAATTTATTTATTTATTTATTTTTTTAAACCGTCTTGTGTTTTTGTCTGATATTGATAATGTTCTCTGTAGACTTGAGGCGAGTTGTCGAGCCTTGGGATTAAATCCCTATTATCTAGACTTTAACTTGAATTACTAGCAATCTTGCTGTTTAACGGTGTTATATCTTGGCTTTCTCGCTAGGAAAATTTTCAAAAAACCTAGTTGTCTTGCCTCTGCGACTGAAGGTCACCCCTCCCTCTTCCCGTTGCATATATCTATGCAGCTATTGCATCAGTACAGTATTTATAAGAGAGAAGAATTGTTTAACCGTTTGGAACCGTGTAGGGGGAAAGGGTGCTAACATTTTTTAACAAATATTTTTCGATTGACTGGGCATTCTTTTATCATAAACAAAATAAAAATTGCAAAACTGTCGGCTACAAGAAAAAATATGTTAATTCAGATTAGCCATTAGAAATTTCACATTTATCTGACATATCCTGGAAAATTGTTGATATTATTCGGGGGAACATAAATCTCTTAATTTGAAACATATAATTGGAAGCGAAAAAATTGATTCAAATTAAAAATTTTCAGAAATAACATTGCTGTTTGTGAAAAATTTTGAAACAATCAAGTATGCACAAAACGGGTTCACATCGGTTACATTTTGTACCTGGAATCTCGAAATTTTTTACACTCCTTCTTCTAATGATAAACTTTTCGAAAAAAATATTATTCAACCCAATTCTAAAGTTCACAATTTTTATAGGTTTTCAAATGAAAAAGTTACGATTGTTCTGATTTTTGAACGACCGTAATTTTTTTTCAATAAAAGAAAGATTTATAAATTTAGTCTTGTTAGAAAGATATTAGTGATATTTAAATATATCATCCAACAGATAGCGCTTTGGGACTATAGTTCCTGTGGAAAACATCAATGGACTCTTAGATACACTCCCGCCTTCAAAGGGTTAATCATCATATATTGTTTAGTATTCGGCTAAAGAGATTTTTATTTTACTTAAATCACAGGATGTTTTAATAATGAGAAAAGTCGTTGAATATTTTTACAGTAAATGTTCCAAATTTCATTCTACTTGTAAATTACAGACCTCAATTTCGTTATAATACTGGTTTACCACTGTGTATGAATTCACTATTACAAATGAATCATTTTCTTAAAAACATCCTACATACCAGAATTTTTTTTCTGTGATGAAAAATGTTCAATAAATAATTATTGATCATATATGATTGTTGTTTATACGGATTTAGATGGCGAAGTTATCATTTTTAGAACAGGAAGCTATAAAAAAATCTAGATTATTATATAATTTATAGTTAGTTGATTTTTCTATATCTTAGCGCTCAGAACATGACGGCATCGCCATCGAAATGCGCGTTAGTAACAATCAACATGATGACTAATCATTTATTGAACATTTTTGATCAGACATTTTTTTACTGGTTGAGAGATGAGAAAAGAATTAATTTATGAAAGATGTGTTATTTTATAAACATACTATTGTGTTATATGTATGTTATAAATATTAACGGTTTTTCTTAAGTAGTGATAATTTCATATTTTAAAACTAATTTTTATGATACTCAGCAAGATGCGTTCTCAGTTTTTCTTCTTTAATACTAGGTGGTTCTGTCTTCTACTCGGTACACTCGTCGACTCGCCTAACAAATAACAGAAATTAACAAATCATACTCACAAATAATCTGCCTAAAATGTAAGCCGCAAAAATTTTATTAGTAAAGTTTATAAAAATTAAAAACAAAGTACTCTATTAAAGCCATAGTGAATACAGTATTTTGAATAAATTTCTTGCGGTCATAATCGGTAATGATTCGTGAAACATCGGAAATGATCGGAAATGAAAATGATTAGTGTGATACTTGCCGCGTGTAGCGAAGGGAGCGGCGTTGCTAAGAGACGTTCTACACGAAAAAAAAGTTGTTTTATGGAAATGTTACGATGGAATTATTTTTTATACATGGAAAGATAAATATGAATATTTGCTTTTGAATAGATTTTATTAAACAAATATTTGAGTTGTATTGTTTTTAGTTATTTGTGATAACAAATACTTTTCGCTTTTGTTAAAAAAAAATATTTATTTTAATTTGCTGCACTGAAACAATTTTTTGAATACTATTTTGTTACAATCAGTGTTGATAAATACTAGTAAATGATTTTTAAACGTTTTTTTTTGTAAATCGTTTATTTGAATTGTTATTTTTTATATAAACACTTTTAACTAATATATTAATTTTACTAGTGAAATTAGAATTGGGATTTTGTAATTAACGGTTCTATAATATTTATTGTTGTAAATTGAACTAATACATACTTTTGTATCGAATACATACTAAAAATCTATATACTATATATATATATATATATATATATATGTATATATATATATATATATATATATATATATATATGTATATATACTATATATCTATATACTATACATTCTTTCTTTTTTATTATAGCGAATCATCCCAGTCCAGTATTTAATGAAATATTTAATATCGCATAAAGTAGTCGTTTTTACCGAAATTATTTAATCAGTGCTTTTGTCCAAACTAAATGGAATAATACAGTAAAATATTTACTTGTCATATTTAATGAATTTTTATTACTCAAAAGATCATAACACTAATCAGCCACTTTTTAAATTTCCGCTCGTGATATTAGCTAGTTCATATTTTTGATATGACCTTGTTTCAATGTAAAATATTCAATCTTTTATGATTATGATTTCTAAAAATTTTTACATATCAGTGCTGACATTCTATAATATTCTTTAAATTTAAAAATTGTTTTCTGAATGAGTGCAGTTTATATTTTCTTATATTTATTTATCAACTGTAAATAATTGCATAGAAGTGTAGAAATCTAGTGAAATTTTGTGAAAACATTTAAATTTCTATTACATATATTAAATTTTATTGAAATAAAATAAATCTCTGTCAACATACACATTCAATACTTGAACAATTCTTACAGAATAAAGTCCTAAGTTTTTCTCTTAATTGTTTTTATGGTTTTACCGATTGGATTACACAAAAAATTACATATAACTATTACTATATACTTGTGATATCGAATATTCGACATTTACAATACAAATGAAAGACAACATGATTATTGTATGAAACCTGTACTTTTTTATTTCATTAAATACCAGGGTTGTATAATTGTTTATATATTTATTAATAAACCTTTATTTTATAGTAAATATTAAAAAAAGAGTTTTATAAGAACGCATTCTATATTTAATGAAATATATTTTAAAGTAACATAAATCACAGAAAAACGCTCTGGTTAAAAGTGTTCAATAGATGATCATTTATCAGTTTTGATTGTTGCTTATATGCATTGCGATGGCAATGCCATCATCCTCAGAACGCTAAGGTACAGAAATAGTTCTACAATTTTAAATTTCTGTTACATATATTAAATTTTCATGAAATTAAATAAATCTCCGTCAACATACACATTCAATACTTGAACTATTCTGACAGAATATTCTTAAATCACTACACTTACCATCTAAATATAGATAAGCAACATAAAACATGTTTAATTATCATTGTTAAACATTTTTAATCCAACATTTTTTTTGTTTATGATGCTTTTCAGATGCTTTTGTATTTAAGACGATTACATAATTTGACGGTTTCTAAAAAAATAAAGTAAAATCACACACACACACACATACATATATATATATATGTATGTATATTTATATATATATATATATATATATATATGTATGTATATATGTATGTATATATATGTATGTTTATATATATATATATATATATATATATATGTATATGTATGTATATATATATATATATATATATGTATGTATATATATATATATATATATGTATGTATATATATATATGTATGTATATATATATGTATGTATATATATATGTATGTATATATATATGTATGTATATTTATATATATATATATATATATATATATGTATGTATATATGTATGTATATATATGTATGTTTATATATATATATATATATATATATATATATGAATTATATGTTTATATACCTGTGTGATCCCATTGATGTTTTTCCTGGTGATTTTCATTCTTTTAAAATGCCTGAATATCTGCTTTTCATTACTAATATCGGTATGTGTATCATCTTAATGTGGAAATTAAGATCTCTCTCTATGTATGTTTGTATATATATATATATATACACATATACATATACTTTTAAAGTTAATGAGCAATTTTTATAAAGTAAATCTAACCGATTTATTTTTAATCCGTCGCTTTTAATGTCTTAAACTACCTTGTTCTAAAAAAGCATCAATCCGTTAGACTCAGTGTCATAGGTACTAAGCTAATCAAAATATTAGGTTGTTGGAAAAACAATTGCGGTTTGTGATCTTCAACTTTATATACATTTTTTAATTTAAGTGGTTTAAGTGCTTCAGTATTGTTGGATGACTATAGCCTAACTTTTGTGCAAGCTCGCGAATTGTTGTGTGTGGGTCTGATTCAACTAACACCTTCATTTGGTCGTTATGAACCGAAGAACGAAGCGCCCGTGACCTTCTTCATCTTCAAGGCTCTTGTCTCCATTACGAAATTTTTGGAACCACCATTTCAAAGTACGTTCCTTAACAGTAACCACACCAAAAGCATCGTTTACTTTACGAGCAGTTTCTGCTACTTTACCACCCGTTTTGGACTCGTACCATAGATGCTCTTATTTGCTTCTTGTTCATCTTTAACCGTTTGCGGACGGAACGGCTCGAAGCCGAGCGTTCTGTAGAGCCGAGTCGCTGTAGCGATAGTCGTTTGAAATTGCAGTTCACGTTTAAGTCACTCAACTATCGCGGCTTCTATACTATCTTCATTGCGAATTTCTTCTCTGTCGGATAAAGTATCTCCTTCACTGCTGCATTCTTCACTTACATTGATCTTTTTACACATTTTGAGCGCTACAAAAATCTTCAAATAATAGTCTTTTCGATTAGCAATCAGGACGCTGACTGAATAAACATCTCAATGCTTCCTCATTAACGACTGGTATTTGTCCAACGCATATATATGTGCTTCAGCTCAGTTCTTCTTATCGAACGCATATTTGAGTCAATCGGCACAGTCATGGTTTACGTTGAACACATACATGCGTCGGTCGTCCTCGAAGGGTCAATTCAATAGCCTAACTTGAAGTAAAGTTAATAATAATACCAAAGGCAATGTTACCGAAATACAGACCGAAAAATGCACTTTAAAATAATATTAACATAAATATGATGAATGACACTTTCATTAAAAAAAATAAGGGTAGAAGTCAAATAAAAACCGCAATTATTTTTCTACCATCCAAATATAAATGTAGTACTTATCCTTTTTTGCTTTACATAATACAGTTTGTCTTTATTTAATCATTCAAATATATATGAGTGGGAGTTCTTACAGTACTACACCAACACATTTATCAATCTTATTTCCGCACTTTTATAAGCATGATGTTTATCTCTCTTAATATATTATATAATATCAAAATGAAAATTATATATATATATATGCTTTGTATATGCTCAATATATTTTAAAAATTAAGAATCTTGTACGTTAGGTACATATGTTGTAAATTTGATTATTCTGCAGCATCTAACAAGTTTGTCGTAGCGCTATCATCTTTTAGACTAAGTCCTAATGATATTAACACTTTATCGATCGGGCGGTTTTGCTATGAACCTGTGACCTGTTACCGGGGCCATTTTTATAAAATGGAAAAAAACATTGATCGTTTTCTGAATGAATTATCAGAGGCACTTTCACTTGAATCATCACTAATGTCATTATGGTCATAATCGTCCATATTTCCTAGGAGATCGAATTTTTTTACTTTTTAGCGAGAGACAAAGCGCTTTTAATGATCACACATCGCAATATGATTACTTCATTTAGGACGCCGATTGGCGTTCCCTGTAGATAACGTCAATTTCATTTAGGACACCAATTGGCGTGTTAAAGTGTTAAAAGAAAACAATAATTATAGATTTTATCAGTTTTATGATTGTCATTGAATACGTTCCACATTATGAGGTTTTATTGAAACATTATTTTACTATCAACGAATAAAGGTACAGGTACACATAAATGTGAAAAAAAAGTAAAATGAAAAGCGATGCTTGCCACTCTGATAGCCTAGCTGTACGACAATACGTGACTCGATATGCTTGCGAAATTTGAACAACTTTCTCCCGATATGCTGTATGTAGGAGGACATGAGTGATGCAACAGGCGGAGTGTTGTTCTGATACAAGAAAATATACGATATTTATTCGCCGCATACATTTATTTTATATTCAGTATTCAAATATGGCGGATGTTAAAATGATTGGATCTCTTTGAGAATTTATTATATTCATACATACAGTACGATACGTATAATACACACACACTACACACACACACACACACACACGCACACATATATATATATATATATATATATATATATATATGTACTACAAAAATGCTTAAACAGATATGGGATATTTTAATCATGTACTATCTTCTTTGCACAGTCGTATAATTGTTGTTTATTAAAAAAAGTGATTTATTGAAGCAAATTTAATTATCAACTGTGCGAAATGTCCAAGATCTATTCAGTTGACTGGAAACTGTTGCATAATATACATAATATATACTTTTTTGAATGTTCAGTAAGTTATCGAATGATCGTGCTAGAAAATATCAAGAGTAGAAACAGCGTTTGTTTCAGTTTGGTCGAATAGAGACACAAATGATTTCACGACGTTGCGAATAAGTGGGGATTAAGAGTTGACAGCAGACCTAATTTTTCAAATCTAATATACATTACTTTTACTAGTTACCAAGCGCGCATAAGTTAATGCTGTTTTTTAATAAAAAAAAAACATATAGTACATATATATGAGTGTTTGAGTATGTATATATACATACATATATATATATATATATATATATATATATATGTATGTATGTATGTATGTAATATGTGCGTTCTAGTTTAATACTACGACTGTTGATGAATTTATTTTATATATATATATATATATATATATATATATATAACACTAAGTTAGTGTTTTAAACATCTAATATTTACAACAATGGAATAATTGCAATTGCTAGATGAGTAATTCATATTCACATCAGTTGCAACACATTTTGTCTTCAGTAAAGGAGCAAAAGAATGATAAATATAATATAATATTTTTTATTTCATTTTCAAGAATAATAATAATATTATTTCGTATATAAAATTCGTATATATTCGTATATTAAAATAAATAAAGCTGAAGACAAGGTAGCCAGTTAATAAAAAAGGCAGTGTATACAGATTCAAATGCAGATATGAAACAGCAAATAGAACAAATGAAACGCGATATAAAGATCGTGGAACTTCTCTAGTGAATAGTACGAGGGTTAGTCGTACTCATTTATTTATAATCAATTTAATAAACATGACTAGATTCAGTGATACATGAGGGCGATTTGAAAGTTCGCGGCCTAACTATGAAAGAATATAACTTGTGTTTTTAAATTACTTTCATTTTTCAATATGGGTCCCCTTAAACTTCAATACACTTCATCCAGCGATGCTCCAGTGTTTTTATGCTGTCCCGGAAATCATTTTCTTGGAAGTTTTCAAAATAGCGATTCACTGTTGCTGTCAGTTCGTCATCTGACAAAAATCGCCTACCACCAAGGAAATTTTTAAGTTTTGAGAACAGATGGAAATCTGAGTGAGTGAAATCTGGAGAATAGGCTGGATGGAGTAGCAAGTCGTACTTCAGTTCAGTTTGCCATGGATACTGTTGCGTGCGGGAGTAGCACTACCGACTTAGTGTGAGACTAGTGAGAACTCGACTCATTTTCAAATTAATGAAAACTAGTCTGTTTTGTGTTTTTAACGTTTTATTTTCAATTATGAACACAAGATATAATATAAAAAAAAAACTATTGTAGTGTTAGATGTACCGACTTGCTGAGCTACTGACTAAACGATTATGTCTTAATGGCTTCTGACTTCAAGATTTACTTCATGACTTGTTACTTCAAGACTTGTTACTTCAAGACTTGTTACTTCATGACTTACTTGACGACTTAGTTCATGACTTACTTGACGACTTAGTTCATGACTTATTTTTATCGCCTAGCGTGGCCGGTTTATATATGATTTAGGACGGTATTCCAGGTATATATTTTAATATTTATATAAATGTCATTAGTTTTCAATAAAATAAATACATATAACTTAGTGGCCTGACCTAATGAAAAGAGGCAGGGTTTTCCGTACCTTCGAATTGCTTAATTTTGAAACTGGAATTACCCTGTGATATTAAGATTGAAAAAATTCGTTATCGTACTTCAACAGATACAACACTTGTATGGGGACGTGCACTGTCCTTATGGAAAATCATTTTTTTCTGTGATAAATCTGGTATTTTCTCACGAAGTCGATCCGAAAGTTTAGCATAATACTCTCCCGTTATAGTTTGGTTCTTTGGAAGGTAATTAAATAGCAGGATCCCTTTAGCATCCCAACAATTGAAACTATAACTGGGGAAGTGCATTGTCCTGATGGAAAATGATTTTTTTTTGATGAACCTGGTCTTTTCTCACAAATTGTTTGTTCAAGTCGACCCGAAAATTTAGCATAATACTCTCTGTTATCAATTGACCCTTTGGTACGTAGTCAATCAGCAAGATTCCTTTAGCATCCCAAAAAATGAAGCCATAACCTTTCCAGCAGATACAAATTTTTTTTTTTTTTTTGTAGCGAAGAATCACCATGCTTCCATTGCTTTGATTGTTGTTTTGACTCTGGATGGTAATAGTGAATCCAAATCTCATCTGTAGTCACAGATCGTCGGATAAGGTCAGTCGTATCGCTCTTAAATCGATCTAAACAGTTTTGTGAAATTTGTACTCGAATGCGTTTCTGATCAATTGTCAGTAAACGCGGCACCCATCTTGCCGATAGCTTTTTCATACCTAACTCTTCAGTTTGGATATGATACACGCGTTCATCTGAGACACCCACAACCTTAACAATTTCGGACACTTTCAATCGCTGATCCTGTAAGACAATATCTTGCACTCCATGGATGATTTCTTCAATCGTTACAGTTTTCGGACGTCCATTACGCCGGTTATCTTCTAAGCATTCACGGTCAAATTTAAATTCAGTTGCCCACTTCTTTACGGTTGTATACAAAGATGCACTATCAACTAGTACATTTTTCATTTCTTTAAAGATTTCTGTTGGCGTTAAGCCTTTTTTGACAAAAAATTTGATCACCGCTCGATATTCAACTTTATCTATTTCAACAACGGCGCAGAAAGAGCTTTATTTAAATTGATGTTTGCAACGAACTACTTGACACTGATTATAGACTTTGAGGTTATGTATAAGATAGATGTATCGCTTTGTAATGCGCCACAAATATGTAAAATATTACCGTCACTTATATGTTAGGCCGTGAACTTTTCAAATCACTCGTTTAGTAATGAATTTCGGATTAATTCATTTTTGATGAAGAAAGTATTCAATGTGTTTTCGATAATAACGTTGAGAAAAAAATAGGATTGTATAAAACATACTTTATTTAAAATTAAAAATTATATCAGGGAATATCATTCAAAATATTGGCGTAGTCGTAGTCTAAAACGAAGAAAACGAAGATTCTGTTTTGCGAATCAGTTGTACTTGAAAAGGCTATAATTTTTCAAACAAACAAATTGTTCTGTCTGTAATTCTTTTTCAAAATTCTATACATATGGATATAACTAAAAAATGTATCAATAGATATCTGTATATGGAATAGAATTGAACAATTTATTCAGCGTTGACGTGTATTTGATAATTACACCGGATCTAATAATTGCAAGTCTTCGATTCTAATTACTGAGTCAGTACTCTCTTTCTCTCCATATATATATATATATATATATATATATATATATATATATATGTACAGGCACACACACACAGTTTGCCATCGGCAATTTTTCAGGTAATAATTTGGTAACTTGTTTAAACTATTGAATAATGAATAAACATGTTTCCATACTTATACACTGGAAAGCTTTTCGTGCGAATTTGCGAAAAATCGTGGATAAATTTGTAAACTTCCAAATAATGTATTCATTTTATGACTCATTGTGATTTTTATTGTTTTCCAATCTTGGATGGTGCTTACCCAATCTCGAAATGTGAAAATTTGACATAAATATAACTGGTTATCTTCTTATACTTTGGGCCACACATAAGATAGATCTTAAAAATCTTAGTATTTCGACAACCAATACGTTAAGATCTGAAGTTAAAATTATATAGATTGACCAGGTGTCATTATTTTGAGGTGAAAGTCGTTTTTATTGAAATAATTGTCTTTTTCTTCTTCATTATTCGATTCAGTTTATTCTTTTTTGTCGTTTTCTTTACCGAAACATAATTAGTAGAGAAATATATATTTTGATATTTACTGAGAGTATGGATCATACAGCCAGGCCTGCAGTCAGGGGTGGTCCAGTGGGGGTGTTTCTTCTTTTCTTTCTTCTTCATTATTCGATTCAGTATATTTTTTTTGCCGTTTTCTTTACCGAAACACAATTAGTAGGGAAATATATATTGTAATATTTACTGAGAGTATGGACCATACAGCTCCAGGACCGTAGTCAGGGGTGGTCCAGTGGGTGTATTTCCACTCTGATTGTTTCGTTTGTAATTTGAAGACCCAAAAACATCGAAGTCATTAAGAACGAAATTTTACAATGTATATACGCTAGTTTGTGTTTCTATTTTTGTGTGTTTTTTTTTTTTTACAAATAATTTGCATCTAAGAATAAAAGTTTTTTTTTCTTAACGCCTAGATTTACTCATTTATTTTATTTATTATTTATATCTACCCACCGTACGAAATAACCAAGGTATTCCGTTAAAATTTCAAGATTTGTGAAGTGTTCCGTCGTAGGAAAAGTTTGGGAAACTCTGATGTGAACAATTATTTTTACCTCTGATGATTCACTGATGAATAAAAGCTTGTTTCGAATTCCAATTTCAGTGACGTAAGGACTATTTTATTCATAAATCTTCAATAAGTTTTCTGATATATTAGTTTCGCCATGCAAAATAATTTAAATACTGTTGCTAAATTTATTTTTACAAATGAATTTTCATTGAAACTTAAATGATTATTGATAATTGGTGATGCGCATTTCGATTAGCCTTCTAAGCATCTTGTCATGTAATCAATCTGAGCTCATCACCATTGAATTTTTTATAAGTAATAAATAAGAATAGTAATCATTTATTGAATATTTTTAATCAGAAAAAAAATTTGTGTAGTTTGGGGTAAGTAAAAAATTCATTTTTAAAAATGGAAAATGCAATTTAAAGAAGGCAATTAGTTCTTATGTTTTCACCATAAACACATATAATCTTGTAAGTGTGCTGACCTTATTTACTTTTATATTTTTCGGTTTATATATATATATATATATATATATATATATATATATAAATCTTCAATATTGTTTAGTGCAGTGGTGTCAAACTTACAGGAACACGATCCATTAAATTCAGTCTCGCCAGTGTCTGCGGGCCATTTTTATTCGAATGTAATTCATTCTATGAATATTTTTCTTAATGCCGTGAAAAACAATATTTTCTATGTATAACATATGTGTGTGTATATATATATATATATAATTATTATTATTTTATTTATATAAAACTGTTTACGTACATTTTTATTCGAATCTAATACATTTTATGAATATTTTCAACAATATAGTGAAAAACAATAATTTCTTTAACTGATTAGTGAATTATTTGAAATGTGTATTCGAGCCATTTGTAATCAGAGAGACCTTACTAAAATACAACGAATATCGAGATAATATAACTATCAAAATATATCAATCTTTTTATCATATTATCATTTTTTTAACATTAAATACTCTCTTGTAAATCAGTGATGTCAAACTCATATATGAACACGGCCACCAAATTCAGTTTAAGAGAGTCTACGGGCCATAAACAAAAAAATCACCCGAAGAAAATTTAGTGAGCGAAAAAGGTCTTTTCTTTATATTCGAAAAACTTGTTTAAATTTTACATTTATTTTTTCTTAAATGAATTTATACAAATTAAAAAAAATACATTAATTTTAGGTATTATTATCAAATGTTACAACAAAATTTTAAATTAGAGATATTTTAAAAAATGTATGTTTTTTCCTAGAAACTTGGCATCTTTTGGCAGAAACCATTTTATCAATATCTGATTTAATTTTTTGTGATAATGATATCTTTACTACAGATGTTAAATGTTTATTTGTCAATCTTGACCTGTGTGAAATGTTATTAGCCTTTAAAGGGAAAATAATTGTTCACATAGCTATGCACTACCAAATATTGCTAAGATTCTTGCTGCAAACATAAGCATTTCAATAAAATGTTCTGGCAAATACAAATAAAAATCTAGAATACTAACTTCATTATACTTTTCTTTTAGTACCGTGTTCCACTGAATTTCTATCTATTCCACTTAGTTGTTACTTTTTATTATTCTCTTAATATTTTAATAAAATCGACTTCAAGCTTTGGCCCGCGTGCCGCCTGTTTGACACCACTGTCGTAAATGATTCTCCATTTGTTGTCCATGTGTAATTTGATACTTCAGTAATCATTATAAAATGAATCTTATGATTAAATGAAATATATGTTACTTAAGATTATACGAGTTGGTTTCTTTAGATTTTTCGAAATTCAAGTGTAAAATTCAAAAATATATTTTAGATCAATTTAACATAAGAAACTTTTTCACAGTTGAATTTTTTCTCGTCACACAAATCACAAAAAAATATTTTCATTAATGTTCAATAGATGATTGTTGATCATTTGTGATTATTGCTTATACACATTTCGATAGTGATATGATTATCCCTCGCAGTGCTAAGGTGCAAAAAAATTTACATAAACAACAGTCAAAAATGATAAATAATAATTTATTGAACATTTTTGTGATACCAACTTGATTATACTTTTCTTTTAGCATTACACTGAATTTCAACCAATTCCATTTGGATGTTACTCTTGCTTCTTCGGTGTTAAAAGAAAACGGAACACTAAATAGTAAAAAAATAATTTTCACATGCCTTGAATCCTTCATACCGGTTTTCAAATTCAAATAATAATTCTTGAATATTTAAAGTATATTGACTAAAATCACGACCATAATATAATTCATGATAATTTTTGCAAGTATGAAAATGAACTAAATCGGAATTGACGATAAAACGGTGTTTTTTAAAATATACTTCAATAATGTTTCAACAATGTATTTTATATTTTTTTAATTCAATTCAATTTCATTATTTTAATAAAATCGACTTCAAGCTTTGGAGCGCGGTTCACATTCTATAGTCTTGTGGGTCGCATGCGGCCCGAGGGCCACGTGTTTGACACCGCTGGTTTATTGTAATAAAGATGGCAGCTGGTTTCGCGGATAGACGCGACCGTTAAAACTACACGTATATGTCATCTTTTATTAACAAATCTATAATATCGAGCGTTTAATAACCTCTGCTGACAGTGTACTAATGCCTAGATAAAAAACTCATCATTTTTACACGTGTAGAATCATTCATTTCGAATAGCTTAAACATTTTACTAGTTAAATCGCATGTTTTATAAATGGTCTTGTTTAGAATTTACATGTATAGCAAAACATATATATTAAAAGCTAATCAATATTCAGTGCGTCGTCTCGTATCGGAATAAGAATTTGGCAAGCAGACGAGACAATATTGTACAGATGTACGAACGTATATGCACAGGCAATTTTATTATTAACGTATTTTAAGAGGAGCTAGAGCCGATGATGATTGATCGATGGACGCGTTTAAAACCGGGTCATTAACATAAGACATCCATAATTTTGTATGACATGTTAAAAGTCGTGCTTGCCATCCGTGGCACTCGTACGTAAATTATTCAGTACAAAATCGAATTATTCTTATAAAGATTTATATTTAGAATGAGTTGTTTAGTGATGTGGCAAAATGGTTCGTGCACGGTAGGGTGGTGGTGATACATTTATTACACATCTGTACATTATTATACTGTGTTGGACATATTTCTAGGGACATTTGATGAATTTTCGAAAAATAACTAAGAACTAACTAAGAAGTAAATTGAATCATATAATTTTTTTATAGTTGTTGATTTTATTTGAATTCTATTAGATTGCTGCAAAATTAATTATTAAACATATTTAATAACCATCTTAAACCACAATTAAACTTAAGAATTCACTTTGATAACATCAAAGTATTCAGTCAGTTGAGAGTTATGGGCACTAAACATTTTAAAGTATTAGGTTGGTGGAAAAATAATATATATATATATATATATATATATATATATATATATATATTTGTATATATATATGTATATATATATATATATATATATATATATATATATATATATATATACGAGGTCAGACAATTAAGTAATGCGACAAAATTCAAAAATCGAGTATATTTAAAAATTAAGGTACATCGCTGCGATCCCCTTCAAAGTAGTCCCCTCCCGCATCTATACACTTATTCCAGCGAGTTTTCCAGTTTTCGTAACAATTCTGGAACACTTCTTGTGGGACCTCTCCGAATACCCTCGTCACAGATTCTTGGATATCTTCAACGGAGTCAAAATGTCGACCTTTGACGAATTTTTTCATATGGGGGAATAGGAAAAAGTCGCAGGGTGACATGTCCGGTGAATAGGGCGGTTGTGGTAACGTTGCGATGCCTTTAGACGCCAAAAACTGAGAGACACTGAACGCACTGTGACAGGGAGCATTGTCGTGATGCAGAACCCAAGTCTTCGCGATCTCTGGACGCACTCTGAGCACATATATATATATATATAT
>CM068317.1:11622500-11687500 GCA_034766995.1 Acanthacorydalis orientalis | reverse complement strand
GGAAAAGTCTACCCAGTACAATTTGCACGTGTTCCTATTGAACAACGAAGGGTTCTTTATCAACCACTAGAAAAACTCATATGTATGTGTATATATATATATATATATGTTATGTATACATAAATACATATTCGTATGCATATAATAGATCCATGTTTTGTTATACCCGCTTTTTATAGAAACATGGAAACTTGAATGTCATTATTGATTTGAATACATCTATTCTACACTATAAAGTATTTTTTTTTTAATTTGTATGTCCTATTCTCATTTCATAATTGTTAAAAAGACGATCGTATTGAAAGGCTTCTATTTGTAGAAGTCTGTCGTATATATTTCAGCTCGTTTAAACACTGGAACACAAAAAGAGAAAATGCTTTAAAAGCTTTGTGTTTTTTTTTTAAAAAAAGTCCTGTAATCAAATTTGTACTACAACCTACTTTTTAATCATTATAGTAACTACATGTAAAATAATTAATAGTATTGTTCATTATTTTATTTGTTATTTAATATTATTCGTTCATTTCAGAATGTAGGAGATACATTTTCTAAATTTTTAATAAATAGTTGTTTTTTTTTTTGTTATTATTAAAGATCTATTTAGACGTTATTTTTAGACTTTTTCGTTTTTTTTTACAAAGAACCAAAAAAGTTTTTTATCTTAGACTTTTTACATATGTATTTATTTATCTTTTAAGAACATTTATAAACTTTTTCAACACAATATATTTAACAATGGTGGCGCTACAGTCGTCAATCGACACCCATGTATAAAAAATGATGATGCATGGTGACCGCGATTCTGTAAAAGCTGCTTATGTGAAACAGAAAAATCATAATGTCTATTAATTAGTAAAAGTTTGACTATAGTTGGTAGCAAAATTGAAAAATGAAAATGGAAATTCGAAAAATGGCGGCACTCTGAAATAATTATCGAGATTTATATCATTTTTTCAACTTTTTAAAGCGTTGTAAAAATAAGAAAAAAATTTTTTGATATAATTTTTAGTAACGATTATAGAGACATGTTTGCTAAAACTGTACACAACATTTCAGCTTGATTGACCAAATAGAAATTGAAACATTATGATTATAATAATAAAAAAAAAACACTGTTTTGAGAAGAAGGCATTTGAAGTTTTGAGCACCAGTTTCACACAAAGATAATGTTACTACAGATAATAGTTCTCTAACTTGGTCAATTTTAAGAATTTCAAAAAATCCTTTTACAGAAATATTTTATAACATGCTGTTTTAGAGAATGCAACAATAAAAATTTCTATTTTTCGAACTGAAAAAGTAGAATACCATCTTAACACATTACCGTCCGGAGTCATATAAATATGGTTTTTGCTAACTGTTCGTGAAATTTTAATATATATAAATAGGGTTTTACACACTGTGCATTAAATGCTTGTGACATAAATATGTGGTACAATATATATGCTAAAGATGATATTTTTTATCGACTAGACTAGTACTGCGTGCTTTGATCATATTCAAATCAAAAGATAACAGTAAATTTCAACCCCACAACTTTTAATAATTTCTTTTAATCGCTGTAAAGTAGGAAAAGTCACTAACATGGGTAAATTCATATATTTATTAATACTTTGGCTTATCAATGGCGAAATCCAGGTACAGTTGGAATCCTTCTTTAATTACCATAATTAAAAAGGATCTCAAAATTTAAAAATTACCTATAGCCACATGAAATTCAGTCATTCTTTTTTTATTAGGCGTGATCTTAAAATGTTTGCAATGTATGTTAGACTAAAAATAGTCTTCACTCGTTTTTGTGTGCTTGAATTCGTAATTTTTATATATTCAGTGTCTCTTGGATGATTCAGACGAGTATTTTAACACTTCATTTGTCACAATTGGTCCAGCCGTTTTGAAGTTACAGGGGTATATTTTTCGTCTTTGACGAAATGGTGTTCTACAGCCGCTATCTTGATTTTTTGAAAAACTATACACCGTTTTTTAATCAAGAGATTAAGACAATCGTCTGACACGTTGGTTATTAAAATCGGTCCAACCGTTTAGGCTTTAGGTGTGAACAAATGAATATAGTTACATACATACATACACACACACGAAATATTAACATACATATACATGAAAAACATTGCCCTTCTCCTTTTGGTTTCGCCGTAGTCTGGTAAAAAGAACACACACACACATACATACATATATATATATATATATATATATATATATATATATATATATATATATATATGTATATAATAATAATAATTCAGTGATATTTAATGAATCTACCCCATACATCTATTGTGCATTACAGTACTTAGATATTTGGTTATTTTTATTATTTTTCTTTTATAATTTGATATAATGATCTGAGTTTAATCTGATACGTTCTTCTTTTCTGATTAATAGTCACTTATTAAAAATGTTTGCTTAGATATTGTGTGTAAGTGATGAGAGAATAATTCATTTATGAATGTGAATTCACTTGAAATTTCATGAAAAGTATTTGATATTTTGAAAGTTACAATCATTTTTGTAAAAGGATGCAACATAGTTGAAAACCTTCAAGTATTCCACGCAAACTGCACGGACTCTTACAGTGTTAAGTGAAAAAATATGAGATGTTTTTTTTTCAATTAAAAAAAAAATGTATTCAGTTTTTACAAATGAATGTTTTTTAACCTTACACATACATTTATAACTAAAAATGTTAAGTAATATTTTTAATTGATTCCAATTAGAATATGATCTCATTTAATATGATGATTCTATACATATTTCGATCTTCAGAGCACTACGGTAATAGAAAATTGAAGAGGTGCAGAAATATCTAAGATTTTTCTTGTTGCCTTGATATCTGAAGATGAAGTTATCACTAGTGAAATAATGCACAACTATTACAAAAAATGAATTATTGTTGAATATTTTCGGTCAGGATATTTTTTGTGGTTTGTAGTGTGAAAAAAAAATAATTTTATGAAAGTAACTCAACCAGAACTGAATTGTGTCAATTGCATAATTTTCGACATTTTATTTGAATAGTCTAAAGTATTTCTTTATTTATTTTATCAAAATTGAAATATAGATGGCATATTGTTAGTGTTGATATACAGATAGTAATTCCAGAAAAATATAATTTCAGATAACAACATATATATATATATATATATATATATATATATATATATATATATATATATATATATATATATATATATAGGTGTTTCAACTTAAGCTTCCAGCCGAAAGTATTAAAAAAACATAAAAATTAAAAAAAATCATGTTATCTCCCATTTCGTATTTTAGTTTAATTGTATTTTAGTATTGAATTGAACTAAAATACTAAATAAAAAATAAAATAACTTTTCTTAATCACTACGCCCCCTTTTAATACTTCCATGTGGAAGCTTAAATTGAATCACTTATATATTTCTGTTCCATTATAATTTGATTTTTTCTTTTCAGTTCCTTATTTTGTTTATGACATATAGTTGTTTATCTAATCTCGAATTTAGTCGAATTGTAGTTTGTTGATTTCTTATTGGCATGTTGCGCATAAACAACAACCAAAAAATGAATTATTATTGATCCTTTTTGATCAGGATATTTGTTTGTGGTTTTTGAGATAAAAAAGAATTCATTTGTGGAAGTGAAAATAAATATTGTATCAGAACTGTATTACGACAAAATGTTATGTTTTAAATATTTCGATATGTAGATATATGCAGGGGTGGATTAATCCAACTGGGGGGCCCTGGCGGTAATATTTACGGGGCCCTTAAAATTTATCTGATGACCAAAAAAGAAAAGTGCTTTGTGTAAAAAATATTTTTTATATCATTTTTCTATAACTTTATTCTATAAATATATAAATTACATCAAAATAAAATATTCTGAATTATGTTTCGGAAAAATAAAGAAACAGAAATGTAAACTCTGTAAAACTGAAACTGAAACCGTACATTTCATTTGGAGTGAAGAAATTAAATACAGTTTCTTCTTGATTTTTGTCGAGCATACTCATCAGTTATTTTCAAAGTATCGATATTATTTAATATTTCTTGTTCTGTATACAAAAGCGCCATATTATTTACCCTTTTCTCTGACATTGTATTTCGAAGATAGTTGTTCATTCTTTTTAAGGCTGAGGACAATCTTTCTCCCGATACATTTGAAACAGGAATTTTCGAACAATTTTTTTAAAATTATTTCAACATTTGTAAATGTTGAGGACATTTCATTGTTATGCAGGTGTGTTGCATGAATAAAAATACAACTAAAATTTCATGATGCCGCGTTTGGTATTACAAGCAAAACCTTTCTTTTCTCGTTTCTTTTCCTTCCCCCACCCGCCATTTTCCTACATATATTTGCATTTTTAACGCAAATTTATTATTATCAGTTAAGACGGTGAAGTGTAAGCTTCGTTTCTTTATGTAATGATTAATTTTTTTTCACTGAGCTCGCGGCCCCTGGCGACCACCAGTTCCAACACCCGCTTGATCCGCCATTGGATATATGTATATACATATATATATATATATATATATATATATATATATATATATATATATATATATACATATATATATATATATATATATATATATATATATATATATATATATATATACAATTGAATACTGTTATTGTAAACACGGATATAACGAGTTTACTATTAGAACGAGCAAATGTACAGATGGTTTACAGTTCATGTATATTTTCATACAAACATTCACTTTTATAACGTCATTTCACGGATAAACAGAGCAAAATTTTCTTTTTCTGAAAAAATATTTCTGCACAAATTGATGGTAAACTATTTTTTAAAGTATATATGAAACTACCTTGTCACATTTTCAGTTAAGAAATTGTATGTATAAAAATTGATTGATATTTATATATATATATTTATATATATAGTATACATATTAATTCGGTGCCTTTTTTTATATAAATGAATGTTTATGAAAAAATGGAAGACATTTCAACCCTGAAAATATCCCCCATTATTTTATATAAATTTGTTTCATCTGTCGAAAAAAAGATGGCAGCTTTGAGTCGATGAAGTCGTGATGCATTATCGTACTTCTTTTACTGTTTTAGCATTTTTTGTATGTACAAAACCTTTCCCCTAAGCTGAACAAATCATTCCCGCGCCTTCGGTAGCATTTCTTTCAACTGGAATGCGAAAAATATATAATGCCTGATATGTTGCTTTTCGGACGCCCTCGTGTTCATCGTGTTTTGTGAGGTTATGACAACTACTTGGCCAATATATGTAGTGTTTTCAAATGTTGACGTTGGTACTTCTAAATTCTAAAACCAAGAAAATATTTTAATATAAAACAGAGTTATGACTGATTCAATTTAAATGCACAGAAGTAATATTTACATCTTATATAGTTATACTATTTTATTATTTTAACTATTATTTTATTATTTATACTAATCATTATTACTATTTTAATTATAAAACTGCAAGTATTATAGAAAATGAACAAATGTAAAGCAATACCAACCACCTTCGTAATAGGTCATTGTACACCTCGAATACAAATAAATACATTCATTCATTTATACACACACACACACACACACACACACACATATATATATATATATATATATATATATATATATATATATATAATAAATCAGTGATATTTAATGACTGTACCCCATACATCTATTGTGTATTACAGTACTTAGATATTTGATTATTTTTATTATTTTTCTTTTATAATTTGATATCATGATCGAGTTTAATCTGATACGTTCTTGTTCTAAGAAATATTTGTCTATTTAACTACTAAAACTTGAATAAATTAATTTTCAGTTCATCCCATAAACGAATTTTTTCTGATTAATAATCACTTATTAAAATGTTTGCTTAGATATTGTGTATAAATGATGAGAGAATAATTCATCTATGAATGTGAATTTACTTATAATAGAATTGCATTATTAAAATTAATTGAAATTAATTTACAAATAATTAGAGTGATAGTGATGTGATCATGATTGTGGATGTAATTTAATATTTTAATTTTATTTATTATAATACTAAACAAATAAATTTATAAATCATACTCTTTAAAATTAAACAAGTTTTACTTTTCAAAAAATGAAAATATAGTTCAATAGGACAACGACTTATGTGCTCCATTCTATAAATAGTAAAACAACTCTTTTTAAATGTACTTAAGTGTAGGTGAGCTTACTTAATACTTTGAGTGCCAGGTTGGGCAACGGTAGATGAAAACAAATCGGTACCAAAAATCAAATCGTACATCGATATCTGGCATATATGTTTTTTAATTTGTATGTAAATGGAATTTTTTTATAGCGTTTAGAAATTGAACACTATTTCTACAGATGAATTACTTTCTCATCCAACATTTATTTATGGTTAAAAATGTTTATAATGTAGATACTTTTTGATTGTTGTTTATGCGAATTTATTAGTTGGCTATGCTATCATTTCACAACGTTAAAGTATAGAAAATCTCTAATATAAACTTTTGATGTACGTTATTGCTCTTTGGATGATGGCATGATTGAAATAATATTTGTACACAACAATCAAAAATATTAGATAATCATTTATGAAATATTTTAGATTAAAATTTTTTGCGATTTGTGAGTTGGAGAATAATCAATTTGGAGAATTGAATTTACCCACAATACTAAAACAGTATTTTGAATAATTATTTTGTTATAATACTGAATAGAGATATTTTGCTGATTAATTGTAGGTTGAGAATTATTACGTGATTAAATTCTGTAATAAGCAAATAGTGATATTGTGGTTTCCTTCATTATGTATATATATATATATATATATATATATATATATATATATATATATATTCAGGAATATTTAGTATAGTATAGTACGTACACCTCTTCTATCGAGTGAATCAATTTAGGGCGTCCACAGGAAAGTATTAAAAAATAACATGATTTATTTTAATTTTCGCGTTTTTTTCTAATACTTCCATGTGGACGCCCTAAATTGAATCAGCCTATACATAGAACTATTTGCATTTTTATTACTTTTTATAGTCGAATTTTAGAAATTTCGATTGAAGGTTTGTTATGATCAGAGAAAAGCAAATATTATAAAAAAAAATACTCAAATGAACAATAAGCGATTGTGGAATATTTTGAAAGAAAATGACATGTGATTAATAGGTAATGATTATTTTGTGAAAGCGATTTTGACCAAGTTCCAGACCTATAATATAATAGTAAGTTTAGAATAATAGCAAGTTATTGATGAAATTATATTTGTTTATTTTTTAATCGTGTTTTTTATAGAGAGATTTGTTAGATTCGATTTTTCTATCATATATATATATATATATATATATATATATATATATATATATATATATATATATGTATAATGTATATATATATATATATATATATATATATATATGTATGTATACATATATATATATATATATATATATATATATATATATATATATATATGTATATGTATGTATCTATATGTGTATATATCTATGTATATATATATACATATATATATATACATACACATATATATATATACATATACACATATATATATATACATATATATATATATATATATACACATATATATATATATATATATATATATATATATATATATGTATATATATATTCACGTATATATATATATAAAATTATATGTTAAAATTGATATTGTTGTTGGAAATTTTTTTATCAACCCAAACGACATGCAATGTATGTTATAAGATTAAATTTTTTTGCTTTTGTCGTTTTTAATTTTCTATATGTCTGTTTAATAATGGTAGTACAATAA
This sequence comes from Acanthacorydalis orientalis, assembly GCA_034766995.1. Lineage (NCBI taxonomy): Eukaryota > Metazoa > Arthropoda > Insecta > Megaloptera > Corydalidae > Acanthacorydalis > Acanthacorydalis orientalis. Next base: position 11,679,663 of record CM068317.1, on the reverse strand, counting down.
ACAAAATGTTAATCCTTTACGTTGCTAAAGGCTGATAGATTTCTCTCATGCTTTCTGTAATTTGAAATTGTAATTGCAGACGTACACCGCAGCATCTACTAGTAGTGGTTCGACAAATGGTCGTTGATATTAAAATCTAATAGATCACATATTGTTTAGTTGTCTCATTAACAAACGAAGAAATGTTCAGAAGTATGCATCACGCACTCGTACACGTTCGCACACGCGTCTTTGACATTGATAAAGTATAATCACAACGAAAAACGTTAATTCGGTCAACCATTTAAAAATAACTACCGCCGCAATCATAGCCCCCACTTCAGTATGATCCGATTGGCCTAGACTGGTCTAGGCTAGATAATGGTGCGTAGGGTTGGCTGACGCACGGTCGACGTGTGGAAGGGAGCCGTCGAGAGGCGACCCTTGATGTGTGTTATGGAAGGGCTATGCTACAAAAGGCCCTTCGTGTTGCGTATATATATTTTCTATGACCGCGTCCGACGATTGTGTCATGTCCTATCGACCATTGTTGACGTTATTGTTAGTAATGAGATCGGATCTTGGACGATAGCAGACGAGGCGATGTCTCCATAAACATAACGCATACATTTCCACTCATACACGTACATATATTATACATGAATATACATGTGTATGTGTATATATATATATATACATATATTATATATATATATATACATACTTATATTTATATATATATATATATATATATATATATATATATATATATATAAATATAAGTATGTATACAAGCACAAAACTTGTATTGGTTTCTGCAAGTATTTGTTTTGCCAGACGTATGTTTTTAGAGAAATAAATCATCTTGCGAGTTTTTACAAAAATATAATTGCTTCTCTCTTATTTATAATATAACGGTCCTTAATATAAGTACAGACAGTATGAAAATTTAATAATTGGTATCATTTTTGTTCCATAATTAAAAAAAATTTATATTCAGATAGTAATATATATTTATATAAGAGTGTTTGTATACAAAGTGAAGATTTATTAATTTAGTGTAAATTTATAAACATATAATATAATTCAGACATTGTGACTAAATTCATTGCTACATATGAACTGTTTTCTTGCTCCAAAAATTGTAAGATTTTTTTCTGCTCAAAATGGTTCAATGAATGAATTACTAGTTAATTATTTTTAATTGTTGCTTATTCATACGTCAATGGTAATGTATTAGATTAATAGGAAAATAATTGCGGTTTTTGTTTTATGAATTCTAACCTTATTTTTTTAATGAAAGTGTCATTTTATCGTGTTCATGTTAACATCATTGTAAATTGTATTTTTCGGTCTGTATTTTGGTAACATCAACTTTGGTTTTATTATTAATTTTGATTCAAATTGGGATATTGAATTAAAAATAGGAAAGAAGCGCTAATAAGACAAAAGCATTTTTTGTATGTGTCAAAAACGGGTGCTAAAGCAGCAGAAGCTACTTGTAAGCTAAACGATGCTTTTGTTGTGGGTCCTGTTAAGGAACGTACGGTGCAATGGTGGTTTTAAAAATTTCGTGCTCGAGATGAGAACTTTGAAGATTAACAAGGTCGCGGACGTCCATCATCAGTTCATAAGGCCCAACTAAAGACGTTAGTTTAATCAGAATCACACAAAAAAATTCGAGAGCTTGCACAAAGGTTAGGCGTTAGTCATTCAACAGTGCTGGACCACTTAAAACAGAAAAATCAAGAAAACTTGACAAATGGGTGCCGCACGAACTAACTAAACCGCAATTATTTTTCTACCAATCTAATAGACTACTTCATAACGTTAAGAGTGAAAAAAATCTTTGTATTAAAGATTTTTCCATACCTAGTGCTCTGAGGGCGATGGAATTATTACCGAAATGCACATAAGCTGCAATCAGAAATAATCAATAATCATTTATTGAACATTTTTGATCAAGAACATTTTTTATGGTTTACGGGATGAGAAAATAATGCGTTTGCAAAAGGGAACTTATAAATATATTCTAGAATCATTTAAATAAATAAAAAATAAAAAGTTTAATGCATAAATATTTATTTTAACCATTACTTTCACTTTGATTATTAATGAAAATGATTAATAATAAATTTGCATTCAAATATTTCCATCAGGTATCAATTAAAAAATTAATATTCTATCGGATAGGTCTTGTATAAACAGACATATATTCAAATGCACTCATAAAATGCATAAGAATTGTTATTTGAAATAGCAGAAATGTACATAAGACCGTATACTAGACTATGTCAAACACTAGATTTAGATGTATGGCATTTATGCTTAATATCAGACACTAATTTTTTTCATTTGAGTAATATTCTTCTCGTTTAACCATTTTAAAGAATACTGTAAGTGTACGAGGACGAAAGAAACGAGTATATTATTAATAAGAATATTTCAGTTAGAACATGCATCTTAATATCTGTTTATATATATTTTTTTCTATAATCTGTTATAATTGTTAGTCACTGTCGGAATTTCAAATTATTTTATATTCTTCCCATCTGGATATCATAATTTTTAACGTTGTCCCCAGACATTCTTTGTTTATGAAATGTCACATAAAATTATAGATTTATATATATATATATATATATATATATATATATATATATGTATATATACATATATATATATATATATATATTTATTTATATATATATACATATATATATATATATATATATATATATATATATATATATATATACGAGTATATATATATATATACATATATATATATATATATATATATATATATATATATATATATATATATATATATATGGCAGTACCATCCGCCAGACAATACCCAGCCCCACCAGCGGCAGCGCCGACCCTGGCCCAACATCTTGCTGAGGAAATACGTGGTCAAGAGCACTGATTTTTAATTTGTTTTTATGTATAATATTTTTAAATTTCTTTTTAATATGTTATGTTAACTAATTTTTTTTTATTGCTACACTTGATCTGCGATATTTTTACTATGTCTTGTATTATTATTATATTTCTTTTTATTCACTAAATAAAACTACTATATATATATATATATATACATATATATATATATATATATACACATATATATATATATATATATATATTTATATACATATATATATATATATACAAATATATATATATATACATATATACATATATATATATATATATTTATATACATATATATATATATATATATATATGCACAGGGTGTGCTAGAGGAACAGCAAACTTTCAAAATGCGAAAAAATTTTATTTTTACATAATTTTGTTTGCATATTATTGTTAAGAGTATATTGGTCCATTGTATTTTTTTAAAATAACACTAATAAATAAGCACCAGTTTGGCGCACGCATTCCTATAATCTTATTCGAAAATTTTCTATTACGCATACTTACATATTTGCTGGAATACTCGCAATTTCTTCTTGGATTTTTAATTTAAGTTCTGAGATAGTGTGTGGACGATCAATATATACCGTGCTCTTTAGATAACTCCAAACAAAATAATTACACGGCGTCAAGTCTGTGGATTTTGCCTGTCAAACGTCTCCATTTTTAGAAATAATGTTCTTCGGAGAAAGAACGCTTTTACAGGATCCATGGACACTAGCGGTATATTTTGTTGCCTCATCTTACTGGAACCATATAGTTTGTGGCAATCAAATTAATTCTTGGAACATAAATATTGTAATCGTGTTAATGTAGTGGACTTCGTTAACGTTTATGGCAGTTTCGTTGTTGCCCTCGAAGAAGAATGGCCTTATAATACTGAAAGACAAAGAAATGCACACCATACCATACTTTCTGGACTATTCTGCAACTTTTGATGCGATTCAGGTGGGTTCTCAGCACTCTAATATGAGCTATTTTGTTTTACATAGACGTTTAACAAAAATGTGCTTCATCTGACATGAATAAATTGTGGATCATATTTTCATCTTCATCAAAACGCACTAGCATTTCTTGACAAAAATTCATCCAAGCCGGCAAATCAGTACCTTCAACTTTTAAACAATGAATTTTGTACAGATGAAAATTTAAAACTTTATGTACCATTAAATTTATATTTAAATCTTTATGTAACATTCGAAGTACCGATGTGTTACTAATGTTCAATGCAGATGAGTGTTCACGGGCCAAACCTCATAGGCTACGCGTTACAGCAACACTAACACAGCCAATGTTTTTTTCTGGTGTTCTTACTGTTCTTCACGTCGCTTGATGTTTCACATATAATGTGAAGTCCGTTTCCTCAAACTTCTGAATGCACAAGGTCGGTATCTGTCTACGACGTAGATTTTTATAATGATTGTGAAATAGCTTTTGTACAATTATAGCAGACGCACCATTTTTGTAAAATGATTTCATAGTAAAAGCTCGATGTGCACCGAATCACTACTCCATGTTTATTAAATGGCCATGAATAACTAATAATGTATCACTTAATTTTATCCTTTCGCTCTATGTGAATAAGCCTCCTGTTAAAATTTCACGTTCCCCTGCCATATATATATATATATATATATATATATATATATATATATATATATATATATATATATAGAGAGAGAGAGAGAGAGAGAGAGAGAGAGAGAGATATTTATACAGGTTCGTAGTAAGAATTTTTATGTCCTAGATCACTGTCTTTCAAACCATATTAAATTTTGAAAAATATTAAATTTTTCTTATTAAAGTGTACTTTAATTACTTATTGTTCATTTCAATTCGACTCTTGAGAATTTCTATTTCACTATCATCATCCCAATAGTATAAAAGCACAAGATAATTCCGCTTTATAAAGAAGATGGAATTATTATCAAAATGCATAAAAGCCAAATCAAAATGATGATTGTAAAAAAATTTGTCATGAAAAAATATACGTGGTGTGCGGAGAGTGATTCATTTGTAAAAGTGAAATTTACTGGCGTCAGAAGTATATTTTTCTCTTCGTGTTATTCGTTTATCTAAAAAGACAACTTTTCAAATTTTTCATGATTTGAAAATATCCTCGTTTGGTCTGAATATAATAATTATACTTTCGAAATGTCATCATTAATTCATATTTCCGAAAGTTTCATATTCTGTACCTATTAGCCTGGTAGAAAAATAATTACGGTTTATGATCTTCAAATTCGTACAGATTTTTTAATTTGCGTCGTTTTAAGTGGTCCAGAACTGTTGAATGACTAATTCCTAACTTTTGTGCAAGCTCTCGAAGTGTTGTGTGTGGTTATGATTCAACTAATGATTTCATCTGGTCGTTATGAATTAAAGAAGGACGCACGCGACTTTCTTCATCTTCAAAGCTCTCATCCCCAGTACGAAATTTTTGGAACCTATCATTGGACCGTACGTTCCTTAACAGTGCCCACACCAAAATCATCGTTTAGTTTACCAGCAGTTTCTGCTGCTTTATCATCCGTTTTAAATTTATACAAAAAAAAATACTCTTATTTGCTTCTTTTCCATCTTTAATTCAATAGCCCAATTTGAAGTAAAATTAATAATAAAACCAAAGTCGATGTTATCAAAAGACAGGTCGAAAAATGCACTTTAAAATAATATTAACAAGACCACGAAATGACACTTTCATTGAAAAAAAATAAGGTTAGGATTCAGAAAACAAAAAACCGCAATTCTTTTCCTACCAATCTAATATATATATATATATATATATATATATATATATGTAATCTCCAACTTTTGACGGTTTATTGGATGGGCTCTTCAAACTTCTTCCAATTTGAATGGTTTTAATGTATATTTTTTCCATAAATATGATAGCTTTTCTAATATTTTGATTCCGTTTATTATTTAGTCTATTTTTAGTCTTTGTTATATTTATTATCTTTCAGCCAGTCATTTGTATCGTCCATTTTATGTGTTCTGTTTTATAACATATTCCGTATATTTTTATTTCAAAATTTATTTTTGTTAATATATATATATATATATATATATATATATATATATATATATATATATATATATATATATGTAACGTTCCTGTTTTCCTATAGAATTAATTCTTTTTATTTTTCTTCTGTTCATTTCGTTATAATAAAACCATAGTTAAACCAAAAAATACAGACCGAAAATGCATTTTAAAATGATATTAACATGAACCCGAATAACACTTTCAACGAAAAAAAATAAGGTTAGAATTCAGAAAACAAAAACCGTAATTCTTTTCCTACCAACCTAATATACAAAAACCATTTTACACACGACCTAATATTCTGATCTTGATGTTTTAACATGTTATATCGTTATACATTTTAACAATTCATGTTTATTTTAATGTGTTTCCCAGAATACAATCTGTGAATCTTATTATCAGCTCTCCGTCTTTTAAATATGTAATTCTCTTGAAAAGTTTTATCTCTGTTTATTCTATTTATTATAAGTTTTGTCTATTCAAGATTCGGTATTTTACTAGTTCAGGATCTTACACATGTGCATTTTAAACTCTCTCTGAGAAAATAAGTAAATGAGCACAATGACATTCTCATTAAAAAAATTAAGGTTAGAATTCAGAAAACAAAAAACCGCAATTATTTTCCTACCAATCTAATACATTTATAATTAATTTTTTTTCAGTTTTTTGTATTTGAAAGTAACACTTTTTAGTATATACATGCTACACGTCAGACTAGATATTTATTGTGATTTAGAAAATGTATCAGAATCCTGTCTATTTTCTCCATTGTTTACACGGACTAATTTCGAAAAGATATAGATTAAAAAATCAAACTTTCTCCGAATTGAAATTGGCAATTTCGTACTTCTACCGTCTATGCTTTTCCCTTAACGTCAAGATCGTTACCAACATCTAAAGACATTCGGCGGCTGTAATACGGCGAACGTAGTAAGCCGGTATATATTATTCGTTATATATATATATATATACATTCGAAGTATACAGTGCTCTGCAAGAGGATGGAAGGAACGGCACGGCGCTATGCGTTTGATGCGAGAAAGACGAAACGAGACGACATCGTCCTGGAGCATCGCGTCGCACTCTTTATGTAGCGAGCAGCAAGGGGATGCTGAGGGTGTACGTCCGTCTAGACGGAGTTCAGACACCCCGGCCGCCCGCGTTCTCCCATACGTTCGCTTACACATACATTCGAATACAACTATATATCTCTGCGCTTATGTATATATATATATATATATATATATATATATATATATATATATATATATATATATATATATATATGTATGTGTGTGTGTACACGTACACACATGTATAGATGTACACACACATAGACACTCCAACGTCAGCGTTTCATGAATGCATGACCTCTGACCCCGGCCATACGATACAACACTATACGTCCTGTTCATGGGCCGGACGTTCGTGCCCAAACTATATCTTTATGGCTTCTCAATGTAACCAGGATGATAACGAATTCGAGGAGATGATTAACAATGATCTCTTTATATATGTATGATTTGATAATTGTTCTTAATGTTGTGTTCAAATATAAAACATACATTGAACCACAAATGTATACACACGTGTTGAGTATATATATATATATATATATATATATATATATATATATATATATATATATATATATATATATATATGTGTATGTGTGTGTTTGTGTTTGTGTGTATATACTATTTATTTATGTGAAAATATTTAATTAGATATTACTCTTAAGATTCTTTTGCAACGATTAGATTATGAACAAGAAAATGTTGTCTAACTTAAATTTATGTGAAAAGTTCGTCAATTCAATATATATCAATTATTTTTTTACGAGGTGTTCTTTTTTCGATACATGACTTCTGTTGTTTTTCGATGATGACTCTGTTTTAATAGATTTCATGAAGTAATGATAATTTTTTTTCATTAATACACATTACATAGTACCTTCTGTTTACATAGATAATAGTTGTCTATATTTGTGTTCTTAATATATATTTTTTAATTTTTCTTATGTTATCAAGATGAAATAATGTTACAATTTATTAATCAAAGTATGAGCACATTTTTCTATTATTACACCATTTTTGTTCATTTCAATACATTTTTCCGTAAAAATATTTTCAGAAATATTTCCTTTCATCACTAGTATTGAACATATTTCAAAAAGTATATTTATGTGTTTATGAAAGTGATTTCTAAATATTATAAGCAGTTTTAAAAAAGGTTTTTGATAATATGGAAGAGGTTTGTGTATGTTTATATATATATATATGTACATATATATATATATATATATATATATATATATATATATATATGTTATATATGTATATATATATATATATGTTATATATGTATATATATATATATATATATATATATATATATATAAACAATATATATGTACATATATATGTACATATATATATATATATATATATATATATATATATATATATATATATATATATATATATATATATATATATATATATGTTCATATATATATATACATATATATACATACATACATACATAACGCGACAAGAAAATTCCGACCAGTACACATAAAACGTGATAAACACTCTCGTATAACGCGTTATTTATAATTAAATCACTTACCTAAAGCCTTTTTTATTTAATTGAATTTTATTCAAAATGTTTAAATTATGTTAATTGTTTAAAATTGCATAGACGGATTTGTATTCACGTAAGTAAATTCGTGTAAAATTGTTATGTCACACTCACAGTCCATCCTCCGCGTTGTAAGGTGGCTCACTGTATATATATATATATATATATATATATATATATATATATATATATATATATATGAGTGTGTGTGGGCATGTATGTAATATTGTTGATATCAGTTATTAAAATAGCAAAAATAGTAGAGAGAAATACAAGATGACATCAATAAGTAGAAAAAATGTACTTTTAAAATAGACAAAAGGAATTTCATTAATTAAATAAATTTATTGTGTGTGTATATATATATATATATGTGTGTGTTATGGGGTTGCATTGAAAGCCGCTGTTCACGTATAGATGGCTCTAGGTGTGTATACTGTAGGCAGTGACAGATATCTCTTATGTCATTTTAAAGTATGAACATTTCCCACTAAAATGCACGCCATCCTTTGTTTACACGAGTGCTTTTCTATAACTGAATTGAAATGGAACGCGATAAGTTGTTTTTCCGATGTGTACTTCTACATTACTTTGAAAAAAAGTGCAGCTGAAGTCCATCGATTGCTTGCGAAAAGTTATGGTGAATTTGCCTGATCGGAAACAGTATGTAGAGATTGGTTTCGACTATTGAAAAGTGGCGATTGTGACGTTCACGACAGACAATGGGCAGGTCAATCGAAAAAGTTCGAAGATGAATAACTGCAAGAAAACTGCTCAAACACTCAAAGAATTGGCTCAACAGCTCGAAGTCGATAAATCAACCATTTCACGATGTTTACAATCCATGGGAAATATCCAGAAAGAAGATACATGGCTGCCACATGAATTGACCGAAAATACCATCGCTAATCATTTAAACGTCTCGATTTCTTTTCTTGCAAGGCATAAAAAGAAGAGTTTCTTGTGGCGTATCGTGACCGGCGATGAAAAATAGATCTATTTTGACAACCTGAATCGCAAGAAATTATGGGTTGATCCTGACCAACCATCAACGTCGACAACAAAATGAAATATCCACGGTCACAAAGCAATGCTCTCTATTTGGTAAGACATGGAGGGTGTCGTATATTATGAGCTGTTGAAACCGAAAACAACAATCACCGCCAAACGTTATCGACAACAACTGGGGCGTTTGAATGATAATTTGATGCAAAAACGACCATCAATTGCATCAAATCGCCGAAAAGTGATTCTTCTCCATGACAACGCTCGGCCTCATGTTGCTATAGCCGTGAAACAAACACTGATGGAGCTCGAATGGGAGGTTCTCCCGCACCCAACGTATTCTCCGGACCTGGCCCCAAGCGATTACCATCTGTTCCGATCGATGCAACACGCTTTGGAAGATATACATTTCCATAATTACGGAGAAGTCCAAAATTGTGTTGCTGAATGGATTAGCTCAAAAGATAGACTATTCTTTCATCGTGGAATTCAATTTCTGCCAGAAAAATGGAGAAAAGTTATATCTTCCGAGGACAAATACTTTGATTAATGTTTTCATACAATTTTGTTATTGAAATAAATGCTCAAAAAACACAAAAAAATAGCGGCTTTCAATGCAAGCACCTTATATATATATATATATATATATATATATATATATATATATATATATATATATATATATATATATATGTTTATATATATATATCTGTACATATATATGCATATATATATATATATATATATATATATATATATATATATGCATATATATATAAATATATAAATCATTATAATATATATGAAATCGTGTATAAATTTTATATTTTACAATAAGTTTGATTTAAAGTCAATAAAACATACATTGAAATATTCAACTATTAATCAGATATATTATTGAGTTACATTTAGATACTTTTTGTATTTTATTTTACTTACATTTATGTATGGTATTTTAATATACACTTGGGTCTCTTTTTACACGGTGGATGTCTACCGTACAAAAAAAGATCGTGTAAAAAAGTCGTGCAAAAATGTACAGTAATATAAAAAAATATACAGTATATTTAATAAATGAAGAATATGAAATATTCGTACAGCTTACGCGTGATTTTCGTGACATTTTCTGCATACCGTGTAAAAGTAAATGAAACGTGTGAGAATAAACGTGTAAAGGTGAATATAACGTGGTAAAAATCGTGTAACTGTGAATAAATCGTTTTAAGAAACCCGTGTAACCGTGAATCGTGTAAAAAGAGATCAAGTGTATGTATATTTTTATTTCGTTAGATGTAAAAATTAATTCGGTGTCTTTCAATTCAATCAACCATAACTCTGTTTTAAACTGAAATATTTTCTCGCCGTTTTAGGATTTTGAATTGTCAACCTTAATTTTTAGAAACAGTATATATCTTAGTCAAACATTTCGCATAACCTCACAAAACAGTAGTGGACTGTTTGAAAAGTAGTATATTAGGCATTGCATACTTTTCGAATTTCAGTTGAAAAAAATGCTGCCGAAACCACTGAAATGATTTGTTCACTTTTGGGGAAAGATGCTGTGACCTATAAAACACGAAAAAAATGATAAAATAGTTTCAGAAAATTCGGACCTCATGTACTCAAAACAGCCATCTTTTTTCGACAAAGGATCTATCAGTTACCCGACTGATAGAGCGAAATTATATGGAATAATGTGGGTTATTTTGAGGATTGAGGTGTATGCCATTTGTCCGCAAACATCCATTTTTTATAAAAAGGTACCGAATTAATTTGTACACCTAATTTTATATTCTTTAATGAAGCCATTTTCAATGCTTCGGATATTTTAAGCAGTATAACAATATCATTTCTGCCTCTTTGGTTAAAAAAATATTAATTGAGTTTTTTCACTCAAAAACCACAATGTTTTTCTATTCAGAGATGTTCAGTAATTGATTATAGATCCTATTTAATTGTTACTTATGCATATTACGATAATTACGCCATAATCTTTAATTTTTCTAAACTTTAACGTTTCGAAGATGATGATAGCATTGCTATTGAATTGTGCATTAATAACAATAAAAAAGAATTGAAAATCAAATATTAAAATTTTTTGATCAGATATTTTGTCGGTCGATGAGAGAGAGAGAGAGAGGAGAGAGTGAAAAAATCATTTATGTAAGGAAAAACTGAAATACTGATTTGAAAATATTTCCAAATGAATTGATTACGAGTATTGCTTGAATAAATTTAGTTATTATTATTTATGTTAGTTTAATAATTGTTTGGAGATAAGATTTTTCTTAATGGTTCAGCCATTTGCTTTTTTAAAATATGTCAATTTCCTTATATAAAGACAGTATAGTGTTTTACACTTTTCTGTTTTGATTCACACACACACATACATACACACACACATATATATATATATATATATATATATATATATATATATATATATATATATATATATATATATATATATATATAATGTCAATGTTAAGGATGATTTTATATATAATTTGGTGTCTGAAATACTTATTGTATAGCTTAAATTGGTGTAAATTATTTCTGCAACAATTTAATAGTTTATGCCCTAATAATCTCCTGATACTTTTCTAATATAATATGAAATACGTTTCTAATGTGATATTAAATAGTGGCAGTCATAATCAGTAAACAAATCTTTATATTTCAAAGAAAATCTATGCTTTTAAATGATATTTTTCATCAATTTGTGCATTTATTTTTGACTAAATAGGGGAACATGGGGAGATTTTGACCCTGTTTTCATAAAAAATCAATGTAAAATCAATAAAACGATTTTTTTTACAGAAATTAAATGTGTAATATTAATTAAATACTATATATATATTTATACATTTATATTTAATACGTATACATTTTTAAAGAATATTTTGTTCAAATGAAAAAAAGTTATTCAATGTTTTTCGAAGTAGGAAAAATAGAATACCTTCCGAGTTACGGGAGGTTTGACTATAGCTATGGAAGGTTTGACCCTACTCTTCAATGAATTACAGGAATTTTAAATAACAGGGTATTATAAACTTGTTCATACAACTACTATAAACAAATACTTGTTAAATAAGAACATGGCTCCGCCAGTACATCATTATTAAGATATCAAATTCAGATATTTAGTGTAAGTTACTGTGGAGAAAAAATTATAAACATTTTTAGTTTCTGTTTTACCTTTTCTTCTGTTTTTTTTCAACGTGCTTGTTTTTTTGCAACTTTCTTAAAGATTTTTTTCAAGTTGGGCGTTTTTTTTCTCCTCAATACTTTTTTGTTTCGATTGATGTGTTTCCTATCTCCATATAATTTGTGCCATGACCAAAGTGTCAGTTAGCATCCTACTAATTCTTTTCCTTGACCTTGTATTTTTTCCCGGTTTTGCTTTTGGTAAAGGTCGGATTGCTGATGGAGTTTTAGATACAATCACCAGGTAAATTTCACCTGGTAAATTTGACATAGACATATTTGACAGCTCCAGTAACACGAAAAAAAATATTATGCATTCTTTTTCGAACAACAAAATCACAAAGAATTACATATTATCTGTATTTACACTAAATTGTGTAAAAGAATTGACTTTGTGATAAAGTAATGTGAAATTAACTTGACTTTGACAGTGAAACTGTAGGCTTAAACCTCCCAAGTAATACAGTTTCGACATGAACGTATAAAAATGTACATAAATAGCGCTTTTTTTTTAAATTAAATGACTACTGAAATCATTAAATAAGAGTGTAACGTGTAATAACCGAAGTTAATAATATTCATTTTTATTTACTACTTGTAAATATTAGGTAACCAGGAAAGTTCTGTCGCTGTTATAACGTACAATAATTCCAAGAATTATTTACACTTGTTATCGGACAAAGTTCCGAGAATTGTTTATCAGTAATATGTTTTAAATGAATCTCGAACTGTTCACTTTAATTTAAAAAAATAATTCTAACCCTTAAAATTGTCTGTGAAAAATAGTGTAGTACGTGCTTGTTCGCTTTATGAATTTAAGCTTGGGATTAACGCTACAGAAACTGCAAAAAAATTTGTACTGTGTTTGGAGAAAATACAGTTATATCAAGAACGGCCCAGAGATGGTTTAGAAAAAATTCTTCCGGGGATGAATTCATTAAAGACGAGGCCAAATCAGGCAGACCATCAAATTTAAGTATCGATAAATCGGAGACAATGATTGAAACAAAATCCAATTTAACAGCTTGCAGAATTGTTCAAAGTAAGTGACGAAACAATACGGAAGCATTTACACAAAATAGGAAAGAGGTGGAAATTAAGTAAATGGGTACCACACGAATTAACTCCCAATAACAAATTACAGCGTCTTACAATCTGTACATCTCTTATTTCACGACTAAAATCAGAGAACTTTTTGGATCAAATTTTGACCACTGATGAAAAATGGATTATTTATTCCAACTACAAACGTACTCACCACTGGCTTTCATTAGGTGATCCTGTCCCACAAAGTCCTAAATGAAAGTTAACACCACGAAAACTTCTTCTCTGTGTTTGGTGGACTTCAAAAGGAATTATTCACCATGAATATCTACGAGTGGGTCAAACCCTCACGGAAAACATTTATAGTGAACAACTCCAACGAGTACACGATGCATTAAAACAAAAACAGCCAGCACTTGTAAATCGTAAAAAGTATCATTTTTGCGAGATAACGCACGACCACACGTTGCAGTAGAGATCAGAACAAAAATTATGGATTTAGGGTGGAAGATCCTCCTCTATACCCCGTATTCTCCAGACATATCTCCATCAGATTATCGTCTATTTTTATTTCTGGACAATCGTATGCGTGGTAAACAGTTCAATAATGAAGAAGAATAAAAATAGAGGTGTCTACATTTTTTCAAAATAAAAATAATCAGTTTTATAAAAATCGAATTTATAAATTGTCTTCTCGCTGGTAAAGGGTTGTTAAATGCGAAGGTGATTTAATATTTTGAAAAATGAAGTTATTTTATGTAAAATACACAAATGTTTTTTTTCTCAATTCAAAAACGACAGTACTTTCTTGGCTACCTGATGTAAACTTACACAATAAGCAAAAAAAATTTACAATTTTATAATCCACTTTTTTATTTTTGTGTAATGATTTGTTTCACATAAAGTTTTCAGATTTCTCGTTTTGAAAATTATATTTTGTACTTATATTTTTATGGAAATATTTTTAGAAAGATTTTCACAATGTGTTTAGTCCATTATTTTGAGTAGGGTCAAACGTCCTTATGTTCCTATATATTTTTTTGAAATATGTAATATGTTTATACATATACATAGATGAATAAAGTAAACATATTTTTTCTATGTGTGGCATTTGTAAAAGTTTTGAGCTATCAGGTATCTATCAGGCTTTTGTGTTTATTATTTGATAAAGTTATATTTTGTCTATATATCTGTATGATGATACTATATATATATATATATATATATATATATATATATATATATATATATATATATATATGTTTAAAAATCTTCAGTATAAGTCAAAGAAAAATTATTTTACCTTAACCTCTTTTATTATTCTAATATTCGCCATTGTGTAAATACAGTAAGACAAAAATACATTCTGCGACAAAAATTAATGATAACATTTTACCTAGAAGCGAAGACATGTTATGAGGCCTGTACTAATAATAAACAGACAGAATTCGCTGCGTATGAATTTCTGGAACGCATCAGTGAGGATAACAAATTGAATTGTGTGTTATAAAAGTGATCAGATATGAATTAAATGAAACGCTGATCAGAGATGGGTACTTTGCAGTAGTCTGTGCCACAGAGAGTCTAAATTCTTTGTTCTGGGGTGTGTGTGCAATTGTAGTTGTAGAATTGATAGATAGACAGATTCACCGGAACTGTTTTGATGATAGAATTTTTATCGTACAATTTGATTAGATTAGGTGTATCAAAATCGTGGTGGAAAGTGTTGTACAATTTCGGCGAAAGCTACATTTTTCTTCGAAAATAATTATTGGGACAGGATATGATTCGAAATTTTATCTGATTGACGTGTTTTTTTTATTACATATAAGTTGTCAAACAAACTTGTGTCGTGGGTTATTGATTCGAAATAACTAAAAATATGGATTCTTTTTTTTTACAAATACACAATCACACATTGTTTTAAATTTTATTTAAGATCAATTTGATTCTTATTTTATTTGTATTTTTATTCCTATCTGTAACTCATGTTTTCGGATGATTCTTTCGATAATTTCCACTTCCAGATGTTTTTCGACCATTTCATTTAATTTTGGTCCACTCAGAAACGGATTTTTCCTAACTTGTTGGACTATATAGCTCCCGTCTGCTTCCCTGAATAATTTTCACGAATTATTTTTTTCATTGTCAAGTTTTGTAGTTTCATACCTTTTTATAATGTTGTGTACAGTCAAATGGCCTTTAACCACTATTATCGATATTTCTTGAATAGATTCATCATCTTGAAAAAAATTAATAATAAGTTTTCGCAAATTAATCGACGTTTGGCCAGCATGTCTTCTCGTGTTTTCAAATAATTTGGCTTACTCCAATATTAGCACAATAAAAAATATCAGAAAAGAATGAAAATGATAGAATCCGATTTCCCAGTTATTATTCAATAGCACTACGAAGTTAGTTATGAAAAAAAATAGAAATATACAAAAGTATCTCAGATTTATTGTGACATTGATTTTTGGAATTTATTTTTTTAAAGAGTACAGTAGAGCCGCGATATAGTGAATCCTGTATGCAGTGAACTACTCCGTAGAGTGAACTCATAATTTTACATTGAATACTTTATATAGTGAACAAGTAAACAAATATTAACTCGATATAATGAACCATCTTCCACACAGTCAAGGAATTCTATTATTATTCGTTATTTTCTTGGTTATATGAGAAATTAATAATTTGCATTCAAGTGTCTAAAATGATTACATGTTTGTTGCACGTATAAATTTGTGAATTTAATTTATATATTGCTAAGGTTTGGAATTGAAAGTGAATACATCATGTCCACTACAAAAAGAACACATTTACAATTAAGTGAAAAATCTGAAATATTGGAAATGTTAAACAAAGGAACAGGGATTATATTTTAGCAAAAAAATACGGAGTCGCTAAGTCAACAATTTGTGCAATAAGACATAGGAAAAAATGAATTAAAAAAAAATTGATCGTACCTTTATCGAACCAGATAAAAATAGTTTCCACAAGGGTTGCGCTAAGATCTCTTAACAATGTTTTGCATTGTGCTGAAAAAAATGAAAATGAAATTGTTTACTCCAGCGTGGTTGTATTACATAATTTAAGGAATAAATTAGTACAACTAGGAGTAAATATAAAAACGCAACAACCGAAAATAACTTTATTTCTGCAAAAATCTAAGTAAACAATAAAGTTATTCCATTTATATTATCTTTTGTAAACTTTAAATTATCTCAATAGACTTAAGAACAATCACATACTTTTAGTAAGTAAATATACCTCGCAAAAGTGCACAACCTCGCTAGAGAGAATAGACTGTGCATTAATTGGTTCACTAAATCGCGACTCTACTGAATTTCTTTTATTATTATGAACTAATTGCATTATTTCTTGTAATCAGAAAATATATATGAAAAAAGCTATAAAAATATAACTCTTTTTCACTCCAGTTTCATTATTTAATTATTTTACAGTTAAATATTTTTGGTTGAAATGTCCAGCTTCACTCTGAGCCACTATATATATATATATATATATATATATATATATATAATACACGCATATACGCCTTTTCTTATTAGTAGTATCCTCCATTTATTTATTCGTTTTAGTCTCACTAAGACAGGCAACAAAAAATATGAATTAATGTTTTACAACTTAATTGGAAACACCCATTTTTCAAAAGTGAACAAGTAAATCTAGTTTCATTGATTTTTTTTTAAATCGAATTAATATTAAGCTAAGTATTAGTTATGTAACCTCAGTAAGTGATTATGCTTTTCAAATTTATTTCTAAGGCAATTAATCAGTCATTTTACTTTTGTTAGAATTAATTATGCGTTGATTTGATGCATTTCGTCCTTTTGGATTATATGGGTATCTTTTTTCCACTATTAGTTTCGGCACGTGTACCATCTTCAGGTAGATATTAGAAACTTTAATGTTTACTTGAAGATTACACAGTACTAATGGAGAAAAAACAGTCAGATAATCTAAAATGACAAAACTCATCAAGAAAATGCATTAAATAAAACTTATTATTGTAATGAATACCTTTTTCTTAGGTTACTATAAATAATCAAGTAAGTTAACTGTATAATATAGATTATATGCCGATCATAAATTGATGTTATCATATTTATATCAATAAACATTATTTGATTTTGACTTTGATGAATAAAATTAGTCAGATCGAACGCTTATTGAAAAATTACAAAATTAAAATCAGTACATTATATTTTCATTTGTGAAAACATTAAAAGATTAAATTGTCGATCAGTGATGTTAATGTCCCCTTCTATCAGTATTTATACTTAATCACTGTATATATTTTTAATGTTTTTTATGTAAGTCAGGTGTGTTGTTTGTATTCTTTTTATTATTCAAGACAGACACTGGTTCATAATTTTAAAGACTCAATTATTCGAAATGCCTCATTATTTTTTTAAAAAACAATTTCTTTAAATTATATTCGTGTGTTTTTATACCTGTGATCTTGTTGATACATTGTCCTCTTGGTCTTCGTTCTATGGATCAGTTAAGTGTTTGTTGTCCACTGCAATTGTGATTTTCAAGTGGATTGATAGATTGATTATTTGGGGTAAGGGCGCGTCGACACCTAAGGTCATTATCACTCGATTCCAAGTAGAAAATAGACAGTTGATGATCTAAAATAACAAAGAGCAACAGGGCAATATTAATTTATATACACAGCTATAACTTTATATAAAAGCAGCGATAAAACCACATTAAATTTTGGAAATTTTAGAGACGATATTCTGAGTCGGTTCACGTGTTTTGACTGTTTCAAGCGTTTTGAAGAACTTAGAAACTCAATCAAAGATATTAAAAAACCGATGAGAGTTCAAATTCCAAAACAGATTTAAAAATTTGGGTACCAACATCTCAAATACTAAATCAACATTTTTTTTTCTTAAGATTAAGGCGCAGTTATGTGCCTTAGGAAGGATCAACCTGAAAGCTGGTAACCAACAAGTTTGAGAATGTCATATATATATATATATATATATATATATATATATATATATGTGTGTATATATATATATATATATATGTGTGTGTGTGTGTGACATGAAAACTAAAGGAAAAGCAAATAAATAGACTGGTAATAGTCATTCTTTTAAACTTTAAAAGGTTGTATAATATGAAATTGATGTAAAATACTTAGAAGTCATAAAAATGGCATAAGAAGATTCTATTTTATATATTATTTGTGTCTTGTCGATATTGCATCGAAACTGAACAAAGAAATGGTAATACTATTGCCAGATTATCAAACGTGTATTCTGCCATGTGTATATATACACATACATACATATAATACATACTTTATATATATATATATATATATATATATATATATATATATATATATATATATATGTATGTATGTACACGCATATGTGTGCGATTGTATGTGTATCGTTGCACCTTAAGTAGGTTGCACGTCTAGCCGTTTATGGACTAGACGACAGAGAGAGATCCGCGTTGTCTGGCGGGACCGTCGCGGCGGTCATATCGATTGCCTAGCACCGTCCCGCGTCACCGCCGCGGCGCCCCGACGTCGCTAGTGTTGCGGCACGCGCGTCTCTCAGCACCTACCACCCGTTCGTTCAGCTGAAGAAGTAAAGTTGTGGCGGTGCCGTTGTCTCATCGTCGTCTTAAAACCAAACCCAAACACGAGTCGACGGCGGCACATCATACATAAACATGTATGCTTGCATGTTTATTTATTTTATCGCGTTCATTCTGTTGTGATTGTAGATTCTAGCACAAATTTGCATATATGAAACAACAAATATATATATATATATATATATATATATATATATATATATAACTTTAATTCTATCGTGTAAAGATTTATTTGCACTTGTAGTTTTCAATTTTATATTATTTACCGTTAACATGCAGTATTCTATATGTTTGCGCTCAAAAAATCATTCGAAAAAGATGAAAAATATACGAAGTTATTGTCAGCAACTATAAGAATTCTTTAAGAAATTTGAGAATCTAACACCGATACTTACAAACGGTAGTAAATCGTTTTCATACTAATTGTACAAATGTGAGTTGGTGCAGCAAACATATGCAGACCTTCTGTAATGTGAAAACTGCACGCACTTATTAATTTAACAATAAGTGTATTTTATTTTAAGTAACGATCAATGCATATCCGATTCTGAATTGTGCTGTGTTGTATGTTGGACTGACTCAAATTTCAAACTCAACTGCTTTTGTTGACAGCACGAAAAAGACTCATGAAAACCCGTGTCTATCAACACTAGCCTGCTATAACAATGCAATATGTCTTTGTAGGCACCGGCCAGACTGTCTACTGATTTTAATTGTTGAATACACTAATCTTTCAGTTTTAAAATTCAGTTTCAGTCTTCAGTTATAATTATTTTATTCTTACAAATGAATCAATGCTACTAAATTACCTGTTTTAAAATGTCCAAAAGTTGTGTTTCACAAATGATTTTTTCTCATCCCGTAATCAAGAAAATATTTCTGGTTAAAACTGTCCAATGAATTATTATTGATCATTGTTAAGGAAGATTTTCTGTACATTGGCACTTAAAAGATGATGGAATCGCTATCCAAAAACGCATATTTTTTAAAATGATTAATTGTGATTTATTGATCATTTTTGACCAGAAAAAATGTATGTGGTTGGTCCAATAAAAAAAAATCACACGCAAAAGTGAATTTAGCTCTAGTGTCAGAATTATATCGTGTCCAGTCATTGATTATAGACAATTTATGTATTAGATTGTTAGAAAAATAATTGCGGTTTATGACCTTCAACTTCATATACAGTTTCATACACTTGGTGTTTTAAGTGGTCCAGAACTGTTTGGATGACTAATGCCTATCTTTTGCGCAAGCTCGCGAATTGTTGTGTGTGATTCTGATTCAACACCTTCATTTGGTCGTTATGAACTGGAAATCGAGCCACCCGTGACCTTCTTCATCTTAAAGGCTCTCGTCTCCAGCATGACATTTTTGGAACCACCATTGCACCGCACTTTCCTGAACAGTACCCACACTAAAAGCATCGATTAGTTTATGAGCAGCTTCTACTGCTTTACCACCCGTTTTGGACTCATACAAAAAATACTCTTATTTGCTTCTTTTCTTTAATTCAATAGCCTAGTTTAAATAAAAATTAATAATAAAATCGAAATTGATGTTACCAAAATACAGACTAAAAAAATACACTAAAAAATGATATTAAAATGAACACCATGAAATGACACTTTTATTGAAATAATAGTTACAATTCAGAAAACAAAAACCGTAATTATTTTCCTACCGAACTAATATAATCAATTATTAAATATTTTGATAAAAAATACTATTTGGTGTGTTGAGATATTTTGAAACCAAAAATTAGAATATGAAAATAAAATCAGATAAATAAAAAGTAAAATATAGTTTATTGATAGGTAATTTTATAAGTCTTCACAAATGCATTTTTCATTCATCCTACAAACTACATCTACAGAAAATCTACAACAATATAATTTTTCTGTACCTTAACGCTTTGTACCATCGAAATACGCATAAGAAACAATCAAAAATCATTAATAATAACTTATTGATTGTTTTTAATTAGATATTACTTTATATTTCTTCGCAGTCTGTGGTGAGAGGATAGGGGCGAAATGATTAGATGAGATGAGTGAATGAAAATTTTATATTTACAACTGAATTTAGTTAGATTAGATAATATTCAAAGAAGAACACAACATTAGGAACAAAGATGGTTGAAGACATATATATATATATATACATATATATATATATATATATATATATATATATATATACATATATATTATTTTATTTGTACAAGTGAATTTACAGTATAAGAGCTATATTTTGGTAAATTAATAATATTTCGATTGATATAAATATTGTAGTGAATTTTGAAAGCTTGAAATTTCAAGAATAAAAAATGATGAATAAATGATCATGGAATTTAAATAAATGTGGCTATTTTTCAAGAGTTATAGTTTTTTTGTCATTCATTTGATAAAAATCAATGTTCTATATAAAATTCAGACCAAAATATGAGAAACATATTTTATTAAACATCATCAATAGTGAGGTTAGGTAACATTCAAAGAAGAACACAACATTAAGAACAGATGATTGAAGACATATATATATATATATATATATATATATATATATATATATATATGTGTGTATTATTTTATTTGTATAAGTGAATTTAGTTGCAGTATAAGAGTTATATTGTGCTAAATTAATAATATTTCGATTAATATAAATATTGTAGTGAATTTTGAAAGTTTCAAATTTCAAGAATAAAAAATGATGAATAAATTAAATAAATGTGGCTATTTTTCAAGAGTTATTGTTTTTTGTCATTCATTTGATAAAAATCAATCTTCTATATAAAATTCAGACCAAAATATGAGAAACATATATATTAAACATCATCAATAGTGAGGTTAGGTAACATTCAAAGAAGAACACAACATTAAGAACAAAGATGATTGAAGACATATATATATATATATATATATATATATATATATATATATATATATATATGTATTATTTTATTTGTATAAGTGAATTTAGTTGCAGTGTAAGAGCTATATTGTGCTAAATTAATAATATTTCGATTAATATAAATATTGTAGTGAATTTTGAAAGCTTCAAATTTCAAGAATAAAAAATGATGAATAAATGATCATGGAATTTAAATAAATGTAGCTATTTTTCAAGAGCTATTGTTTTTTTGTCATTCATTTGATAAAAAATCAAATTTCTGTATAAAATTCAGACTAAAATATGATAAACATATTTTATTAAAAAATCAAATTTCTGTATAAAATTCAGACTAAAATATGATAAACATATTTTATTCATGACGCTAAATGTTATTTTTCAAACCTATTTTTCTGTCCAAATGGAAAAATAATTCATATCATATTTTTAATTCGTACATCTGAGATATTTAAGGTAATGTTTTCAATCATAATCAAGATGAAAAACATGTACATTTTCGTTTCAGATGTTTATAAACCATTTTTCGCGAGAAATAAGATCACTGTATTTTATTAATGTGTCTGAAAACACGGCGTTTTGTTAAAACAAAATAATGAGCCGATTTTTACTTAGAAAAATATTTTTATTTTTATCCCAATTTTAGTAATGTTAAGAAAGGGAACAAAACTGTTTTGTTTATTTTTCTCAGTATTTAATATATTTTCTCGTTTAGTTTGTTTCATATATGTACTAAATCCGTTCACATTTCTCCAAACACGAATTGATTATTATATTATGGAATTGAATTAATTTAATGATGTTTTGATATGAAAATATCACAAGATGAAATGATAACATCAACTTTTTTATTTGTTTCAAAAACTAGTTGAATTTTTTCATTTATTATGTACTTTTACTTCAGACTTCGATTTGAAAAAGTTATATATATATATATATATATATATATATATATATATATAGAGAGAGAGAGAGAGAGAGAGAGAGAGAGAGATTTGTTTGTGCTGTATAACAGATTCTTTTTCTGTTATATTAGAAATTAATAAAAAATAAAATATATTTAATTAATTTGTAAATGTAAGATAGACAGGGCCAAGGAAAAAACAGAAGTCTTGTCATTACAAAAGAATTAGAATATAATTTACCTATCATCATCAATAGTGAGGTTGATAACATTCAAAGAAGAACACAAAATTAAGAACAAAGATGGTTGAAGATTAATATATATATATATATATATATATATTATTTTATTTGTACAAGTGAATTTAGTTGCAGTGTAAGAGCTATATTGTGCTAAATTAATAATATCTCTAGATTAATATCAATACTATCGTGAATTCTGAAAGCTTCAAATTTTAAGAATAAAAAATGATGAATAATGATCAAGGAATTTAAATACACTCTAGTTGTTTTTCAAGAGTTATTGTTTTTTTGTCATTGATTTGATAAAAAATCAATCTTCTTTATAAAATTCAGACTAAAATATGAGAAACATATTTTATTAAACATCATCAATAGTGAGGTTAGATGACATTCAAAGAAGAGCACAACATTAAGAACAAAGATGGTTGGAGACTAATATATATATATATATATATATATATATATATGTACATATATATATATATATATATATATATAGAAATAGAAATATATATATATATATATTTATATATAAATCTGATTTCATTTCATTTGATCGATATGATTGTATTTTGTCTCTTTTTGTTTAAATAACGCAGAGACAAATGAATTATACTGTATATATATATATATATATATATATATATATATATATATATATATATATATATGTAGAGAGACAGAGAGAGAGAGACCTGGGGCCCGTTTGGAATCAATAAAAAGTAAAATAATTATGAAGCTAATTTTTTTAAAAACTGTATTGGGAATAGATAGGGGAGCGGTGAATAATGCTGCGCTACTTGAAATAGGGAGTTTACCGGTAAATGCTAACATATAAAAGCGCTATGTAAAATATTTTTTAAAAATAAAGAATAATGAATGAAAACAAGTGCAACTCACATGTCTGTTAAGCTAGCTAAAGAGATAGAATCGAAATAATTAGGTAAACTGAATGTTTGTTATACTGATCAATCTTCATTTATTGGAAGACTGGATGACTGATGTGAATTCAAATTATGGAAAAAAATAGCTGAAAGGGTGAGAAATGGGGAAGCAGATATTATGTGGGAAGATGTAAACACAAAGCCTTCACTTATTTTTTTACTACGTTGTCGTTAACAAGACATGGCGACCTACATACACAAATCAAATAGTCAGAAAGAAGAATAATTGTAAAATTTAGATTATGTAGGTGGGGGTGAGACTTTGAAAGAGATATGGAAACAAAGTATGCAAACTATGTAATGGGCACATGAACAATATACATTTACTAAAAGATTGTAAAGGGCTGGAACTATCTCAAGAGAAAGCCTATTTCCCAATATCCATCAGACTAGCATCAATGAATTTATGGAATCAGTGCCTGTGGTCAACTTAGTAAAATTTTGAAACCATTGCTTCAAAAGAGTGGAAATTAAAATATAGTTTAAGAACAGAATGAAATAAATAAATAAATATACAGATCTAGTAGAGTATAATAAGTGAAATATAATTAAAATATAGTAGAATAACTAAGTTTTGTATCTACTAAATACACGTTTAAATTTTATTACTAACCTGAAAAAGTAGTGTGAAATATGAGATTAACAAAGTATGTATATCTCAATAAAGAATATAATTATATATATATATATATATATATACAGGCAGACAGACGTAAGGTTATATTAAGTGGAAGAGGAAATTGTAACCTGAGTTGTTGCGATTATTTGTTGTGAATTGATTGACTACCCTTGAGTTCATATCGAAAAGTAATTTTTTCAAGATGGTTAAGTTCATTACTTGAGTTTAAAGGCGCGTCGACAGCTAAGGTCAGGCCCAGTAGTTAGGGATGGTCCAAGGGTAATATTGCCCTCCCTAGTTGCTCTGTTTATCTTTCAAATAAAATCTGCGATTTTGAAAGATTTAAAAAATTATGGAGAATGATTGAGAGAATCTTCCTAATGGGTTCGTCTTGATGATTAAAAACGTTTCCACACGCGTAAAAAAGTCGTTCTTCAGCGAGTTTCTACCGTAACTCCCAACAATTTTGATATAAAAAATTTTCCCCCTCAAAAATTGTGTTTTCCCTCTCGAATAGGACGGTCTGGTTACGGTCCTTACTGAGCTCATTAGCGTCCTTTCTTTCAATAGTTATGGTGTTTTTAGTAATTAGATTTTCTTTATCATGCTGATTTTTAAAATGAAATCGACTGAAAAGCAGCACTTCTGTGTAAAATTTTGTTTTAAATGCAAAAAATACTGATAAAAGCACTTAAAATTTTGGACATTTTTTTTAGAGAAGATATTCCGAATCAGTTCACATGTTTTGAGTGTTCTAAGCGCTTTGAAGAAGACAGAATTTCAATCAGATAATAAGAAAACGATAGGAGTTCAATTTACAAAAATTCGGGTATCAACATGTCAAACAGTAAAGCAGCATTCTTTTTAAAGTTAAGAAGCAGTTATGTAACTCAGATAGGAAGAAGCAACCTGAAAGCTGGTAAATAAAAAGTTTGCGAATGTCGAGATTAAACATAATGTACGAACAGTTTTATGACATTGAGAGGTTTTTTTTTAATTATTATGGATATAGCTTTCCATGTATTCGTAGTAGTATTATTAGTCACAATAATAGAGTTTTAGCACTGGATAAATTTACTTCAATAAATGAATTTTCATTTGTCATCTAATCATATGATTTTTTCTGATCCAACTGATTAAAAATTATTAATCAAAATTAAAATTTGATTTGATTTTGACAATTATTAGTCATTCAGATTACAGCTTATAAGCATTTCGATAACGATGCCATTAGCCCAGAGTATTCATCATCATCATTCGGCTTAAGTTCCATCCTGGGAACATATCGCCTCAATTAAATTTCTTCAACGGACTCTGTTTGTTGATGTTCGTAGCTTCATTACACAACTAGTCAGCATTGTTGAGCTCATTTGTTGCTATTCGATGCCAGGTGTTTCGGAGTCGTCCTTGTTTACGTTTGCCCTATGGATTGTTCTGTAGAGCTGTCTTTGCTATAGTCATTACTGCGAAAAACTTGGCCAATCCATCCCCATTTTCTTCGCCAAATTTAGTTTGCTACTTTATCTTGGCCTGCTTTATTAAGAAGGTACACTTCTTGATGCTGTTAGACCAGAAATTTTTCAAGTCCCTTCTTAAACATTTGTTAATGAAGTCTTGTGACTGAACTGGACTGTATTGAATTTGTAACTTCGATATCGAGCTTTCTCAGAACATTAAGGTATAAAAATAATCAGAAAACTCAATCATTATCAGTCACAGAAAAAAATGGTATGATTTGTGGGGAACGAGAATTTTTTGTGAAAGTGTGAGTAGTGCTCGCTTCATTCACATTTTCCGTAAACCAGCGGCATTTCCATATTTTACATAGCTTCTGGTGTCATATTCTAGAAAAACAATGTCAAATCGCGTTTATTACTTATTTATGTAAACAAAAGGAAAAGTTTAGTGTATGTTTTGGATATGACAGATATTCCAAAATTCAGTATACACATTTTATTTGATTCTTCTACTATTAACCAAAAGATACACACAAGAGAAATATACAGTAATTATTGAAATCTTTATATCTGTTGATTCAGATTCTTTGATACTGAATTTTTTCACTACTTTGTAAAATCTTAATGTATTCTTAAACATGAAGTTTTATTTTAAGATCCTTTCGGTATTCTGATTACTCTAAATAGTAATTCATATCGAAAGCAATTACATTTCAAAATGAAACTTCTAACAATTTGATCTTAACATTGTTTACTGAATTAATTAAAATACATAATTGGAATAATGTAATATTTACTATGAAAAAGAATAACATTTGAGAACACAAAAAAATAAAATATTGTTTTTTTTTCGAAATAAAGAATATGCAGTTCCTTGTGATGAACAATGAATTATTAATTATTTAATACCATTTTGTATTTATGAGACTTGAAAGTCCCAGTAATACATAAAGAGTTAAAAATATTTTTTAACGAAATATTATCTTCGAAAGATCGAAATTTAACACCATGGTAATATTTGATTATTCTGTAAGAATCTAAACATGTTATAAAAAAAAGAATATGTTCGATTTTCTAAAAAAATCTGCAAATAGTGGTTCTAATGTGTTCAATAACTTTCTTCTTATCAATTTCTTGAATTCCCTTTGATGTTATTCTTATTTATATCAGGTTTGTGCACAGATTGTTCTATAAAGAATGGGTTGTGCATGTGTTCAGTTATAATTTATTCCCATTTTATAAAATGATTATATAGTGCTCATTGGCGTTGTCTAATAAACTTAACAATTTTATTTTAGTTGTAGACACGCTTTTTAAATATATAACTGTATGATTTAGAATAGTTTTTTTTTTAATTTATATATATATATAATGTTTTTTTCGTAAGAAAGAATATTAATTACTTTATGTGAATAATTCGAAACGGATTGCATCGGACACCGTAACATCGACGGCAGCAGAAGTAGCAATAGAATAGTCGTGCATGCATGAGATATGCAATCGCGGGCGGTGGAGGTATTTGGCCCTCGGGGGCCGCGGGTTCATCACCCCCTGTGCACAAACTGCTCAACCGGCTGTGCCCGTCGCACAAAGCCGCTCGCTTATTTACACGGATACAACTCAGAGCCGCGTCACTCTTTCAGGTTTATTGCGAATGCGAGATTCAGTCTTGATGGTAGTTGTTAGTTTATCCCAACGACAGCATCCAGTCTAACAGGCTGTTGTCGTTCGGCATTTATAACCCGTCTCATAGCCGCCGTCGTCTGGAAGAAGATATTTCTCTCTCTGTCGGATTGCATGCACATCAGTGGCGTACATGTAATTCTGTACATACAGATTATATATATATATATATATATATATATATATATATATATATATATATATATATATATATAAATATATACATATATATATATATATATATATATATATATATATATATATATATATATATATATCTTCTTATAATTTAATATTGAAAGTCATTTTAGTCTCAATTTAGTCTTGATGCGACAGAATTGAGCTTATAAATATTTGATACCACAGTCAACAGCAAACTTCAGAGACTGTAAACAAATCGAAATTGTAATAAAATTTTATATATTTATAAATTGGACGTGAGTATAGCTCGCAAAATACAAATATGAATACATAAATATAAAGTTTATAAGTTTTAAGGTTATAAAAAGTTTTAACTAAACGTATCTGTGCCACAACAGTTTGAATTTTGAGATCAGGCCGATGTAAAAATTCGACTACGCGTTCATTGTAGACATTAATGTTCATTAGGAACTCTCTTGAATCATACATGAACTTTTATCTTGATGTTGAACAAGTTATACGTTTATGAATTATTAAATTGATTTTTAATTCTGTATTCTCGCCGTAAGTGACTATACATTTTCGTATTGAGAATAAAATATCATTTATAATACCATTTCTAATTCATTATAAACATCTTTGATAATATACTATTATCAAAGTATATTACAAAAGTATAGTACTAATACAAATCATTCTTGCAGCTTCGGCAGCAATTTTTTTAACTGGAATGTAAAAAGTATGCAATGCTTATTATGTTACTTTTCGGACGCCATCGTGTTCATTACTGTTTTGTAGGTGATGCCAAATACTTGGCCAATATATATAGTGTTTTTAAATTTTAAGGATGCACTTAGAAACCCTAAATCGACTAGAACATATTTTATTTAAAGTTGAGTTATGATTGATTCAATTTAAAGCACTGCATGTATATATATATATATATATATATATATATATATATATATAAGACCCAGAAAGAGACCAATGAACAGATGGGATAAGGATATCAAAAACTTTCTTGGAAAACTGTGGAAAAGAGAGGCACTGAATCGAACAAAATGGAAAATCATGGAAGAGGCCTTTATCCAGCAGTGGATTAACAGGGGCTGAAGATGATGATGATGATGATATATATATATATATATATATATATATATATACGAGGGGGTTTAAAAAAAATCGTAGAAGTGAATAGAAAGACAATAATTAGGACAGTAAAATTGTTTTTATTTTTCATCGTGATCTCCCTTGAGGTCAATACATTTCATTCAAGGTTTCTTAAATGCCATTACGTCGGTGTTAAAGTTCAGTCTCCTGTACTCTTCAAAATAAGCGTCTGCTTCGGCTATTACCTCCTCATCTGTGTTACATCTTTTCCCAACAAGGAACGTTTTCAATTGTGGAAATATATGGTAGTCGGAGGGTGGTTGGTTCATAAAAATAACCGAACACTTCTCATTTTGATTACTGTCAAAGTTAAACAAACAACCGTTTTGCGCTCAAAGATTTTACAGGTCGCTAGTCGAGGATGCCACTTCAAAAAAATACTTTTAAGTCTCCCCAACGCCATGTTTATGTCACTTCTACGAATTTTTTAAAACCCCCCTCGTATATACATATATATATATTATACAGAGATAATAAAATTTCGTTAATGTATCACAATAAAAAATGTTGTTTTAAATTTATATATTTTTGTATTGAATAATGTTTGTTTAAAATAATTTCACTCCATTGTAGATCTATATTAGTGGCCAAATTTAATCATTTTTGATAGATTTTTTTAGTCTCATTCTTTAATGATATAACTATTAGGTCGGTAGGAAAATAATTGCGGTTTTTTTGGTTTTTTTATTTTCTGAATTCTAGCCTTAATTTATTTTAATGACAGTTTCATTTCATCGTTTTAATGTTAATATCATTTTAAAGTGCATTTTTCGATCTGTATTTTGGTAACTTCGACTTTGGTTTTATTTATTAATTTTGCATCGAATTGGGTTATTGAGTTGAAGATGGAAAAGAAGCGAATGAGATCATTTTTTTTTTATATGAGTTCAAAACGGTTGGTAAAGTAGCAGAAAGTGCTCATAAACTAAACGATGCTTTTGGTGTGGGTACTGTTAAAGAATGCACCGTGTAATGGTGGTTCCAAAAATTTCGTACTGGGGATGAGAGCCTTCAAAATTCAGAAGGATGCAAAGGTCCTTCTTCAGTTCATAACGACCAACTGAAGGCGTTGGTTGAATCAGAACTACACACAATAATTTGAGAGCTTGCACAAAAGTCAGGTGTTAATCATCCAACAGTTCTGGACGACTTAAATTTAAAAAATGTGTATGTAATTTTAAGGTCATAAACCGCAATTATTTTTCTACCAGCCTAATATTCTTTAAAAAATCTTTTAAATCATACCTAAACTTTTATCTTGATGTTAAGTGAATTATATGTTTATGAACTATTAAATTGATTTTTTTATTCTATATTTTCACTAAAAGTTATTATACATTTTATTATAAGATTAAAATATAAATACCGTTTCTAATTCATTATTAACATCTGTGATAATATAATACAGAGTTACTAAAATTTAATTAATGTATCACAATAAAAAAAAAAACATTCTTTTACATTTATATATTTATATATTCAATATTGTGTATTGAAAATAATTTCACTCCATTGTAGACGTATATTAGTGGCCGAATTTAAATTATTTTTAATATATCTTTTTTTAATCTCATCCGTTTATGATATAACTGTTATATATTTTGTATAATAGTGATTTTTTTTCTGAATTATATTTTAAAGTGTTTTTTCAATTATTATTTTTACGGTGTATTATAATATTAATAGTAAATTTTATATATGTACATATGCAAATATATATGCTTGTGTATAATATATATATATATATATATATATATATATATATATATATATATATATATATATACGAAAATAATTTACTCATAGACCGTGAAGAAATTAGTGAATAGTTCGCCGAAAATAAATTTAAAAAATACAAGATATGAATCAGATGGGAATTTAAAACAATTCTTAAAAAATAAATCAATTGTACTAATTAGCTAATATTTTTATTGTACTTTTGTGAAGTGTTATCTTTCGTGACTCCTTATTATATATTTATATTATATTATTTATTTCGATATTATCGTCATGTTTACTTACAATTTAATGAAAATATTTTTATGATTGAAATAAACTAATTGAAATAAACTAAATGATTCGGCTTCGAATGTCCAAAAATAGTATATTAGTTGGAGGACATATTGTGTAGGTGTAGAAATAATTCCATACCTTTTTTTTATATAAATTAAAGTTTAAAATTAAAATGAATGTTTACGGAAAAATGGAATACACTTCAATTTTCAAAATATCCTCCATTATGGTGTATAAATTTGCTCCCTCCGTCTGTCAGGTAACTGATGAATCCTTGTCGAAAAAAGATGGCGGCTTTGAGTCGATGAAGCCTTAATGCATTTTTGGATTTCTTCGACTGCTTTGGCACTTTTTGTAGTTTTATGCGTCACAATACCTTTTCCAAAAGCTGAACAAATCATTGTTGCAGCTTTGGCAGCATTTTTTTAACTGGAATGTGAAAAGTATGCAATGCTTATTATGTTGCTTTTTGGACGCCATCGTGTTAAATACTGTTTTGTAGGTTATGCCAAATACTTGATCAATATATATATATATATATATATATATATATATATATATATATATATAGTTTTTAAATGTTAAGGGTGCACTTAGAAGCCCTAAATCGACTAGCAAATATTTTAATTTAAAATTGAGTTAGGATTGATTCAATTTAAAGGCACCGAATTAATATATATATATATATATATATATATATATATGTATATATGTATATATATGCACATATATAAACACACACATATATATATATATATATATGTATATATATATATATATATATATATATATATATATATATGTATATATATATATATATATATATATGTATATAGATAATAAGACTCAAAATTAATCACAGCAAAACGGAAGTGATGTTTAATGTGTTTCTTTCTCTAAAGAAAATAGAAAGAAAGGGAATAGAAATCGAAAAAGTCGCAAAGAATATTTATTTGGGTCAACTTATTAAAATGAATTGATCATTGATTGACTAAGTTAACAAGAATAAAAATTGTATGCAGTGCATTTGGATGAAACATTTCAATTTTTGAATCAAATATCCCACTCTATTAGAAAATAAAAGTATTCGATCAGTGAATACTCACTTACAGAAGTAAAACATGATCTCTTAATACTAAAACAATGCTACGATTTAAGGCAGCTCAGAGAAGTGTGAAAATATGTATGTTTGGAATAACAAGAAGAGATAAGAGAAGAATAGGAAATCGAAAAGAAACTGGAATCACAGACGTGATAAGAAGAGTGAAGAGTTTAAAATAGAAATAGGCGGAACATATTGCAAGAAAGAAGATAATTGATGGACAAGAGAAGTTATTGATTAGCAGTCAAAAAATTTAAAAAGAGACACAAAAAGACAAATAGACTAACGGGATAAGGACATAAGAACGTTTATTGGAAATTTATGGAAAAAGAGAGATATAGAATCGTTTGAACTGGAAAGTTTTATAATAGAAGAGACATATTCATTCAGCAGTGAATCGAAAAAGACTGCTGCTGTTGATGGTATATATATATATGTATATATATATATATATATATATATATATATATATATATATATATATATATATATATGATGAACATACAAATAAGGATTTTATTTTTAATGCGTTATATGAATCACATCCTTTTAAATCAGTCAGAGTAGTTAAAACACATTTGTAAGCAAACAGTTTATAAAATACTAGCAAAAGTTAAAATATATTTTCAGTTTCCTTTAAAGACATTTATATCTGAAGTTTGATAGAATTATAAATTATTATTTTTATAACACGATATCCAAAATATTAACAGTAAAAAGAGATAAAGATTAAACGATTTGATATTTTTTTAAAAAAATAAAATCTTGATGAACATGAAAACTCATGTAATGAAATACACAACAGAATAAATGTAATTAATATGTCGAGACATATCTGTCTTTTTATTGAAAATGCTAGTTTTTTCTTCTGGATAAAAATGTAATTTCGTAGTTAGGCATAGTATTTGTAAGCCATTAAATACTTCCTGGATGTCAGCAACTTTTTTAAGCATTCTCGAATTGCGACACTGTGTACAATTTGGTATACTAGGCAGCGATTTATGATTTTCCTACATTCTCTTGTACTCTTTTTTCTTGTTTTATAATGACTATTTTCAATTTCCGTACATACCAGACTAATATAATAATAAGTCATTAGGTTTTTTTACACAGAATATAATATAAAGAAATATAATATAAAGAAATATATAGTTTTTGAATACATGTCTTTTCATTTGAAAAGAGACAAATTGTTTTAAGTCGAAGATATTCATCTATGTTATAAATTATTAAAAATTCTGTACATTTTTAATAAATTCACACATTACTATTAACTTTAAATGTGATTATCACAGTTTATAAAGAAATGTTTTATTATATATACAGTCGGGTCCCTTTTTACACGGTATTTTTTTACACGATTCACAGTTACACGGTTTTTTAGCACGATTTATTCACAGTTACACGTTTTTCTTCACACGTTTTACTTACTTCTATACGGTTCGCATAAAATGTCACAAAAATCACGCGTATGCTGTACGAATACTTGAAATCCTTCTTTTCTTAAATAAACTGTACATTTTTTTTAAATTGCTGTAAATTTTGTACAACTTTTTTACACGATTTTTTTGCATGGTATGCATTCACCGCGTAAAACGAGACCCCTAGTGTGTGTATATATATATATATATATATATATATATATATATATATATATATATATATATATATATTAGGTATACAAATTAATTCGGTACCTCTTTTACATAAAATGAATGTTTAGTTACAGGAAAATGAAATACATTTCAATTCTTAAAATATTCCTCATTATTTTATATAACTTTGTTTTATCTGTCTGATAACTGGTGAATTTCTTATCAAAAAAAATATGGCGGCTTTGAGTCGATCAAGTAATCAATGCATTTTCGGACCATTTCCACTGTTATAAAATAGGTACCATCCAGATGATGTTGGAGTGACTGAAACAGAGGATAATCTAACGGAGTTAGGTTTGCCAAATACACCCCATGAAGAAGAACATCCCAGCCAAATTAATAAAAAAACTTCTTGGGTTCCTTTCGCGATGTGCGGCTGAGCTTTGTCGTGCTACACATTAACTTTCTTCTTTTCCTTGCCAGTGAATGTTCTTTTTCTCTCTAATTCGTCTCTCAAACGGATGAGCTGTTTTTGGTAACGTTCTGAATTTACAGTCTGGCCAAGTTCGAGCAACTCTTAATACACCACATCTTTAATGTCCGACCAAATACAAAATAACACTTTTTTGGATTAAATATTTGGTTTCGGATTCGATTTAGATGGTTCATCGGGTGTAACTTGTAAGTTTTGGCTCTAAGAATTGACGTACAACCCCCATTTTTTATTTCCGGTTATGATTTTATGTAAGATACCCTTTCTTTTGAAATGTGTAAGCGAGGACATAGGCGTATGACATCTTCTTTCTTTGTTTTCCGAGCCGAACTCATGCAGAATCCATCGGCCTAGCCCTTGAATTTTTCCCAGCCGATGTAGACCATAGGAACTTGCTTGCAGGGTAACTCCGAGTTATTGAGCGAGCTCCTATTTAGTCTGAGCGAAGTTTACACTTAACAGCTGCTCAGGTTTTTTGTCCTCAATTTTTTTCAGTTATCTGGGACGTTCAGTAATCGATCGGAAAGATAAAATCCTCATTTTTTAAAAAAATGATTTTATTTACAATACCAGAACTGTATTAAAATCATTTTCTATTCGGTACAATTTCGATATTCTTCGATAACAGTCAATTTGAAGAAGTACTATTCGATCCTTACGAATGTTATATGAATATGTAGCGGAAATAATCTTTAAAAATATTTCACAATGTGTACGCCACTGTGTATCAACGGTCTCGTCTCCATCGTCGTCACCATCTCTCGCAGATCTTATGCCGCGAGTCAAGTCTTATGCATCGCGCACACAGCGTTCATGATTCGTCCAGTCTTATTCAGTTTACAACATCGACCCGCGTACGAAAAGTTATGACGGTGACCAGCGAAAAGTTTTACTTGAATGAATTATGTCGCAAATAATCATCTTGTAGTTTGGTGCATATTTTATGTTTATTCTAAGTCACATGTTGGTAGAATTTTGACTAACGGATGAGATTTAATTCACAGTCGAGGATATTCTGTGTTGCTATACATATATATATATATATATATATATATATATATATATATATATATATATATATATATATATATATATATATATATATATATATATATATATATATATATATATATATGTATATATATATATATATATATATATATATATATATATGTATATATATATACACGCACATATATAGAGTGATTCAGCTTAGGCATCCACATGAGAGTATGAAAAAAGTAATAAAAATTAAAAAAATCATATTATTTTTTATTTAATACTTTAGTTCAATTGTATTTTAGTATTGAATTGAACTAAAATACTAAACCAAAAATAACATGATTTTTGAGATTTTTTTAATACTTTCATGTGGAAGCCGAAATTGCATCATCCTATATATCTATGTATATATATATACATAGATATAAATCATCTATTTTGTTTTTATATTGTGACACTTTTCTTACTCTGATATATTTGATATCATAAGTCGTCTTTTCATTATAAAATGTTACGCCAGAATAAAAAAAAATATGAAGAAAACCAACAGATAATCATTAATTGATATATATATATATATATGTTTATATATATATATATAGAGAGAGAGAGAGAGGGGGAGAGAGAGAGAGAGAGAGATTCAGTTTAGGCATCCACATGAGAGTATTAAAATAATTATAAAAATTAAAAAAAAATCATGTTATTTTTTATTTAGTATTTTAGTTCAATTGTATTTTAGTATTGAATTTAACTAAAATACTAAACCAAAAATAAAGACATTTTTATGATTTTTTTAATACTTTCATATGGAAGCCTAAATTACATCATATATATATATATATGTATGTATGTATGTATATATATATAAATCATCTATTTTGTTTTTATATTGTGATACTTTTCCTACTCTAATATATTTGATATTATATATTCTCTTTTCATAATAAAATGTTACACCAGAATATAAAAAAATATAAAGAAAACCAACAGGTAATCATTAATTGATATATATATATATATATATATATATATATATATATATATATTTATATATATATATATATATATATATATATATATATATTAATTTTGTGTACTTGATTTTTAATTTAGAAATTTTACTAAATACTAAAAAACGAAATATATTCTTAAAAAAAGCATTTTGGCCGCATTATATTTCTTAATTTTTTTATAGACTGATAATTTGTAAAAAAAGGTGCTTTGTGTGAAATTTGTTGTTGTTCTTTAGTGTTTTTGTACCAATATATATTAAAATTATTTTGAATTTTTAATCAAATATATCTTCGAGTAAGTAAATTCATTATGTAGGTAGGAAAATGATTGCGGTTTTTGTTTTCTGAATTCTAACCTAAATTTTTCTCAATGAAATTGTCGTTTTATCGTGTCCATGTTAATATCATTTTAAAGTGTATTTTTCATTATGTATTTTGGTAATATCGGTTTCGGCTTTATTATTAATTTTGCTTCAAATTGGACTTTTGAATTAAAGATGGAAAAGTAGCAAATAAGAACAATTTTTTGTTTGAATTCAAAATAGGTGGTCAAGTAACAGAAACTGCTCGTAAACTAAACGAAGCTTTTGGTGTGGGAACTGTTAAGGAACGTATGGTGCAATGGTTGTTCCAAAAATTTCGTATTGGGACGAGAGCCTTGAAGATGAAGTAGGTTGTTGGTATCTTTCAGTTCATTTCAACCAACTTAAGGTGTTAGTTGAATCAGACCCTCGCACAACAATTTGTGAGCTTGTACAAAACCTAGACGTTAGTCAACCAACAGTTCTAGACTACTTAAAACAGCTAGGGGATTCAAAAAAGAGAAAAATGTATATGACTTTGAAGGTCATAAATCAGAATTAGTTTTCTACCAACTTAATAATATATTTCTTGTACTTCATTGTATTTCAAAAATCGAACTTTACATCATTGAGGTTTAATGATTCATTGTTTATTTTTCTTCATAAGATACATTCATAGACGTCATATATTATATGTAACAATTATGGTACCTTTACATTGAATCATTCGTAACTCTGTTTTAAATTAAAATGTTTTCTAACCGTTTTAGGATTTCGAAGTGTCAATATTAACATTTTTAACACTATATATCTTGGTTAAGTAGTTAGCATAACCTCACAAAACGGTAGTGAATACGATGACGTCCGAAAAGCATCACAATGGGTATTGCATACTTTTCAGATTCCAGTTGAAAAAAATGTTACCAAAGCAGCAGGAATGATTTCTTTAGCTTTAGAGGCGTATAAAACATGCAAAAATGCTAAAAAAGTGAAAGAGATCTGAAAATTCATTGACTACTTCATCGACTCAAAATCTACCTCTTCTTTTCGACAAGGGATTTGTCAGTTACCCAACAGATAAAGCAAAGTTGTACAAAATAATGAGGGTTATTTTGAGAATTGAAATGTTTTCCATTTTTCAGTAAACATTAATTTTTTATAAAAAAAGGACTGATTTATTTTGTACACCTGATGTATAGACAGATAATTTTAGTCTAAAATTTTTCAATAGGAGTTTAGGAGAAACGTTTATGTTTTTCCTAATAGATCTATCCTCCTTAGAATGTAAACAAGTGAAACAAAGATAGTATAGAAAATATAATGGTCCATGAATAATTTAAATATCCTTATCGGAAAAAAAATTTTAGTTGGTACATATAAGATAGATAAGAATAATTAATATATCTTTTTCTGTGTTGGAGTAATTAGAAAATACAACGGTACCGATAAAAGAATACATTTTTTGTTGATCATCAAGATGGAGATTTGACATTTAGTTGAAAGTCGAATCTCGCTTTCTACATTAAATAAACAGTTTATATCTGCAACGCTGCATTTATTTATAGCATACATAGATATTTGCATAAATATTACATTAAAAAAAATGAAACAGTACTTAACTCAAGAAACATATACTATTATCCATTATAATACATTTACATATCTTTTTATTGATAACTCTTTACACTATAAATAGGGTAGACAAAATGTAAAAAGTATCTTACTGTTGGTCAATCTGTATTTCCAAAAAGAAAAATGCATGAATTTATATTTGGTACTATCAATCTATATTTATTATATTTGTGGATACATTAATTCTTTTTTAATTTTTTTCTGTGTATTCGAATTGAATTCATCAGTTGTATGTTTGTATTTATTATTCTTTAAGGATTAATAAGTTAACATTTTTTTAGTTTTATATTATTTTTTTAGTACCTAACTTGTAAAGTTTAAATTCTTGTTAGCTGGAAATAAATATTTATTCCAATTATTTATTCGGTTGGAACTAAAGTTCGTACCGTTTTTCAATAGATGTCATCAATTGCAGTTTCGAGCTCAACTCGATTATTTGACATGACTCCATATATGTTATTTTGACAGGCGACATTTCAACATTTCTCCCTTTGCTATTTTTGTGCAATTGTGTGAATTTTAAGTTTGTTAAAATTGAAAATGGAGAAATATAAGGTGCATTTTTATCATTTGATATTGTTTTATTTCCGAAATCGAAAAAGCACTGCAGAGACAGTAAAAAAGATATCTTCCGTTTATGGAGAAGGTTCCGTATCTGGTAGTACTGCTTGAAAGTGGTTCACTCGGTTCAGAGATGGAAAATTGGACCTAGAGGATCGAGAGTGTTCCGATAGGCCTTCAGTTGTTGATAATGACAAAATTGCAACACTTATTGAAAATAATCAACGTTACATGACAAGAGACATCGCTGAGATACTGTAGGTGTCTCATACGAGTGTTGTGAAGCATTTGGAGACACTTGGATATGAGAATCGCTAAGATGTTTGTCTTCCTCATAATTTAAATGAAAGAAATTTAATAAAACGCATTTCCATCAGTGATTTACTCCTTAAAAGAAACCAAAACGACCCGTTTCTGAAACGATTAATTACATGCGATGAAAAATGGATCGTCTACAAAAATGTGGATCGAAAAATGTCTTGGGAAAAACAAGATGAGTCTCTGTTAACTACTCCAAAGACGGGTCTTCATCCAAAGAAGGTGGTGTTGTGTATCTGATAGGATTTTGGAAGGATGCTGTATATTACGAGTTTCTCCCAAATAATCAGACGATAAATTCGGAGAAGTATTTTGCTCAACTGGACCAATTAAAAGTGGCAATCGATCAAAAACGTTCATAATTAGCCAATCGCAAGGGTATCGTTTTCCACCAAGACAAAGCTAAACCTCACGTTTCTTTGCAAACTTGGCAGAAATTCGTGCAGTTTTTCTGGGACGTCCTACCTCATCCGCTATATTCACCTGATCTTACATCTCCAGATTACCATTTGTTCTGATCGCTTCAGAATTCCCTTAATGAAATAAACTTGACTTTTCTGGAAGCCTGCAGAAACCACTCGGATCAATTCGTCGTCCAGAAAGATGCCAAGTTCTGGCAATGTAGAGTTATGAAACTGCATAAAAGATGGTGAATCAAAATGGCACATATGTGTTAGAATAAATATATGTACAAATAAGTAAACACTGCCTTTGAATTTCACCTTAAAAACATTTATTCCAACCCAATATTTTTTCTGCTGACTTTATTTTTTAATCAGAAATTATTAAAGAACTGCTTAGGATGGTTCAACGTTTATTTATTTATTTAGTATTTAACTAATATATTTTTTTAAAATTTTAATCACTTCAAACAAACCATTATATCCTTTATTTTTCTTAGATTTTAAGCTGTTATAAAGGTATAGTGTCATATTCATGGGCCATGCAAATTTTTTTCACTAAAACTGCAACTAGGTTTCAGTAGTTAATAGTCTTATTATACTATAAGATCTAAATATCGTTATTATATTTATTAAAAATCTATTTATGAGTACAACTAGAGCTAATGCACTCTTAGCTAGCCAGAACTATTTACAATATTTTGTAGAAGTTTGAGATTTGTCCATTTTATCTTTTACTAAATTCTTCGAGTAGGCTTTGTTAGTTATTGTTATTGTATTGTATTTAATTATGTTTATTAAATTTATTAAGAATAATTTATGGATGTACCACAAGGTATTACATTAAGCATTAATAGTTAGTGAGTCCTAGTTACAGTTTTTAATAAAAGGTTATGAAAAAACATTATCTAATGTTACTAATCTGGAATTCTACAGTATTACAGTTATATTATCTTATATTTTGTTTAAAAATCCTAATAATTTAAGAGAAACGCTCATTATCTTTCACTAAATGACACAAATAGGCGTCAATAGTTAATACTGATTAATGCATAAATATATCTTTTCCTATTCGTCAACATTTTTTTTACAAATTAAAGTATGTCTAGATCTTGTTATACTTTAATCACTACTAATTAGTGAAACTTAGTTGCAGGTATTTAATAAAAGATAATGAGCATGGCTCTGAATATTAATGTTTTTAGAAAATAACATTTAATCATCGAATAGAAAAAATGCTTATGTCTATCAAATATGTTAGTAGATACAATAATTTTTTTATTCAGTCAAACATATGAGATTTAAGTATAGAAATATTATATTTTGGTTGACGACACTCAGCTTAAAATAATTTCTGTATCTAAATATATATCCTAACCTTTTCTTATAAGACATTGAGAATATAGAATTTTTCTTCTTAAATTATAAAAAAAAAATAAAAATGAAAACGTTGACTTTTTACTTGACAATGGTTCAAATGACTCAGTTATTGAAGTGGTTCATTGCTTTTAAAACTACTTATTGTTTTCTATTATCCGAATCTTACTTCTGTCTTGTTTTGTTCTACATATCCTCGTATATATATATATATATATATATATATATATATATATGTGTGTGTGTGTGTGTACATAAAGTGATATATAATATGAAAGCATGCCAGATTCCAGTTAACCGCTGACAAAAGTTCCTTGATTCTAGATTATTTATTAGCTAAGACTCTGAGTAAAAATCCGTCTGGAATAAGAGGAAAAAAACAACACAATTAGTATTCAACTGGATGAGCGTACACAAAGGATGTTGCAGAAAAGCGAAAAAAAATATCGTATACGAGATCGATGCGTCACGTACCCAACGAAATATCTTACGTTACAGAGTACCGCATAATATTGTATACAATTCAGTCGCCAAAACTTAATCCAGTAAGCTGTGTCGTGCACACAATGCAAGGCTCACTAGATTAATAGGTGACAGTTCAAGAGGTCGTTTGCAATCCGCATCACTGGCAAGGTGTGAAAACTGGCCCCCTATTTACTCTTATACCTTCCTTCTCTCAACCTGATACAAATCAAAAAGTATCTCCCTGCACTTCTTCATATTTCGTCTGGTACGACACACACACACACTTTAATTTATATTACATACATGCTTACACACACTGTACATATACTCACTTACACAGATACAAATCAGTGTGAATTATAATGAAA
Source organism: Acanthacorydalis orientalis (assembly GCA_034766995.1). NCBI lineage: Eukaryota > Metazoa > Arthropoda > Insecta > Megaloptera > Corydalidae > Acanthacorydalis > Acanthacorydalis orientalis. The sequence continues at coordinate 11,637,435 of CM068317.1, read as the reverse complement.
GATGGACATATGATACTCGATTAGGCATATCTGTACCTTGTCTTTTTTTGATGTTTGTCTCACATTGACATTTAAAGTGTTTGTAATTTAGTAAACATATTATATATATATATATATATATATATATATATATATATATTATGCAATAGTGTTCTCATTTAAAATAAAATTGAATATGAAAAGCGTTATAGTGATGAAAATAAATTTGACCGTAGTAATTAAAATATATGTACTAAGAAACATTTAAAAAACAAAAACATTTACTTATAATTCGATTATTTTTTCTGTTTTGATTTTAATATTTCATGTTATTTATTTGTTAATAAATATGCCTCTACTATAAGAAAGGTAATTATTCTAAAAAATCATTTTTGACTTGTATACAAATTTCGTACAGTATGATAAACAAAATAATTAAAGAAATGGTTAAGTAAGTTTCATATAGTGTATGTTTTTAATTTATTATACTATAAATTATTATTAGTATTAACGAGTTTAGAACTTAAAGGACTGGGTCCTGTTCATCCACTGCGAATAGTTCTATTTACATAGTCATACATTTTATATTATATTGCTGCTTGCACATAATATTTACCTTGGTATCTAATTTATTATCTAGTTTATTTCTATTTAATTTATACCTAGATGCCAGTTTTAATATGTTTTTTACCAGCATTTATCTAATTATAAATACAACTTTATTTTAATATCATTTTATCATGATTATTATTTTATTGCATGTCGTTAAAGACATTTTTGTGTTTTTTTATTTAATTTGCGAGGAAATGAGCTATGCATCCTATGTTTTGATACTTTATACAATGTTTTTCCTATCTTCTAGAAATTAAAAATCTTAAGTTTTCTTAATAGATGCATTCAAAGAAACTATGTTCTAGGTTTTCTTTTTTTTCATATTGCAAATTTTGTGTTCTATTTTTTTTATTAAAATATAATTTTGTCATTTGTTAGTCTGAGATGTGCAGCTGTTCGTTCAAATTTAATTAATGCATTGGTTGATTTTAGACAGCATTCCACCCTGAAATTTGTTTTAATTTTCTTACTTATTTTTGAAAATGAATTTTTTTCATCTTGTGGGGTCTGTTTTAATTGTTTGCTTTTTGTGTTTTTCTGTTAAATTGGATTAATCCATATCATCTTGTGTGTTTCGTTTAAAAAGCTTGTTTTTTTTTCACAAATTTAGTGATTTTAGTCTTGTTTGCAACATCGGTAACCCTGAGTGTTTTCATTGTACCAAGAGGTTAGAAATATGGTTCTTGTTATACGTAGATGATCGTCTTTTCTTCAGATATTGTTCTTAATTTAATTGTATTCATCTGGGAAAAGTTACAAAAAAAACAGATATCTACGTTTAACGCATTACCTCCCCCCCATTCTGGAGATATCTTTGTCAGTCAGTCTGTCTATGTTTCTTTGTATTCTGCTTCATTTGTTAATTATTGTCGTCGTATTCGGGTATTGGTTACTGTCGATTCGGTGAAGTAGTACAGTTGCATAAACTGGTTTCTTCTTTAACATCGTCCCATTCGGTTGGTCAGCGGGACGAACTTAGATCAGTGGATTTTTGAGTGGCTTTTGCCCGTAGAAGTTCCAGCTTATCTCATTTGTGCAACCGTGCTAATCCTGGCTTCATCGTCAAGTGCCGTTGTCCGGTAATTGTAGACATTGTTCATCTCCATCTTGAGTATTTTGTTCTGAATCTTATAAAGAATGAATGTATCCCTTGTAAATGCTCCGTCATATTAAGGTAGCATATGCAATGGTCGGGTTGATCACCGTTTTGTGTGAAAACTTTCTGAACTGCATTGCCCAGTTATATTTTTCTGTATTCAATTTTTCTTGTCTAGTCTCTTTAATTATTCAAGGCAAAATGTTGGTTACCTATTTCTTATTGATTTTGATAATCTGATTTAATATTTTATCATTGTTTATAATATATAGAAAATATTAAATATGAAAAAAAACGCATATAACGTTTTATGTTATTTAAATACTTATATATACATATATATATATATATATATATATATATATATATATATGTATATATATATATATATATATATATATACATATATATATATATGTATATATATATGTATATATGTGTATATATATACATATATATATATATATATATATATATATATATATATATATATATATATATATATATATATATATATATATATCTGAATAATATAAAATGTTATATACGATTTTTCTCATATTTGATTACTAAAAGACTACTACGAATCTTTTCTATCCATATAAAAAATATTATTTCATCATTGGAATTAATCCATCTGTAATATGAATTTATATTTTGTACTTAATTATTAATGCTATAATATACCTGTATGACATATATATATATATATATATATATATATATATATATAAATATGTATATATATATATATATTTATATATATATATATATATATATATATATTATATATATGTATATATATATATATATATATATATTTATATATATATAATGTTTATATATTATATATATATATATATATATATATATATATTTACATATATATTTATTTATATATATATATATATATATATATATATATATATATATATTTACATATATATTTATTTATATATATATATATATATATATATATATATATATATATATATATATATATATATATATATATATATATATATATATATATATATATATATATATAAATATATGTACGATCTATTTTGTAGTTATTTATTAAGGCTTGACTTTTTTTAAATGTATTCGAATTGGTATTAAATTATTTTATACTTTGATATTGAATCCCTTTTCTATACGCTTGCCTGTGAAGTATTCTCTGTTCATTCTTAATGGATTTGGATTAAAAATCAAAAAAGAATAGTTACACTTTTTTCTTTTAAGAACTTTGTCAATTTGTACTTTCATGACATTAAAGATCTGAAAAAATATATTTATCAAACTATTTGTCTAGATAAGTAAAGTTATTTTTTGAAAAAAATATTGTTGTGGTTTTTCAATCTGATTTATATATCTACATAATACAATAAGGCTGAACGAACTAGAGTTTTCTTTAATTTTATGATCGTTTCCGGTTTGTTAATTTTCATTTTCATTGATATATTCCATAAACCAGCCATTACAATGCTTGATTTAGTTTCCATGTTTTTTTCCATGTTTGTTTCGACGGTTAAACTTTCTGTATATTGTACGGATGTATTATGAAAATTACAAGTTTCTTTATAAATTAAATGACTATAAAACATTTCCTTAATTTACAAGTATTGATAAATAGTGATTATAAACTCTTGTTATTACATATGTAGGGTAAAACATGAATGTGATTATTATCCATTATCTTTAATAAACGAGTTTATATTCCACCAAAAGAATCTTGTTCGAAATGGATTCGGTCATCAATTTACTGCTAGTGTTTTAGACAAGCCCTGTAGATAGTGGTCAGTCTTAAATATATACAGATAATAAAACATCTGTCTGTATATATATATATATATATAATCGTTACTAGAAGTGTCCACAAATTGTTAAAGAAACTTGATCAGAAAGTTGGCATTAGTTGAATGTTTTAAAATGAAACAATTGTTCACTATCTGAAGATGTTTGAAGATAACGACTATACGTGGTTTGTCTAAAACATTGTCATTTCTCTTTATCAGTCTAGTAGTTTATAGTTAAGAATCGCTTACTGGTTTCGTTTTTATCAGGATGTCTTTTATAGAATATCTGTCACGCTTGTGACTATTGTCTATGCATATAATCTTTTTCTTGTGGCTTATATTCATTCATTTCTTAATAAAATATAGAATAATAATTATTATTACATGCTGTTATCATTGACAACATTATAGTTATATATATATATATATATATATATATATATATATATATATATATATATTTATATATATATATATATATTTATATATATATATATTTATATATATATATATATATATATTTATATATATATATATATATTTATATGTGTATATATATATATATATTTGTATATATATTTATATATTTATATATATATATATATTTATATATTATATATATATATATATATACATGATTGCGCATAATTTTGTTTCTTTTATTCGTTATTCCTGTGTAATTATATGTTACTAACATATTTTTTCTTATTTACAGACGCAGACTACTATATGTGTATTCTTGGGGTAAGTTTTTTTAAAATGTCTCAATTTTAACAATGGTTAAAATTCATTTAAATTCAATCAAACAAATTACTAAATTATTTATACTTTGTATTAAATACTATTTAACGTCCGTAAATCTGGCAATACACTTATTCTTTCTTGAATGAATTTCGGTTCTAGACATAATTTCGTATGATATTAATTAACCCATTAAGTACCGCTGCTAGGTATACGGAACATTAATTTCGGAAAAAAAATTCTGCAAAAAATAATTTTCTTTTAAAACTTGTTTATATAACAGTGAACATTGATTTAATAGCAATAGAACTATATTATTATTTTTTTCAATTTTTGCGAAAGTGAGAAAAAAGCGGAATAGATGTAGACTTTGCAAGAGCCAGACCGTATATACATATGTAAGAATTGCAACGTTTTTCTCCACCTCAAGTGTTTTAGCAACTATCATGGCTTTTGATTCGGATTCTAATAAAATAATTAATTTAAAATTTAAAAAAGACTAGTTTTCATTCAGTTTTGAAATTTTTTTTTTTGATAATGTCAACATTAGTCACCGCTGGTGCGTATACAAGACATCTAACTGTGGAACACCAAAATTTTTTGATTTATTTTCTTTATAACGCCAAATTAATTAGAAGGAACCCAGAACAAAACCATGTTAAGCGTTTTCGAAAATTCCTACAATTTTGAGTAGCGGCGTTTAATGGGTTAGTTTTCTATTTGAGTGTCTTCTATACATTTTTATAATGAAACAAATCTATGCACACAAGATACTTTATATAATCATAAATAAAATTGAAAATAGTGTGTAGATGGTTAGACTTTTATTACTAAATTTCATATTCAGTAAGCTGTATCTTGTTTTTTTTTTTGTTGCTGTATGTCATTTCAGTATAATTTATGGCTATATGATTATACTGAGATATAAATTTAATTTTCATAATTGTATTATATATATATATACACATATACATATACTTTTCCATATATAAAAACGATATTCGATCTTGAATATTATGAAAGTGCAAATTGACAATGCTTTGCAAACAAATGAGGGATTTTTTTGATTTTTAATCTAAATTTTATTAAGAATTTACAGAGAATACTTCCAGACAAGCGTATAGAAAAGGTATTCAATTCCAAACTATAAAATAATTTAATAACAATTCGAATAGATTAGAAAAGTCGAGCCTTAATAAATAAGTACAAAATATATCATATTTATATATATATATATATATCATACTGATATATCATAGCCTTAATAGTCAAGTAGAAAATGAAGTTCACTGTGATAATTTAAATTCATATTATAGAAAGATTATATTCTAATGATAGGATAATATTTTTTATCCTATACATAGAATACTTGTAAGGATAGAAAAGATTCGTAGTAGTCTTTTAGTAATTAAATATAAGAAAAATCGTATATAACATTTTATATTATTCAGATATATATATATATATATATATATATAATATATGAGAATTAATAAGATTTAACATTTTCGATATGACCTTATCATAATTTAGATAATTTATTTTTTTGCTTTACTAGCTTTAAGAGGTCCTAAATAATTCCATATTTGAGTAAGAATTTTCTTCAATCGGAAGTCTTTTTTTGGCAGTGGGATGAAAATCACCTGACAGTATTGAAATGCATAAAATTTGTAGAATAATTTTATCCCAACAGTTTTTTACTGACATGCATATTATAATGATGAAAGAAGATGTGAAAAGAAAGAATAAACCATTTGTTATTTTTTGATTGTAAATTATTCTTTATGTATAATAAAATCAATATTCTAAAGAAAGAAAAACACTTTATAGTATAAACTAGGTATGTATTATTTATGAAAGTAATAAAGACAATAGCTAAATTATTTGTTTCCATTGACAATGAACTAAACTTTATGTGTGATAAACTTTGAACCACTAAATGCATAAGGGAATGTTGTATTTGTCACAAAGATACTGAGTACCTTTTTCTCTATTTCTTGAAGAGGACTTAGACATCTTCTTCGACTTTTCTCCTTTACCGGAAGGCGATTTCTTACATTAATTAGTGATTTGAATATTTTTTAAAGGGGTTTTATTGATCGTATTCTTCTAAATAGTAATTTTGGTCGTCTTAGATAAATTAAATTCTCAACAATCAAGACTAACAAGTCGAGGAATAAACCTTTCTTATGATTTACCTTACAGTAGATAACATAGGAATTGAAAACAACTGTCATCAAAAGCCTGTAAAGAACATTGATCTACAATTTCTTGCTCTTTCTATCTAGATCATAAAGATAAACTATCTGATCAATGTGGTCTACGTCTTCCAGAATATAAATGCATAAAAAATAAATAAATCACAGAACAGGTAGTGAGACTTTCTTGCGCAGTTGAATCATTTTGTGTACTAAATGGAGTTGTATTTATCATAATATCATACTTTTGCTATCGACAAACTTTAATCATTCTTCAAAATCCTAAATTATTTCAATTCAGTGCAATTTTAATGTCAAAAAATATATTAGGATTATAAGAAAAAAATCTTGGAATATATATATATATATACACTGTATTAGCCTGAATATAAGACGAGTCCCATTTTTTTTACAAAAAGTAATATTTACAAAAATTATAAAAATATATATTTTAATCTCAATAATTTATTGTAAAAGTGGGCAACTTCTTCGATAATAAGTGCCACATATAATACTTTTCATGCATTTTTGAATGTTCAAGAGCCACAGAAAATATTATTTTAAAATTGTATTTATAAATAATAAAAAAAATACAACTATGTAGTGGTACTACTCTCCAAAACAGAATATGTTTAATCTCTACTCGTTGAAGACTTGGATTGGTCTTCATTTTTGTAGTTAATAGTTTAAAATCTGGCTATAGCTTACTACTATAGATTATTAATATAAAAGTTTTAGAAAAATGGCAATGGAACCCAATATTGTCCCTGAAGCCGCACAAAGTAGCTTTGGAAGCTGCATGCGGCTCGAGAGCCACAGGTTACCTATTGTTTAAAACGTCTACAGTGGGGTGCCAATCTGAACTTCTGAAGATTCGATTATAAGACCCTTTATTGTTTTTTGATGAAAGTCTCTATAAAAAAACGTTGTCTTATTTTCGGTCTAGTACGGTATATATATATATATATATATATATATATATTATATTGTAATGAATATATCGGTGTTATAATGTATTATTAAATAAAATAATCGACAGTTATATAATTATTTAGTTTATCTCATCATTATATAAGTGTTTGTATCTAAGAATTTGTCGTAGGATAAGCAGAATTTGTATATTAAATCCATCTGTATCCGTATGTTTGAGATCATATATTATATAAATACCAACCTCCGGTAATGAATACTTTATTCAAAATACAGTGCTTGACATATATATATATATATATATATATATATATATATATATATATATATATATATATGTAAACAGATCTAAAAGTTTAAGCTTCGTCTAGATTAATAACCTTTAACTTATTATTTTTGGAGATACTGTTTTGATCTTTGATCTTTTATCTTTTAGATGAATTTCTTTATATAAATTGAATAGATTTCATCATATGTTTAAAAGTTTGCCCTTGTATTATATATATATATATAGAGAGAGAGAGAGAGAGGTTAGATTAGGTTATGTTTGAGGAGGAGAGAGCTATCTTGCCTCCCGACTCTTAGACTCGAGGTCCATTATGCCTTCCCTCGACTTGATCAAAGCTACTCGGGAAGTCTCGTTTCCTTCCAGAAGCCTGTCAGCCTGCCCGAGTTTATAGGCCCTAGTTCGGCCGCAGTGAGGAAAAACTCCCCAAACATCGTCGCCTTAAGTTGACCCATGCCGGACATTCCGCGAGGAGGTGAATGGGGATCTCGTTGCCCCCCCCCAGACCATCTACACTTCCCGTCCGTCCTTCGGCCTTGTACATCGTAGTAGCTTAGTCGCCCGTGTCCTGTGACAATTCGCACCAGGAGCCGGGAGAAGGATCTGCCACTTGTATAGATTCTCTTGGTCCAGTCATTATTATTATTATATATATATATGTATATATATATATATATATACTAGTGGGCTCGTCCCCCAGCTCATTGCGCTCCCCTCAGCTCATTGCGCTTTCCCCTCAGCTTATTGTGCTTCCCCAGGGCATTTTGATTCCGCTCGCTCTCCCCTGACAAATAAGAAAAATTAACAAATTATAACCACAAAAAATCCTTTTAAAATGATGACACTCATGGTGAAACTAGTAGTGGGTGGGTATCAGATACTTAACTGGTCCAAAAAGGACAAAGGTACCGATAGGATAAGAACTTTTTAAAATATTTGTTATTCACCTAAATCTATTTTTTCTGTAATCATTTCTACTTATTTTTATAAATGTATCTGTGTTGTATCTTCATAATTTGTTCATCACTACTAATTTGATTAACCATAAAATAAATATATTATACTTTAAGGCTATTTTAATTGTATCTATTTTATTGACATACAAATTATACGATAGAATATGTCCATAAAAATGATTTAAAATATAATTTTAATGAACACGTCTTATCTATTAACAAAATAAATTTATTTCCCTATAAGATATCGAGATATTAACCTTTTAATGTAAAGAAGAATTGTGGCTGTATAACTATTTTCAGAAGACTTCACTTTTCAATATTTATTAGCAAATGAAATATGAACTGAAGACGTGAGATCAAAGTAAAATTTGTTTATATATAATTAGAATAAAACAGGGAATGTGTACTGTAGATGTTATCAATTAATCATTTTATTCTTGAATTGTTTAAATATTCATTTCAGATATATAGACATTTCATTTGAGATATACATATATATATATATATATATATATATATATATATATATATATATAAATATATATAGACATTTTAGACATCGTCGATTTGTTTTTTCTTTTTGAAAATTATTATTTTTATTACACAATAGATCAAAAAATATTATTAATCAGAAAACATTAAAATAAAAATAATTGTATATATTTATTCAACATGATATTACACTAACTCAAATAAAAACATACTTTTCTTATATTCTTAGCTTACAAAAAAATAAATTTTGAAATTATTATATAGTTTGTTTAATATCTCTAGACTTAAGTCTCTTTTTACTTATTTTTATTAGTCCTGTATCATAAAAAGACAAGAAACCTGTTTTGTAATCATTTTATTCATCCTTTTCTAAAACAAAAGGATTTTTATATGCATATATATATGCATATAGTATATATATATATATATATGCATCTAATATATATATATATATATATATATATATATATATATATATACATTTTTTTGGACATGTTATCTTATTTTTATAAATTTAAAAATGTATACTTTTAAGTGCATCAATTGAAAATTTTATCATTTTATCACTAAATAAGCAGTAATTATTTAGTTATTTATTTTAATATTAAATTTTAAAATAATTGTAATATGTATCTGATCCAGATATTAAATCTCTCAGCGACGATTTTAATAACAAATAATATTAGGCAAACAAATTAGTTCACTACCTTTTTTATAGAAAATAAATGTTTGTTTAAAGAAAAATGAACTAAATTTCAGTCCCCAAACTATTCTCCATGATTTTGTATAACTTTGCTTCAGCTGTCGGTTAACTGGCGAATCTCTTATCGAAAAAAAGATGGCGACTTTGAATCGATGAAGTAGTCTATGCATTTTTGGACCAATTCCACTGTTCTAAAATGGGTATCAACTAGATGATGAACGACCAAAATAGGTGATAATCTGACGGGATTATAGGTCCGGTGAATACGCCGCATTAGGGAGATTTTCCCAGTCCAACGAATAAATATTGTCTTTGGTCCCTTTCACGATGTACGGCCGAGCGTTGTCGTGTTGAAAAATAACTTATCTCATTCCAGTGAATGATCTTTTTCTCTCTAATTTGTCCCCCAAATGTATGAGCTGTTTTTGGGAACGCTCTGAATTTACAGTTTAGAACAACTCATAATAAATTAAATCCTTATTGTCCAATCAAATACACAGTTATACTTTTTTGGTGTGAATATTTGATGACCCATGATTTTCGGCGATTGGGATTGTCGTAAAAAACCCATTGTTTATCCCAGGTTATGATTTTATAGAAAAAAATATTCCTTTTGAACCTTGTGTGCGAGAATATATCTTCTTTCTTTGTTTCCTACGTTGAACTCATATGAAATCCGTCGGCTTAGCTTTCTAACTTTTCCCAACCTGATGTAAAGAATAGGAAATTGCTTGCTTGGTAACTGAATTGTTAAACGTGTTGCTGTTCACTCTGAGCGGATTTTTCACTTAATAGCTGCTCAAGCTTCTCGACTTCAATTTTTTTCAGTATCTAGGACGCTCGAAAAGATAAAAAATACCACTTTAAAACGTTTGACTCAATTTTTGCATGTTTTATGCGTCATATATGTATATATGAATGTTATATGTTTTGTATGAATCTTGACAATGAACCTCGAGTAAGGCCTAAAACCATTGTGAATGAAGAACATTTTAGAGCCATGGTAGAAACTAATCCACATATAGCAGTTCGAGCTCTCGCATGTGATTTAAGTGTTAGTGTTATGGCTGTTTCTCGTCACGTCGCTATAATAGGAAAGGTGAAAAAGCCTGGATAAGACGCACGAATTGACAGACTATCAGAAACTGAGACGCTTAGATGTGTGTTCTTCATTGATGATTCGAAATAATAAAACGCCATTTTTAAATCTAATCATTACTTGTGATGAAGAGTGAATTCTGTATGATAACAGAAAAAGATCTGGACAATGGTTAAATGCAAATGAAGCTCCAGGACATGCGCCCAAGCAGTCATTACACCAAAAAAACTAATGATTACTGTGTGGTGGACAAGTAAAGAAATAATCGATTATTCTTTTTTAAAACCAGGCGAAGAAATTACGGCTGATTCTTATTGTCGCGAAATCGACAATATGAATGAAAAATTAAAAACAAAACAGCCAATGCTAATCAATAGATATGGGCCAATACTATTGCAAGACAATGTTCGACTACACACATCTAGAACCACAATTTACAAATAAAATTCATTGAATTATGAAATTTTACCGTATCCCCCTTATTCACCAGATCTTTCGCCGGCAGACTATCATCTTTTTCGCCACTTGGAATATTATTTAAGAAATAAACAAATTCCGAAACTAAACAGAAGTGATTCAAGGATTCGAAGACTTATAAGTTCTAAAAATGTCAATTTGTATTAAAATCGGATAAACAATCTAATTTCTCGTTGGGAAGACACCATTGAAGCTGATGGAGCTTATTTTGATTAAATATATTTTGTTTTGTTAAAAATAGTGCGTTTTAATTCTCACCTACAAATTTCGGAATTTCGTATGTTACGCCCTAATACTTGGGCTACGAACTTTTCAAATTGCCCTCATATATATATATATATATATATATATATATATATCTAATATATATATATATATATATATAAAAGTTCGTAGCCTAATTATAAAAGAATATAACTTGTGATTCAAAATTAGTTTTATTTTTGAAAAAAAAATGGAATTGAAAAATTTGAAATGTTTGATCGACGTTTAGTTTGTAAAATTGTTTTCATTTCAAACTGAAATATTACTGTACATATTAATATATATATACGAGGTCAGACAATTAAGTAATGCGACAAAATTCAAAAATCGAGTATATTTAAAAATTAAGGTACATCGCTGCGATCCCCTTCAAAGTAGTCCCCTCCCGCATCTATACACTTATTCCAGCGAGTTTTCCAGTTTTCGTAACAATTCTGGAACACTTCTTGTGGGACCTCTCCGAGTACCCTCGTCACAGATTCTTGGATATCTTCAACGGAGTCAAAATGTCGACCTTTGACGAATTTTTTCATATGGGGGAATAGGAAAAAGTCGCAGGGTGACATGTCCGGTGAATAGGGCGGTTGTGGTAACGTTGCGATGCCTTTAGACACCAAAAACTGAGAGACACTGAACGCACTGTGACAGGGAGCATTGTCGTGATGCAGAACCCAAGTCTTCGCGATCTCTGGACGCACTCTGAGCACCCTTTTTCGTAATTTTTCGAGCACATTGCGGTAGAATACTTGATTTACGGTTTGTCCAGGTGGTACGAACTCTTTGTGAACCACCCCTTTGCTGTCGAAGAAGCAAATCAACATGGTTTTCACTTTGGACTTGCTCATTCTCGCCTTCTTTGGCCTTAGTGCTCCAGGGGACAGCCACTGTTGGCTTTGTCGTTTAGTTTCGGGGTCATATTGAAAGAATCAACTTTCATCACCAGTAATAACTCGATCGAGAAGAGTAGGATCACTTTCAATCTGCTCGAGACAATCTTGAGCGATGTTCATTCGGTGGGCTTCGTGACATTTTCGTGACATGCACTACTCGCGCGTTGTTACAAAACACTAAACAGCTGGGGAAGAAATGATCGTACGAGGGTGGTCAAGGTCTCAATCGAGAGAGTAGGGATCTGCTATTACGGTGGCGGAGTTACAGGTTCGCAGTGTTACCACAGGCCGAGAAAAAAAAATCGGTCGCATTACTTAATTGTCTGACCTCGTATATATGTAATATATATATATATATATATATATATATATATATATATATATATATATATAATGGTATGTACAGTAATATTTCAGTTTAAAATGAAAACAGTTTTACAAAGTAAACGTCGATCAAACATTTCAGTCGATACTGAGCGAAATTATAAGTACATGCAATATATGTACAGCGCAAGTGCGATTAAATACAATTCCGTAACGGATGAGTTTAGTTTCGAAAGAACATTCTTTGACTAATTCATAAGCACACAAGTTGTATTATTGTACACGGTATTCCTCATCGACAACGTACATAAATCTGATGTCATTGTTCGTCTCTTATTTTCAGTGTTGTGTGGGCCTGACGTGTAACTAATCTCTGAGATAATTTAAATACGGGAAACATTAATATTTTAATGAAGTTCCGCGTTGAAATTCGTTCGCGTTTTCGAAATGTCGACACTTTTTTCATGCGATGTGTTGTGCGAACAATAAATTTTCGAAAAAAAACCAGCCCGCGAACTGAAACAAACACTAAATTTTCGAACGATAATAATTTTTCGTTCGATAATTTTCGAACGATACGAATTCGAATGATTAATTGAATGTTAAACAGTCATTAATACGAGATATTAATCGTACTGTGTCCGTGAATATGATGATATTTATGCATGTGCGTGTGTGCTTGTGTGTCTCCTCTGTATGCACGTGTACGTGGATGTATTCACAAATCGTGTAGCTTAATGTTTTTGATTTTAATCTGTATTAATCATATTTCCATCATCAGTACTGTGACTCGAAACATGTTTTCCGTACGCATTATATTATTATATATTGTTATAACGAACCACTGGTTCACTGACTGGTTTATTATCCACGCAGGTCGATCTGGCTAAACGAGCGCCTCTAAAAGAAATGCGGAGAGGTTTTGATAGAAACGTAAACGTGAAAATGCAAAAATCGAAGCTTGAACGGAACATTATTCAAAAATCAATATGTTTAACATGTTTTCAATTTCATATTTGCCGACAGTCGTTGGTTGATATGTACGATATTTTTTTGCAAATGTCATTGAACTTCTTTCATAACTATTCAATGTAATAAGTTCAATTCTTCGATATAGTATCAATCAGTGTTTGTTATTCTTTAGACAATATTTTTTTCAATGGATGATACTTCGAATTTTTTTTTTTATTTTAAATTAAAAATATATTTCTGATTTTAAAACAATATCAAATTAAAATTAACTATTATTTTCCAAAGTAAAACACTTGCATACACTTGCTTACTGTATTCTCTACTATTTTATTTATTTTTGGATAATATAATTATGTCGGTCCATATCTAATACTATCAGGTGGTAGAAAAATAATTGCGGTTGTTGTTGTTGAATTCTCACCTTATTTTTTTCAAATGAGTGTGTCACTTCGTCATGTTCATATTAATATCATTATATTAATATGAACACGACGAAGTGAATCGAAATCAACTTTAAAATGTTCAAGTTGATTTTTCGGTTTGTATTTAGATTAAACCGACTTGAATTTTATTAATAATTTTGCTTTAAATTGAATTAAAGATGTAAAAGAAGCAAATAAGAGTATTTTTTTCGTATGAGTTCAGAACGGGCGGTAAAGCAGCAGAAACTGTTCATAAACTAAACGATCCTTTTGGTATGGGTACTGTTAAGGAACATACGGTGCTGGGTGGTTCCAAAAATTTCGTACTGGGAACAAGAGTCTTGAAGATGAAAAAGGTTGCGGGCGTCCTTCAATTCATAACGACCAACTGAAAGTGTTATTTGGATCAGAACCACACACAAAAATTTGAGTGTTTGCACAAAAGTTAAGTGTGTCACTCAACAGTTGTGGACCACTTAAGACAGCTAGTGTATGAAACTGTATATGAATTTTAAGGTCTTAAACCGTAATTATTTTTCTACCAACTTAATAATTTTTTATATGTAAGGTGGACGAAGTTAACTAATAAGCATGAATGCTGAGTACAACAATTATAGTATTGCAAACTGAAGTTAAAATAAAATTAGAATTTATGACAAATAAAAATGACTAAATATTATCAATATTTATAC
>CM068317.1:11585000-11617500 GCA_034766995.1 Acanthacorydalis orientalis | reverse complement strand
ATTGATACAGAAATATTCACAAGCGAAACACGTATTGTACAATATAACAACAGTTAGTATTCATTTTTATTTCTTATCGATTTATCTCGATTTGCCATGTGAAAACGAGGCGAATTTGTCGGGAATTGCTACCGTACCGGTATTTTCTAACCGGCAAATGTATTCGTGTTACATTTATAGGTTTCCTATGTATAAATAAACGAATAGAACAGACGAATATTTGAAAATAAGAAAAACACAAGGACCGTTTCCATTTAGAGGTTAGTTTATTGAATAAAACTAACAATGGTCTTCAGCGCGTGCCAGTCTCTCAAAATACGGACCAATTGTAGTTTGATTTTAATTCTTACAGATGATGTGCTGGTATTATTGGATATGATATGAAATAATCCACCGACCACACCTTTTAGTAGCACATGGTTCAATCTTAAAATTTCTCTAAATTGAACCGTTAACCAAAAATTGGTTACAAGTGAACATTTACTTGAACGCAATCTATAAATATAGTTTATGTAACTTCTTTTACACCATTTATGTCATATTTTTTCTTCAATATATTTATGTATATATATATATAAATATTTATATAACATTATATAAAACTGACTCGGTTTTAATGTACAAAATTTTATTTTTTTTTAAAGTATAAACCGACCGTATTTCTTCCAACACAAAATCTTTATTTTATTTATACAGAACAGTTGTAGAAAATATAGTGGAATTGAAACAGGTCAGTTTTTAATCTTGTTTCATTTACTTCTTTAGAATGTTTTACAAATTTGATTCTTATTTAATTGTTAATATAGATTTCATTATATAAAATGTTACCTTTGGTTGTAATTAAAATATATTTTAATATGTGTAAGTCGTGAACATTAACTTGTATTTGAGAAATACATTATTCTGTGCTAACAATTGGAAAATTAAATAATTGTTTTTAATGTATGTATATATATATATATATATATATATATATATATATATATATATATATATATATATATATATATATATATATATATATATATGTGTATATAATTTGTAAACATAATGATAATTCTGTTTTAATTAATTGTTAGTCACGAAACGACCGAAATTACTATTAGAATTATCTCCCTTTCACCTCATTTAAAATGCATGGATCTTAAATTTATTTCAATAAATCAAGACATGCCCTATGTCATTTAAGAATCTTATTAGTACTTTAATTATATTTCATTTCCAAGCTTGTGAAATTGTGTAGCTTATTTTAATTTTCGAGTTTTTTTTGTGAGCTCTTCAAAACCGGTTTCAATGTGCATTTTCAGGCGATTTTAGTAAACTGCTTTGCATATCTTTCAGGTGGATTTATTGTCATCTTTTTAAGTATCTACTTAAGTCATCTGGAAAAGATGCAATCACTGAAGATACTCATAAAGAACATTGTTAGTAGTATCTTTATGGACAGTATAAAAGAGTAAATCTATATTTTTCTCTTAGAATTGTGAAATTAATTTTATTATTATACGAAGGTGCGTGTTGAAGTAGTTACTTACAAATGAATGAAACTATATAAAAGAAACTAAATTGATGCTATTAACTGGAAATTATATATATATATATATATATATATATATAGATTTTGTACGTCTGTTACTTTTTTATTACAAACATATCCAATATTCACTTTACCTCAAGTACATAATTACCCATTGGTGTAACTGTTGAATTTTTATTCGAGTTTGTTCGAAGATTGTAATATTCAAGCCTGATTTACTAGCCACTTTATTCTGAGTTTGAATCTTACTGTACGGAATGTAATATTTAATTAATAAAACAACGATCTCGACTAAATACTGTTTAATATAAGTTATATCTTAAAAATAATTTAAATAAGATAGGAAATTAAATAATGTTTTATATAATATAATACAAAAATATCATTATTTTATTGTATATTTGTTACTGGTTTAGTATTTAATACTAACGGTTTATTTATAGTATGTTGTAACGATTTTTGTAATAAAAAAAATATTTTTTCTATAAAATTTTTAATAATGTAGTAAGTATTAAATGTATTAATATATTTAATAATGTAGTAAGTAATAGAGTAATTAGAAAAAAATGGTAAAGGATTATACATTATATTTTGTAAAACATGAAATGAAGTGTATGCTTAAATTTGAAGGGTTAAATATTATTTTTACAATCAATTTTTGCAATCGATTTTCTTAACTATCAATTTTTATGTTTCCTATTTCTCTGAAATCAGATTTTTCTTATTGCATTTCTGATAATAAAAATTTAACATTGCATTAGATGTTTATCTACCCATTATTTTATTTATAATGAAAATTCGTACAAATAATTTCATTAAATATTTTTTCTCCCATCATAAAATATAGTATTTATTCAAATTTTTGTTGCAATCCAATTTTAATTCTGTTTTGAATTCCATTCAGTCTATTTTAAATATATTGACTTTCATCCTGATTAAATACTGTCCAACATCATGTCAGTATTATAGAAATATGTTTAGTATGAAATTATTTTTTAAATTATAATCTCAAATTAATTTAAATATTTTTTGTACAAAATTATTTTTATACTCTGTTAAGTTTTTGAACTTTTCTTTCTTGAAATATTATAAGTATGGATCAAAATAGAGAACGATAAATAACATTGAAAAAATAATTGAATAGAATATGTTCTTTTAAGTAGAATAATCTTTAGTTTCTAAATAATTTGACAAACATACAATTAAGTAAGAAGAACTGGAATGGGATTTCTTTTTTATAAATCTTCTAACTTGACAAATTTATATTTATTAGTTCTTAGAAAGTTTCTATTAAAACATAGATTATTTTAATAAATGTACTTTTCATTCACTCGCCAAATTATAAACATTTTATCTGATCAAAAATGTTTGTAAATTATTTATTGATCATTTTTGATTGCTGTTTATCCGATCATTTCGATCATTTTCCTATTATCATTAGATCATCAGGGTATTAAAAAATCTGGTTCGTGAAAATTTTATTTGTGAAAATAAATTTAACCATAATACCAAAACTATATTATAATACATAATTCTTTTAGATCAAATGATTTTTTTCTTGTAAATTGGCTTGAAAAAATGATTAAATATAAAATACCGTATTTGTTGTCTTACCATAATTTGATTTTCAATAAAGTGATCATAAAGTAAATCTTATATCTTAAAACGGTGTCTTTTCGATTTCATTTTATTAAAAATAAATGAAAACAATATTGATCGATAGTAAAATTTCAATAAGTGATTATGAAACCTAAATTACTCTGCTAATCGAATTTACTGTCAATCTTATTTTATGCCTACTATTATTCTAAATTTATTCTTATGCTATTACTATTATTTTCTGTACATTTTAATAAAATCTGGTTGATTATCTGAATAGGTATTAACTATTTCTTCTATGAAAACTATAAACATTTATCAATTGTAATTTGGATTGAATTGAACTGAAAAGTGTTAGAAACGACATTGTATTCAAATTTAATGCTTCGAAATGCTCAATGAATTGAATTTTCTAAAACCAGAAAGAAAACATTATATTTTATTTGTTAAAATTAACGGTTTCTGAAGAAAAAATGTTAAAAAATATGCAACTACTTTAAATTCGTATGAAATAAGTGGAAAAACTATTATGCAAGAGAGCATTCTGTTTATTTTATAAAGTTATATATCGGTAAATTAGTATATATATATATATATATATATATATATATATATATATATATATATATATATATATAATATACACACAAGATATTAGCCAACTGATATACCACAACTTAATAATAATTTATATTAATATTACAGATTTTAAACAAAAATGTTATTTTTATAACAGTAACAATATATTAATTAATCGGCTGTTTTAATAATATATATATATATATATATATATATATATATATATATATATAAATTAGGTGTACAAATTAATTCGGTGTGTTTTTTATATAGAAAATGAATGTTAACGGAAAAATGGAATACATTTTGATCCTCAAAATATTTCTCATTAATTTGAATAACTTTTCTCAACCTGTGGTGTAACTAACGTATCTCTTGCTGAAAAAAATATCGACTTCAAGTCTATGAAGTCGTAGTGCACTTTCTAACCTATTCTACTGTTTGCACTCATCATCAATTGTCGCATTGTTTTATTTTGCATGTTGTATGCGTTACAACACCTTCCCCCAAAACTGAACAAATCGCTCCCGCGGCTTCGGTAGCATTTTTTTCAACTGAAATTTGAAAATTATGCAATGCCTAAAATGCTGCTTTTTGGACGCCATCGTATTCACTATTGTTTTGTGAGGTTATGCCAACTGCTTGGAAAAAGACATTAAGTGTTTTTAAATGTTAAAGTTGGCACTTCAAAATCCTAAAATGATGAGAAAATGTTATCTATTAAAACAGAGTTATGATTGATTCAATTTAAAGGAATAACATTCATATGCACATCTAATATATATATATATATATATATATATATATATATATATATATATATATATATGTATGTATGTTTAACTAGACTGAATTATTAATGTTTACTATTAATAATTTGTACATAAAAATAATAATGTTGACTATTATATTTAGCCCGTATTATAAACATTATTTCTGAAAATTGTATCGCTCATTGTATACATACAGCCCCAATAGAATTTTGATGTTTCGAAGTTCATCGACTGTTTTGAAGCATATCTTCAATATTTTTTTGTAGTATGGAAATTATTTCAGAACAGTATAGAAACTGTATCGAATATGAATCTATTCTTTTTGGATAAAATTTTGCGAAATAATGTTTATAGTACGGTCTAGGCTTAAAACTGTTTCTCTTCTAACAGAAAAAAAAATTACACTTTAATTATATATATATATATATGTATGTTTAACTAGACTGAATTATTAATGTTTACTATTAATAATTTGTACATAAAAAATAATAATGTTGACTGTTATATTTAGCCCGTATTAAAAACATTATTTCTGAAAAGTGTATCGCACATTGTATACACACAGCCCCAATAGAATTTTGATATTTCGAAGTATATCTTCTGTTCGAAGTTCATCGACTGTTTCGAAGCATATCTTCAATATTCTTTTGTAGTATGGAAATTATTTCAGAACAGAATAGAAACTGTATCGAATATGAATGTATTCTTTTTGGATAAAATTTCGGGAAATAATGTTTATAGCACGGTCTAGGCTTAAAACTGTTTCTCTTCTAACAGAAGAAAATATACACTTTAATTATATATATATATATATGTAGTTGTTTTTTTAAAAAAAATTCATGAAAATAAAAGTGAAATTGTATTTTATAAAAAGGAATTAATGCTTAAATCCACTTAAAGCGTTAAAACGGTAAAAATATTATTGAGTATTTTTAATGATGAGAACATTCAAAATTAATATTTGAACTTGAAATTTTTTTGACAGACACACACATATGTGTGCGTGTGTGTTTCCAGACACTCTACCATCTTCTTTTTGATTATCCACCGCTGTATAAAATCTCATTGTTACATTTTTTAATATACAAGGCATTTTATGACCTTTGTATTTCATCTATTAATTGTTTTCCTTTTGAATTTTTTTAATATATATATCTTGTTTTCCAGTCAATAATATTTATTGTCAGTCTGTTATGTTCTCTACTTGTAATATGTTTGATCATTTCTATACTCTCCAGTATGTCTCGAACTCCTATTACAATGGATCATGAAAGACTAAAGAAGATTGTTGTTATTAATATATATATATATATATATATATATATATATATATACACATGTGTGGATATGTATTTGTTTTTATTTTTATTTAATTAACAATCTCCAAGTTAGTTTTCTGCATTTCTTCACTTTTCATTCTTATTCATTTATTGTTAGTTATGACATTGAGTGTCCTCTGGTATCTGGCATTATCATTCAAATGTTGGTCTTCATCTATGAATTTTCTGTTCTATCTTTCTTTCTAGTATCATTTTGATCAACTATTCGTATCTTGAGGTGTAATTCCATTACACTATCCGTGTTCTTTTTTAAATTATGCTATAAACTTCTACATTCGCCTATTTTTGTGAATACTTAATAATTTATATATATATATATATATATATATATATATATATATATATATATATATATATATATATATATGCATGTAACTTGCTTTAAGCATTCTTCAGAAACATCACACTTTAAAAACTGTTATTTTTAACGTCTCTATTTATCTATGTCTTTCTCCTGTATGGAACCTCATTTTTTATTAGTATTTTTCTTATTTATAAAACGAATATTGTTAGAAGTAAATAGCATTCCTTTTTTATTAAAGTATTCGTTTCTTAATGGATCTAGCTAATACGTTTTTGAACATTTCGTGAATTGCGACTGATCTTACTTTCTAAATAAGCTACTTCTCCAAGTTCTTGCCGCTAATGACCTTATCTGTAGATACGCCATTACTCCTCTCGAAGTTTTTGCAGGATTTGATTATTTAAGCTCAACTGTATTCGCTCGTTATTGTGTACATTATTTTTGCCTTAGTTATTTTCATATAGTGCTGGTTATTTAAGATTATCGTTCCCTTTCATTCAAATGTCTTATAATTATTATTTGTATTCTGTCAATATTGAAATGCCTTTAATCAACTTTAGGATATTTGTTTGTATATTTGTGTATATATATATATATATATATATATATATATATATATATATATATATATATATTAATACATTTTGTGTTATTTTATTGAAATCTATTTTTTTCATCAATGAAAAATTCAAATAACGTCTATTCTAAACGATGATATGTGATTTCGATTGTATTAGGTTGGTAAAAAAATAATTGCGGTTTGTCATCTTCAAATTGCATATACATTTTTTTTAATTTAAGTCGTTCAGAACTCTTGGACGATTAACACCTAACTTTTGTGAAAGCTCTCAAATTATTGTGTGTAGTTCTGATTCAACCAACGTCTTCAGTTTGTCGTTATGAACTGAAAAAGGACGCCTGGAACCTTCTGTATATTTAAGGCTCTCATCCCCAGGACAAATTTTTTGGAACCACCATCGCACCGTACGTTCCTTAACAGAACCCACACCAAAAGCATTGCTTAGTTACGAACAGTTTCTGCTGCTTTACCATCCGTTTTGAATTCATACAAAAAAATGCTCTTATTTACTTCTTTTCCATCTTTAATTCAGTAGCTCAATTTAATGTAAAATTAATAACGAAACCAAAGTCGATATTACCAAAATACAGACCGAAAAATGCACATTAAAATGATATTAACCTGAACACGACGAAAAGATACTGTCATTGGAAAAAAATAAGCTTAGAATTCAAAAAATAAAAACCTTAATTATCTTACTACCAACCTAATACATTTTAAACGATGTGATTATTTTTGTTATGAATACATATACAAAATTAAAAAAAATACGGGTTTCAGCATTTGTGTTCGTTTATCTGGAAATTTTTATATGTTTAATAATTTTTGTTTAAAAAGTAAGTGAAAAAAAGCTGGGTTTTAGTAATTTTATCATTATTATAAGCTTTTTATAATGTGTAGTATTGTTTGAATGTGTTATTATTCAAATGAATGGGAATCATTGCATATGTGGTCAGTTTTATTCCATTATTTTTTACTAAATTAATTAATTATAACATAAATTGTTAAACACTGTCGAATTATAATTATTTTAAAATATCCACCAATATGAAAATATACTTTTGTGAAAAAAACATTTTAATTTTATTATTATAATTTTGATTACTATAAGATTCAATTTTAAACACTTTATATTTGATTATTCGTAATGCAAATATATTTTTAATTCATAATTTAGTTACTTTGATATTTTATCATTTATGTTGTGAAAATTTATCCGTATTTTCTAAGAAAACTCAACAAATGAAGTATATTATTTCAATCTCAAATAGTACTGTTATGTAGATCTTATGGAGAAAAACTTTTTATCAAATATTTATTTCATTTCACAAATAATTTTTTTTCTCATCCCATTTCTGTTCAAAACATTTTTCTATTCAATAAATCTTCAATGGCTCTTGCTTATACAGATTTCTATGGCGATTCCATTATCTTTAGAACGATAAGATAGAAAAAAATTTTTGTATTTTTTAATATTTTATCTAAATCAGAGAGTTTTTCTGTACGAAAATCAGTTTGTTATAAAGTACTTTTGTTAATTTTCACAGTATATGATTTATAAAAAAATATGAATTTCTTATGATAAAAATATTGAAAAAGAAGAAAAGCATAGAAAATTAAAATTTGAAAAGGTTATAATTAGAAATTGAAAATTATTTTATTCATTAAATAACCGATTAAAATTAGATGAGTATTGTATATTTTCATCTGAGTGTCTTAGAAGATTGTTTTAGTAATTACATCATCAGTGTTTTAAACATTAACCTTTTACATTTAATAACGTTGTTCATTTTAGTGATAATATTTGAAAAAAAATATTTTACTTATATTTATCATTGTCACTCATTGATTGGCAGCATTATAATCCTGCCTTGTCCTTTAATAAATTGCCATTATTAATCTAAATGAGTCATCTATACAAGATACGTCATATATCTGTAATTCCACTGTATAAATATTTGATTCTCTGTACACAGAAACGATGCAGTTTACGACGAGGAATAGTTAATTAAGTTTACTCGCGTTCGTATTGTTTATAAGTTGTGCAACAGTAGACATCGATTTAAAAAAAATATCACATCATTAGAATTGTATACGATAATACTGTGATCTTCATGCGAATACGATATTTTCGTGCCATGGTTGAAGAGCACAGTATTTTTTTTCTTTGTGCATTATCATGACTTTTCAGTTTAGTTGTTGCATAGGTAATCATAAAAAAAAACTTCCAAGTATTAAATATCATTTCGAAATCCAGTTGGTGTAAAAAAAAGTCAATTAAAATATTATAACAGTAAGACATTAATAATGCTAACGTTTATTTGGTCTAGAATGACTTCAGTCAATGTGGTTTTGTGTTCCAAAGAAATTCTAGCTGAATTTCTTTGAAACTGAATAAATAAAATTGTAAAATATCAAATACGCATTTCATATAAATAAAAAGTAGATTAAAGATTGAAATAAATCGACGAAATATGTTCATCTAAAGAAAATATAAAAAATTAACTACATATTTTATTTCAGAAAATAATTCCTTTTATAAAATATATTAATTTTGTTGTAATATCAAGAATTGTATGGAAGAATGAAATTTCTTATTATTTCATAGTAGTAATCCTAAAGATGACATTTAAATTTTGTTCAATTTCATGATCGTGCAACATATATATATATATATATATATATATATATATATATATATATATATATATATATATATATATATTTATTTCTATACAGTAAAACCTCATTTAAAAGTTACACATTTTTTAGTTAGTGGTTGAATATCTGTTCTCAATATGAATATAGATCATTCTTTTTCATTTCAGTTATTTTAAAATATTGTTAAGATAAAAGATCAGTATATTATGTCATATATAAATTAAATTTTAATTAAACTATAAAACATAATGTGAATTTTATCTATTCATGGATTAAACTTAAAGAAATGTTTTAATATGTGTGTCATTGTCAGTTCTTGAATTAATTGCTCTACTCTCAATCTAAGGAAAATAGTACATTGGATTTTTTTTCATTTTATCTAACGAAATTTTTCAATTCAAAAATGTTCACATTTACCCTTTTTAAATTTGTTTTTGTGATGGAATGAGAAATCATTTGTGAAAGTGATTTAATCACAGTGTAAGAAACTATAATTGTGAAATATATTGACATTTTAGTTTTTTAGTATCGAATTTAACTGAATAATTAAGATACAAAAAATCAGAATTTCTTGACTCTTAAATAGCATAGCTTGACATGCTCTTAAATATTGAATATTCTTTTGCATTTTAGAGTTTTTGAAAGGGAAAAGAAGAAAATTTAGAAAAAATGCATGTTCACGTTTTATAAGTTTTGCGTTTTTTGAGGTACATATTTTCAAGACCGCTATATGTATATATATATATATATATATATATATATATATATATATATATAGAAAGAGAGAGAGAGAAGTCTAATAAATTTGTATAAGTTGTACGCAAAATATATCGGTAAAGACAGAATATTAAAATATCAACTGAAATATAAACGTTTTTTGAAATTTTTGAAGGCGTGCAGTAAGAGATTCACTGTGATACCATCTTTTTAATGTAGTGGTAAAAAAGCCATAAAAGATTCAGTAACGATTTTAACAGGAACTGAGTTGCTTTTTAACTTATCTAGATTTTAATGCATTATTATGACATATTTAATTTATCCATATGTACAGATAGTCTAAAATATGCATATATATATAATGACTTGTAATTTATAATAAATATGGGTCTTGTAAATAGAAATAAAATCAAATATAAGGGCAGTGAAATCAATTATTTTTTAGTTTCATATTATTTCAAAACAATTAATCTTATTAAATAAACTTCTCATATTTTCAATCGTGTAACTTATATGATAAAAAATCAAATAAGGAAATGTAATCTATGGTGTTTTTACTGATTAAAGCTTTAAGTCTCAAACTGATTTACAGATGATATAGTTGAATTTAAAAAAATGAAATCTCTAAAAAATAATTTTTATAAGTAATAAAAATTAAGTGGTGAATATCAATTATGTTCATAAAATATCTATATGAGATTGATATTTTTTACTATGTCAAAAAGTATGCATCTGTAAACAAGCTTTGATTACAAATTGGGTATATATTTTTGTCTATTTCGTATAAAATATTAGCTATTAAAAATTATTTAAATATATATATATATATATATATATACATATTGTACCATTTTAACTTCATTAACTTGCTATGACAAAAAAAGATGATTAAATGACTTTAGTGGAGGTGTTGTAAAACATAAAACATGCAAAAATGCTAAGATAGTGGAATATATCTGGCACTGAATGCATTATGAGTTCATTGAACGTTCATGAAGTCGCCATCTTTTTTTTGGCAAGTGATTCGTCAGTTACCTGACAGATGGAGCAAATTTATATAAAATGGTGGATATTTTAAGAATTGAAATGTATTTCATTTTTCCTTAAACATTCATTTATCTATAAAAAAGACACCGAATTAATTTGTACACCTAATAATGACTTTTCTATCAAAATATGACACTTGCATAAATTGCATTGCATTCATGTACCTTATTTACAACGATAATATTAGGTTTGAAAATTAATTCGGGTATCTGATGAATCCCTTGCTGAAAAAGATGGCGGTGTTGAGTCAATGAAGTAGTAATACATTTTCGAACCTCTTCCACTATTTTAAAATTTTTTGCATGTTTCATGCGTCACAATACCTTTGTTATAATTGATTAAATTTAAAGGAACAGAATTGATTTTTATCTCTATAGTATATGTGCCTGGAATCAAATCTTCAAAAATAGAATAGCATGTACACACACATACATATATACACACACAATTATTATTTTTCGAGTTCGGAGTTCATTACCTGTTAAGTGGTATTAATTTTTTTAAAATTTTTTATTTTATTGTGTATTTTTTTACATATATAAAATATTTTTTTGACTTTGTTAATTACTTTGAGTTGAATTATACAAGTGAACAATTATTTGGACTATTATTTTGAATTGTACAAATGGACATTTATTTGTATTATATGGGTATAAAGTAAAAATATGCTTATATAGAATTTATTATTTCGATGGAACAAAATTATAAATATGTCTGTTTTCTGTATATATATATATATATATATACATACAAATTTCGTATATAATAGCAAGATTAAGCAATTTATCACAAAACTGAATAAATAATGATGAAAAATGAACAACTAGTAGACAATAAAAATGCTGAATACAAGCTAATGCCAAATAAGTTATGAAAAAATTAACGAGCAGAATGTCTTTCTGAAAAACAAAATTCTCTAAAACATATTAAAATACTTATTAGGAATTTGTGAAAAACTGATATTGGAAGACAGAATTTATTTAGTTATATATATATATATATATATATATATATATATTTATATATATATATATATATATATATATATATATATATATATACATTATTAGAATAACAATTATTGTTTATTGCTCTGATAGAAATTAAAAGTGAAGAGTTTATTATCGTTTTCTTCTAATTTTGCATAGAATTTTTGAATAGTGAAAATATCTCTAAATACATTTGTTTATATATCTATTGTTATTTTAAGCAATGAATCAGAAGAAAATACGTTTATGTATGTTTGTCTGTGTTAGTTCTTAATGATTTAATGTATCTAATTAAAGAAATAGATTGGTTACGGTTCATTATTTTTGAAATTTATAGCACTGCACTTTCGAACAGTGGAACCTTGACGTCATAACGAACTGCATTTGTGTATCTAATGCACTGAAAGTATGCACATTGAGTGCAATGTAAATGAAGAAAGATATTTTTAAATGGTCTTGAACTTATGCCAAAAATGCACATCGAAAATACAAAATATTCACATGAAAGTGGCGAAGTCATCCTGTGATACCGTGATATCGGTTGGTGACTATGACTTATCTACCAGAATATGACTTTTGCATAAATTGCATTGCATTCATGTACCTTATCTACAACGATCACACACATAGAAAACGTTATATATATATATATATATACTTATATATATATATATATATATATATATATATATATATATATATATATATGGTATGTCATTGTCGATATTCAGTCGTTGAACACTAAATCAGACTTTTTCTAACCGAAAGACCTGTGTACAAATGAGATATCTGAAAACCTGATCATGCGGTTTTGTTTTAATATCTTCATTAGCATACATTCCTGGTGTCATTTTGGTATGGATCTTTCACGTTATACTTGAATTAGGATCGAGTTGAGCGTGAAACTGACATTTATATTACTGAAGGTTTTCAAATTAACGACTTTTATTCTTTTGAAATCCATTCTTGAAACTCGTACAACTATTTATTTATTATATTCGGAATCATGAAATCAAGTCTTATTCGAATTGATACAGTTTTTCATAGAAACATTTTTTAATATATTTTATATCTAAATAGCTTGATATAAAAGTATAAGTCATTCATTCAGTGGAATTATATATAAGGTTGGTAGAAAAATAATTACGGTTTAAGACCTTTAAATTTAATACATTTTTTTTAAATTTAAGTAGCACAGAACTATTGGATGACTAACGCCTATATTTTGTGCAAGCTCTCGAATTGTTGTGCGTGGTTTTGAATCAACTAACGCCTTCATTTGATCGTTATGAATTGAAGAATAACGCCCGCGACCTTCATCTTCAAATCTCTTATCGTCAGCACGAAATTTTCGGAACCACCATTACACTGTACGTTCTTTAACATCACCCACACTAAAACGATCGTTTAGTTTACAAGCAGTTTCCTCTCCTTTACCATTATCCGTTTTGTACACATACAAAAAGATGCTCTTATTTACTTCTTTTCCAACTTTAATTCTATAGCCAAATTTAGATCAAAGTTAATAATGAAATCAAAGTCGATGTTATCAAAATATAGACCAAAAAAATCCACTTTAAAATAATATTAACATGAAGACTATGAAATGATACATTCATTGTCAAAATTAAAGTTAGAATTCAGAAAACAAAAACTGAAATTATTTTCCTACCAACCTAATATATATATATATATATATATATATATATATATATATATATAGTTTTAAATAAGTACACATGTATTGTTTTTTCCATAAAGTGCATTGATCGATTCCCTAGAGAAAGACGACAATAGTGAGTTAATTTCATGAAATGCGATTTCAACATTTTCGTTGTGGAAAAAAAGCAATTGAATTCGTGACTGTCTTCCATCTACCTGTATCTACGAAGCAGTGCTCTGTTTTCAAACGATTTTAATTAAACCTGCTGAGGACATACTTCATTATTGTCCTTTCAAAGTGTTCCGCTACATATTTTGTCGGAATGATTTATTAGCAGGCTGACCAGTCTGTACTTTCTTTAAAAACTATTTAATTTTGTAATTTACTATTACACATTAGTTGTTTTTCTCTGTAAAGAGCACAGTAGATAGAGTAATGAGTTTAATAAATAAACGATTGTATAAATAAAACTGCACATTGATGCTTTTGTTATTTGAATTGTATTTCTGGTTAATGCATGCCCTATTCTTATTATTAAACACTTTTAAATTTAAAAAATTAATGAATTTTTAATGCAATCACATCTTAAATTTTGAAAATAAATGAAATATTTTAAATTTACACGATACAAAATGAGTATAAAAGTAAAAAAGTGGAATGATTGCATGAATTTCCAGTAATGTGCCAACATTTTATCGTGGATTAGTATAGAATTTCATTGTGTAATTACTATTGAGATATCTGTATATGCAATACTGTTGTTAGTTATTATAATTACAATATTAATATTGATACCAAAATCAGAATGTCTTGGTGAGATCCGATATGACGGATGTGATCCAAATAGTGATTAATATAAATATGGAAGCAACATTTTCAATAATAATCAAAATAAAGATATATAATTAATCTCCTATATATTATTTTAAACATTTAAAAACGTTTGCAATGTTTGAAATTATTTGTGTAAAATACAAGTTTATATATATATATATATATATATAGAGAGAGAGAGAGAGAGAGATGGAGAGAAACGTGTGTGTGTTGAGAGAGAAATAGATTGATAAAGAAAGTATTTTAGAAAATTTAATTTAATTTCCAAGACAAAATGA
This sequence comes from Acanthacorydalis orientalis, assembly GCA_034766995.1. Lineage (NCBI taxonomy): Eukaryota > Metazoa > Arthropoda > Insecta > Megaloptera > Corydalidae > Acanthacorydalis > Acanthacorydalis orientalis. Next base: position 11,602,599 of record CM068317.1, on the reverse strand, counting down.
TTGTGATATTACGAGAAGTGACTAAAAAGTAAGCTTGAATATTTTTTTTATTGAGGTTAAATACAAATTATAATTGGTCCCTCTTAAAATACTCCGTCCCTCCTCCGCGCGAGACGCGCTTATACTAAATAACTGTGATAGAAGTATTAAATTTGCTAAGAGATGATGAAAACGATCATGAAAGAAACGTAATCAAACTAAGAGAGTTGTTTTTTAAAAATTGTTTTCAGTTGTAAAGGTGAATATTTTTGATAATTGCATGCTTCTTTTAAATATGTTTAATTTGCATATTTTTAAAGAACGTACAATTATCAAAAATATCACATTTACTACTCGAAGTAATTATTGAAACACCCCAAATAATAATATAACAATTCAATAAGTGAATGTAAGTTCTTTCAGTATATTAAAAAAAATATTGTGTCATCAATGACATCTTTTCGATCACTTGTAGTTAATGAATGCTACTTTTAAAGTTTTCTCTTAAATAATTATTAATAATAATTACAAATTCGTAAAAAAAACATAGAAACGAATAAAAAAAATATTTTCAGATAACTATGTGTGTATAAATACATACATATATACTTGAACTCTGTTATGTCGGCACAGATATAACAAATTTTATAGTGAGTAAATGTTTCATGACTTTTAATTCGTGTTTATGTCTATACAAAGCCTCATTTTTATGACGAATATCAGGAACTTTATTCATCTTAATAGATGCTAAACCGTATTTCTTAAGAATAAATGAAAGATACTTGCTTTGTTCATTTGCAGCTATGAAATATATCAAATATGAAGCTGGAGAACAGCATCGTTAAAGTTGCTTTAGCACTCTGAGGATGATGGCATCTCCATTGAAATGCACATAAGTAGTAATCAAAAATGATCAATAAACATACATTGTGTATTTTTGATTAAACAAATGTTTAGTGCTTTGTAGTGTGAGTGAACAATTAATTTCTAAAAATTAATTTACTAGTAGTTCCAGAATTATAGTGTATTATAAATATTTTTTAAAAGATTGTGTATATAATGAATTTTGAATTATATGAAATTTGTTGACGTAATATACTTATACGAATTTCTGTTGTAAAAGCAACAAATAAAATTTAGCTCACGGATTAATATATCTCTGTGCATTCTCTGAGTGCTAAGGTAGAGATCAGATTTTTTGATACCGTAGTTCTTTAATAGGACGAGAGAAAAATTTATGAAACAATTTAGCTTCAGTGCCAGAAAAAGTAGGTTGGTAGAAAAATAATTACAGTTTGACTGTTTTAATATGCGTAATATGCAGTTTTTGATTTTCTTAACTGTTTTAAGTGGTTTAATACTGTTGGATAACTAACATCAAACTTTTTTGCAAACTTTCGAATTGTTGTCCGTGGTTTTGATTCAACTAACACCTTCAGTTGGTCTTATGAACTGAAGGAGGACGCCCGAGACCTTCTTCATCTTCAAAGCTCTCGTTCCTATTGAAATTCCTTTAACCAACTTTAGGATTTGTTTATATATATATATATATATTAATACATTTTGTGTTATTTTATTGAAATCTATTTTTTTCAGCAATAAAAAATTCAAATAACGTCTATTCTAAACGATTACATGCGATTTCGGTTGTATTAGGTTGGTAGAAAATTAATTACGGTTTATGACCTTCAAATTAATATACATTTTTTAAGTGGTCCAGAACTGTTGGATGATTAATACCTAACTTTTGTGCAAGCTCTCAAATTATTGTGTGTAGTTCTGATTCAACCAACGCCTTCAGTTGGTCGTTATGAACTGAAGGCGGACGCCCGCGACCTTCTTCATCTTCAAACCTCTCGTCCCTAGTACGAAATTTTTGGAAACACCATTGCACCGTCACGTCCCTTAACAGTATCCACACGAAAAGCATTGTTTATTTTACGAGCAATTTCTGCTGCTTTACCACCAGTTTTCGAGTCATACAAAAAATGTACTCTTATTTGCTACTTTTTCATCTTTAATTCAATATCCCAGTTTGAATCAAAATTAATAATAAAATCAAAGTCGATGTTACCAAAATACGGACCGAAAAATAGACTTTAACATGATATTAACTTGAATACGATGAAATCACACTTTCATTGAAACAGATTAAGGTTAGGATTCAGAAAATAAAAACCACAATTATTTTTCTACCAACCTAATGTACTGTAATAAAGTAGGTGTTTGTCTTCCAACGCAGCTTTAATACTACAACCAGTGGGCATGGAAGTTATGAAAAATTTAAAATATTCTTGATGTTTCAAGATGTTTCATATATTTCATTCCAACAACTAAGTACAACCAGAATTCAATAATAATATTGCAATTTTAAATGCTGTAAATTTATTAAATGTTACATAAAATATGGTCAATATTAAGGGAGAATTTATCTATCACTGATAGGAGTATATCCAGTAAAAATTATAATAATAAAGTCAGTCCTCCAGTGCTTGATTGATTTATTTTGTTTATATATTTATATATATATATATATATATATATATATATATATATATATATATATATATATATTTATATATATATATATATATATATATATATATATATATATATATATATATATATTAATATCTAGTCAAGTGAAATATTATTGTTGGTGTGTAAATTAAGTTGTAAAATAGAATAATAAAAAATATATCTATTGAATAATTAATATTTACTTAAATTGTAGATATTTTTATAATAATAAAACCTAGAATTATTTTTTTGTTCGGTTCATACTCCTAACTATTTCAAAGAGTACTTCAAAGAAGTTAAATATACTTATGTGTATTTCGATTCTATATTTTCAAAGCTCTAAGGTACAGAAAAATGTAATTCTAATTTTAGAATAGGATAAGAGATTTTTTTTCAAATTATTTTTATATTTTCCTCTATCTTCACACTCTGAAGATGATTATATCACCATCGGAATATGCATAAGCAACAATCAGAAATAATCATACATTGATCATTTTTCATTAAATTTTTTTTTTTTTTGATTTGTGGGATTAGTGAAAAATTTATTTGTGACAGGGAACATAGCCACAGTACCAAAACTAGTTGACCTTTATCGTATTTTAAATATTTTATGTAATATAGAATTAAAAGAATTTTACTTATCTATGATTAACAATGTATCAAAGGTCTGTAAAAGAAAAATGTAATTTTTATTCGAGGCAATCAAATACTATATATAAAACTTTTTAAACGATTTAACGATGTTGCGAAGTAAAAATAAGTATCATATCCATACATAAACACAATTATAATTGATTTAATAATAAGTTCAATAAAATGATAACATTTGTGACTAGAAAAAAAAAATAGAGAACCCGAAATATTTATGACAAGTGCAATATTTATTTTCATGTAATTAAGAAATAAAAATTAACAGAATTTAACTTGTTTGTATGTGGATATTTAACTAATGGGTAATAAAAAACTATTTAATTATATATTTCAAATAGGTGTTAATTTTTGAATTCCAAGTTACAAAAAATAAACATTTAATGTTTATCGAGGATGTGTGCTGCAATTAATTATAGACTAGGAGAATGAAATCTGTATTAAGAATGTGATGTGATTTATAGGCTAATAAATAAAACAAGAGAAGAAACTATATGCAATTATAATAAAAATTTTGTTGATATTATGGCTGAACAAATGTAATTTGAATGAGAACAAGACAAAAATAATAAATAGAGATTTTAAAAACAATATATCAGCGTTCAAGGCTATGAAAAAAAATATATAAATTTATTATCGTGTATAATATTTTAACATTAAACTGAATTTTGATGTGAAAACAAAGAATTATAATTTCTAACGGGTAATGTTGATTAGATCCAAGAGTAAGACAACAATTTTTTAATTCTACAAATCGATTTTTAGAATTATCAGTATACATTTTAAATCTGTAATTCTCTATGTATTGAACATCTTATTTTTGAGCATAGTTTATTGATAAAATAAAACATTTTTATTAGAATTAAAGCTCTCACAGCACAATTTATCTTTTTGTTTAAAAAAATAATATGTATCTGTTTACCTTGTTCCTATAAATCACTGTTGTTTTTGATTACTATCATGCACTTTTATATATATATATATATATATATATATATTAGTTATCAGTAAATAGTTCTGACGACTTAGTTTCATAATTGAAGTCAATTTAATTTTGGATTAAATGCCTGAATTATTTAACACTTTAAATATATGATCTTATTATTGATTTGTTTATTTAATATCATAGTTATACTTTTATTTATTACTCTTTTTGATATTTTAACTAACTATTAAAATATTTTTATTAAGTGTTCATTTCAAAAGTGAGCAGTAATGTTAAATTTGTACTTTTTTTAATATTTTTCTTTCCGTGAATCACTTCAAATGCACGCTTTGATATAGAAAGTAATGTTTAAGAAGTTGGTTTTTTAGATTACATTAAAATCTTTGTCAAACTTATTAAACGAGTGCTAAATGAAAAAGAATTTAAGAATATTTCATTCGGTTACTAGGTGCTGTAACTAAAGTAGATGAAGCTAAATTACTGTTTTCTAAATATTTCGATTTTGTCCGTCGCGCTTTTTTAATTATTTTGTTGATAGCCTACACTGTGTACCCAAAGTATCCTTTATCCTTTAGAACAAGCTTTGTGCACCGAGAGTCTCGACACGCGTAGATCAAATTTATTGCTACCCTAATTTATCTGGGTTTATCAGTAAAAAGTGGAGCATTTCTCATGGTCCTTCGAAGGGGCCGTACTTCGTAGTTCCGCCACCGGAGCTCCAGTGCTCACTCCATCTTACTCTCTACATTCGTCTCAGTGATCAGTTTAAATGTTTTACAGATTCTCTGATTTTAATATCATTATTGTTTAAAAAATATCGACATATCATTTATCTGGTACTATTTGTATTTTGGTGAACTATTGCTATTTGATGAATGTAGCCAGCAAGAATCACATGTTTATTACAATTTTTGAAAACATACAAAGATCATAACGAATTTATTGTTTTTTTATATATATATATTTACTACTAATGGTGTATTTATCAAAAAAAATATATTCCAGTTGGTCTAAAAAGCTCATTTTTGATTCAGATTATCAACTTTATCTAAATCAACTTGGTCCACTTTCGTTCTATTCTTTTTAGTTACTTTTATTAGTTTTCATTAGTATATTTGTTTTTTTTTAAAAAATCTATAAAGCATTGATTAAAATCTTTATACGAACAAAATGACATTAAATGAAAAATTAAATTGATATTTAAATAAATTGTAGGTGTACTGTTGACATGTTACTTCGATTAATAGGATAGTGACTTTATTCTAATCAATATTATATATTTATATATATATATATATATATATATATATATATATATATATATATATATATATATATATATGAATACAGGGCCTTTCAGAGAAAATGCAAAGCCTGGATTAACCAATATTTTTGAAGCCCTTCAAAATTGAAAACTATGAGGAAGAAAATATAGTGTTTATGCTTGTTCAATGATATTTAATATTTATTCAAGAATAAAAATTATTTAACAAAAGCTTTTCCCGCTTTAGTACTAGCAAATTCAGTTATTATTTCAGAATAATCTAAAATACGGGCTATTTGGTAATTTATGCTTAGCGTGGCCAGTCCATTTAGTCGCACTTGACTCGTTGTTGATAGTCAAAAGTTTTTAATCCTTTTCAGAACACGAAATGATCTTTCTCCTTTTGCTACACTCACAGACATGATTAAAAAAAATGCAAAGCGTAGTCGTTGTATTAGGTAATATGTTTAAAAATACTGTGTCGATAATTTTTTTAAATAATTCTGCCGGTTTCGTGTGTAGTTTAAAATTATTTTTGTAAACACGGTTCAGTAGTATTACTTCTTCTCCAATTTTTTCACTCATTCATTTTCATATTTCCTTTCCAATAATTTTACTTGTAAGGCTATATTCTACTGATCCATTTCATTAATTTTTGAATAAAACTTGAAAAAAATTGCAAATAGAAAAAGTGGTTTCAAATCTACGCATAAGTCCATCTATTATTGAAATAAAGATTTTGTCAAAGACGTACAAATGAAAATATTCTTCAACAGATGTCTGGTTCTTAAATCGACGTTTTATTTCAAATTCTGTAATGATTTCATTTTCAGATGCAATTTTTTACACTCAATAAGAACTGACTTTCAGGTTTTCTTAAGTTGTTTTTTATCTTCAATTTGGTTCGTAATATTATCTTTTTCTAAATCTACTGTTGCTTTGCAGGCGACATTGGATGTAAAGAAAAATTAAGTACTACTACTACAATTTTAATAAAAGATAAAATAAAACTTTACTTCATTTTTAATAATACAATTTGTTTATTTGTCATATGTTATAAAACTGTTATATGCACTGCATACAAATGATGTATTTTTTTAACAGATCGTGTTAAAAATTGAGGCCGCTAAAAATTTGAGCTCGAGGCAGCTGCCTCTTTTGACCCCCCTCCGATATCATCTGTATATATATATATTTTTTTTTTCGTTTATATATTCGTTTATATATATATATATATATATATATATATATATATATATATATATATATATATATATGTGCATATGAATGTATGTATTAAGTTGGTAGAAAAATAATTGCGGTTTATGACCTTCAAATTCATATACATTTTTCTATTTTTTGACATTCCTAGCTGTTTTAAGTGGCCTAGAACTGTTGGAGGACTAACGCCTAACTTTTGTGCAAGCTTTAGAATTGTTGTGCATGGTTCTGATTCAACAAACGCTTTCAGTTGGTCGTTATGAACTGAAGAAATACGCCCGTGACCTTCTTCATCTTTAAGGCTCTTGTGCCAAGCACATTTGTGGGACCACCATTGCGCCATACGTTCTTTAACAGTACCTACGCTAAAAGCATCGTTTAGCTTACGAGCAGTTTCTGCTGCTTTAGCACCCGTTTTGAACTCATATAAAAAATTTGCTTTTATTTGCTTTTTTCTATCGTTGATTCAATAACCGAATTTATAACAAAATTAATAATAAAACCAAAATTGATGTTACCAAAATGCAGACTGAAAAATGCACTTCAAAATGATATTAACATAATCACGATTAAATAGGACTTTCATTGAAAAAAAAATAAGTTTAGTATTCATAAAACACAAACCGCAATTATTTTTCTACCAGCCTAATATAAATATCATTCTAATACATTTTATTGTCAATTAAAAATAAAATTTCATTGCCTTTTTTTAATTATTACATTTATCGTTAACTTTTTAATGTGTACTAAATATGATTTACATACCATACATAATAGATATATATATATATATATATATATATATATATATATATATATATAATATTCAATTAATATATAATTAAATCTCAAGTTAAATTCTATTTAGTAAATTCAGCCTGTTTACTTACCAATCACATTCAAATTTTGTATATATATATATATATATATATATATATATATATATATATATATATATATATATATATGTATATATATATAAATACATATATAAATACATATATAAATACATATATAAATATATAAATACATATATAAATATATATATATATATATATATATATATGTATATATATATATATATATATATGTGTATATATGTATATATAGTATATATATATATATATATATATATATATATGTATATATATATAGTATATATATATATATATATATATATATATGTGTGTATAATACAAATTCGTTGACCAGCTGCTCAGTTAATAAAGTAAAAAAAAAATGTGAGAAAAAGAGAACAATATGCAAGTTAAATAAATACCTTGTAGTGTTCTTATTCGACAAACAATTACACGATGTAATGTTAATGTAGAGAATGAGTAGAATGGAAAAAAATGTTCATGCACATATGTATTGTGCAGTCTTGCGATCTTTCCGCCGCGGCACGATAACTAATGCAACTGCATCTCTCCTATGATTTTTGGTAAGCACGGGATATGATGCTGTTACCGATGACGATCATGTGATTCCGTCTCGTTTTCTGTGTTGAATTCATTCGTTCGACGGCGACATTTACCTGCATCAATTACGACACGTACAAATGGCGAAAATGCATCGGAACAGTTGTTCGTTCGATCTCTTTCATCTTCCTTCCTACCTACTTATCCGGTGCATTTAAAAAATACTGTCTGCAAAAATGCAGTTTTGTTGTTGTCCAATAAAATGCATTCGGCCATGTGGTGCATATGGACGATGAAAAGGCATGCATCCCGTGATGTATGTACCTTACTTATTGTGTGAATGAGACCGACATGTCGGAGCGTCGACGCGCTGATCATGAACAACTGACCGTTATATATTGCACCGCTGTATAAACACACACGTACATATCCGTGTGAATGTGTGTGTGTGTGTGTATTTTTTTTATATTTTATTATAAAAATAGATACACCTGCTTAGAACAGTCAAAGCAAAAGGGAAGGGTTTGTTCGTTTTATAAACTATATGCGGTGTTTTTTTTCTGATCTGTACCGGAAAAGAAAAAAGATTTTGTATTTTTAAAATCTTTGAGACTGATGCGAAATTGGACTGAGCATTCAGTGTTTTCTTACAAATATATACGCGGATTTCTCTTACACTATTATGATAGTATTTGTTTTTTCTTCCTTTCTACGTTTAATAAATGTTTAAACATTGATTAAACCGGATGAACAAATATGCAAATAAACTTATCTATCAATCTATAAATAATTCATTATTTTCTCTTTTATTAATATCGTTATTTACGGGAAGTGTTTTATTACTTTTTTTTAATTTTTGGTAACATTTATAATGTTTTAAAAAATCAATTGCAAATGAATAATTATTATTTATCTAAAAAAAAGAAATAGTAAATCGTTATAATATAGAAATATATAATTAAAATTCAGTTTTTACAAAAATTTGAAATTCTCATCTTAATGTGTTATTAATTAAAACTTAATTCTCATTGACCCTATGGTCAGTGGCGTATCCAAGATTTTTGAAGCTGTGTGTGCTATTTTAATCAATGTTAAAAATCTGATAATTCTTTATTTATAACAACAATTATAAATGCATATACATATATATATATATATATATATATATATATAAATGCATATATATATATATATATATATATATATATATATATACATTATATATATATATATATATATATATATATATATATATATAATATATATATATGCTACTGAAATCACAATCAGACTCGATTCGAGTTTTTGTATGACACCTCCTATTAATGTTTGGTCCGCGTACTTGTAAGTTTTCTTTCAATTGGTGGGGAGGTGTCCACACCCAAACACCACTGCGTATGGTGCAACTTGGCATCTGAAATTGAGGTTTTTATTATTATATGTAAATTCTTGAATTGCAATAGTTTTGTTGTAAATATATTATTTTTCATTTCATCTCACCTGACCAAATGGCAAAGATAAACAAAAATGATAAAAATTCTGTTGTCTATAAGAGCAATATGAAACAAAATAAGATGAGCTTTTAGAAATTTTTATAATTTTTGATTAACCCTTTCAACCCGGTACCATTTTAAAACTCTCGGTGCAGTAAACACAGTTGACCGTTAATATTTGTCATGAACATTACTATTTATGAAGGAATAGAAGGATTTTTAATTAGTTGTACATCGAAATCAATCCTTGCACAACCGATTAATATCAATAACAACATGTTTATTACAAGAAAATAAAGAAATATTATTAAAAATATCACTGTACTTCCTAGTGACAAATATTGAACAACGAATGCGTATCAGGGTTAAGGCTGGTTTTGAAATAAAAGACAGAATTAAAGCAATATCTGCGGTTTGTCATTATTTTTTAAAATTCATTAGATATAGAAAGGTATAATAGAGGACAACAAGGAATATCAACATTCTGTGAGTAACAGAAAGAAGGATATTTGCAAATAAAAAGACGCAGTCAACTGAGTTTACCGCACCGGAACGATTATTAAATATCAATTACTTTTATGTCGAATTAATAAAATAAAGGCAACCCTTTTTAAAATAAAATTAAGACGAATAAAATACAGGCGTCTCGTTCAGCCTACAGGATGCATTAATCGAGGATTATTATAATATGCACATTGAATTTTTAGTATAACATTAGTCAACTTTAAGTTGACTAATGTCTTAGTTGACTTAGTTGAATAAATGGTTCTTGGTTTAATACAATTACTTATTTATTTGAAAATTATATTTTTTATTAATTCAATTAGTTTTCTTACATGCATTTACTCAAAATAATATTCAAGGAATATAAAAATTAATAGTGTGAATCAAAAATTGCAAATAATTTATTCGTTTACTTGTTTAAATAAGTTCTAAGGCTTATAAAGTAAATGAAGCGCTTTATCGTTAAATGACCTAGTACTAAATGAAGTTAACTTGTACTAATTGTGTCTTTATTTTATATAATTTATTTTTATACATTTAAATTCTTTTTAATTAAATGACGGCAAAAATAAAAACTCGCATTTATTCCCATATACTGGAACCAATGAATTCTTCAACGACAATCTATAACAATAAATTAAAGAGGTAATTAATTGAGTAAAAATTAAAATCATAACCGTTTAAACTTCTCCTTCTATCGGATTTGTTGCTCTAATAATATATATTTACAAATATTTATTATAATAAAAAAATTTAAAAGGCCCAATTCAATATTTGGTACAAATTCAGTTTAACTTTCTGTTTTTTCTATTGTCTTCGTTGATACTGTGGACATTTTCTTAAAAAAATGTTCTATACATCTATTTTATTTATCTTTATTATATTTTATTATTCTAGGTCTTTATAGATATATTTAGATTTTAATATTAGGTTGATAGGAAAATAATTGCGGTTATTTATATGAATTTGCGAAGGTCATAAACTGCAATTATTTTTCTACCAACCTTATGTATATATATATATATATATACACACACACATCAGTTATAGTTTGTTAAATTAATAATCTTTCGCAAATGCACAAAGTATTTCTGGCACTGTTTCTAAAATCACATTCACAAATGAATTTTGCACTCGCTCCACAAACCATAAAAAAATTCTGATCAAACACATTCAATAAGCGATTGTTGATCTCTTTTGACTGTTGCTATGCGCATTTCAGTGACGACGCCATAAAAACATTTGCAAAAGAAAAAATGTATAATTATTATATATAATTTGATCGAGACTTTTTGATACTTTTCTTGAAATTAGCTAACAATATTTATTTATCTATTATTCCAAAAATGAAATACAGATTCCATATAGTAAATGTCGATCTTCTCTTCCATAAAATAACATCTAATTTTGTTTCATTATATTTAGATTTTTCTTTATACTTCTTCATTTGGTTTATATCATATCTTTTTTTATTTAATCTGGAATTAAATCGATTTATTGTTGATTTTTTTAACCGATTTTGTATGGTATGTATTGTGGTTTTTTCTTAATACCATTAAATGTCTTGTAGTGTTCCTGAGATAGTTTGTCCTACTGTTACCATTTTCTTGACATATTTATTTATTCTCGAGTTTATATTATTTTTTATTTTAATTTAGCAAAATTTTCAAAAGTCTAAATAACTTGTATCGACAAATGTAGAATTCAAAATCTTTTCTTTAGTAGTTTTTATCAGTGTTTTTTATTGGAAACATTTTGCGGATATATAGTTTATCATTCCATTTTAATTATAGGTTTATTTTTTTTACAAGAATTTGTGTAGGATTTCTGAGTTATTTACTTTTCTCTCTCTCTCTCTTTCTCTCCCCTCTCCGTATGTATATATATATATATATATATACAAACAAACACAGAGTGTCGCAAAAAGAACGAAGGGGATTAAAACATTAATATTTTTTTTGTTTTGTTACATTTTCATTTTTTTTATTTGCCAAAATATAGTGTAAGGATGGTGAATTTTTCCTGATTAAACATGATAAATTACATCATGTAAGTGATGTCCATTTTCGGTTTCACAAATTCGAGCTCTTTCTAAGGCATTTTCTATCACTTCTCTCAAGATTCCTGAACATAAAGCTCGAATTTCTTCTCGTATGTTGTTCTTTATCTGCAGGATGGTTTCTGGCTTATTAACGTATCAACATTCTTTTAAGTAGGCCTTAAGAAAAAAATCGGCATGCCTCAAATCAGGCAAACGCGCAGGCCAATTAAAATCGCTGTTTCTTGAAATTATGCGTTCGTCAAAAATGTCCTGTAAAAGTTCCATAATGAGTCTTGCGTTGTGGTTTGATCTTGTTGGAACTACATTTGTGGAAGATTATCAACAGTTGGCCTTCAAAAAACTTTCTATCATCGTACGGTATTGAACACCATTTATGATTACAGTAGTGCCGTCTTCGTTTTCAAAGAAATAAGGACCTATACTCTTTTTGGACGTTACTCCATATCAAATAGTACACTTAAGTGGGTGTAATTGTTGCTGATGAAGTGCTTTGAATTCTCTGTAGCCCATATTTTACAGTTTTGTCAGTTCACGAAGACGTTTAAATGGATATAAACTCCATCACTCATAATCAAATTGTAAATGAATTCATTATTTTCTTCTGCTTATTGGCGAAAACGAATTGCATAATTAAGGTGATGGTGACAATTTGTTAGCTTTAGGTTTTGCACAAGCTGCACTTTCTATGGGAATATTTTTAATGCTGTCAAAATCATTTGCAGTAACCTCCGAGATATTTCAAGTTGGTCTGAATGTGTTTTCTGGTTGACGTTTCAGCACTTTGTTCAATATTCTCCTGTACATATAGTATATTTTCCTCAGTTAGAGCCGAACCTGTCTTCCAGATCCTGAACGATTATTAACTGCACCTTGTTTTCTAAAACGTGCAACCAAACGATTAATCATTGACTCCGATGGTCCTGTTCGAACATTAAAATAACGACGATATTCTCACTGCATCAACATAATTGAACGCTGATTTTCAAAATAAAATTCAATCATTTTGGTGCATTGTTCCGTCGGTATACCTTTCTATGATTAATTCCTCAAGTTTTATTTATAAAATTCTGAAAAGAAGAGAAAAAATATTTGAAGAAAAAAATTATTAACTATTGAAACTATATATATATAAATGTAAATATAAACAGGATCAATAATCAGTTGATGAGCACTTAGCTTTGAATATTTTATTCTTTTTTTGTAAACTATCCGTTTATTGTGTATCTCTTTCATTGTTTTCAACAAGGACTCTTGTGAAACTATTTCCTTTCAATCCCTGTAGTATTTGTAGCTGTGAATTATAACTGCTATTGTCGTAAGAACTCTAATTGATACTTGTAGATTATTATAGATTTTTTCAAACACTGATTTACATAATTATGCACTTATTGCTTCCATCTTCAGATTTTTTATTTGAAACATAGTAGACAATAAATAAAAAAATACGTACTGTGTATTGAGATTTATTTCTCAGCAGTATGAGATACTTCTTATTTTCTAGCTTTACATATATAAATATATATATATATATATATATATATATAGTTTTGATGAGATATGACACGTACTTTAGAAAAAGTATGTATTAAGTTTATTATCTTAATTTTTTTATACCTAACACCATTATGATTCTGGAACCATTTTATGTACAATTTTCAATAAACATTTAAAAAACTCACGTTTCAATGTGTAATTTTCTTTGTCACATATAAATATTAAATAATGTGACTTTTCTTTACATATGCATATATATATATATATATATATATATATATATATATATATATATATATATATGTATATATATGTATGTGTATATATGTATGTGTATATATATATATGTATATATATATATATATATATATATATATATATATGTATGTATGTATATGTATGAATGTTTATGTATATATATATATATATATATATATATATATATATATATATATATATATATATGAGTGTATGTATGTCCACACACACACTTGAAACCTAAACTGTTATTTGAAAAGACTAATTTAATTCTAAAAAAACATCTTTTAACGTTTATTATGAGTTACAAATTTCTAATAAAGCATAAAAGTATTTTTGTTTGTTGATTATATTTATGATTATTTAAAATACATTAAATTTCAATCCATGTACTCTAAATACAAAATCAACGAATGGATGTTTTTATATTTATTTTAATTATAATGATTCTGTGTTTCGTTATTTGTTTATTATTGTTTATAATGCACTGGTGTTACTGTAATATTTATTTGTTGATTGGCAGAGACATGTTCAATTTAGATTATCTTATGTATATATATATATATATATATATATATATATATATATATATATATATATATATACATATAAACATGTAAACATGTAAACATGTAATAGTAAATATATAAGTTAATTGAGTCTTGAAATTGTATTAAATTATAGTGGCTGTTTTGTTATTTTAACCTATCTGTCATCTTGTTCTAAATATTTTTGAGATTTCCTTTTCCAATAAATTGTTCATCAACCTCAAATTTAAAAAAACTGTTTCTGATTTAACTTTGGGAATGAGAATTTTTTCGACTGTATTTCTCGCTGGGTCGAATATACATTTTGTATAAAGTGAAATTGTGTGCTGAAGAGTGAAATATAACATGTTAAGTAAAAAATATTATGTTTAATGGAATTTAAAATTTTATTGGAAAATAATAATAATTATTTGAGAATAAAAATGTGATTTATTTTTTGTCTGTACAGATAACGAAATTATTTTTTACCGCGACGACATTCGACCTATTAAGTAGAAGTGTGATGCCGCTTGTATGGCGGCATTCGAGACCGCAAAGGGTTAAAAATGTTATTGATCATTTTTGATTATTGTTTATACAAATTTTTGTCGCTGCGAAATTATCTTTAGTCTATTTTTATTTATACACTTTTTAGTTTAATTTTTTCTTTCGAATTAAAAATATCTTCTGTAATAGTTTTAGGCCTTCATTTACAACTGTCATCTGTTCTCTGTTCCTCGTTTCTTCATTTTTATTAAATTATTGCATTTCGTTCAATACTCTCAAAGAGTACACATATCTATTAATTGTTTTTAATGTTATACTCTTATATATCCATCCATTTTTATTCTTTTTTATTATTACTCAATAAAAAAGAATACTTTTGGCAAGATGAATTTTTTTCATAATAAGTTTTTAGTATTTTCTTTGTTTTGATTTATTTCAACACATTTTATCATACAAACTTAATTTGTTACCAAAATTGTAGTTTTATTAACTCATCTCTTTCTCTTCAGAATTTAAAAACCATTATTTATTTTTTTATATAATAAAATATATTTTAGAATGATTTCATCGCCGGTGGATTAATTTATCATGTTTTGAAACATATATATCCATAATAAACGAGATAGAAGTATCTATTAATTGTAAAAATTAATTCTGTGCCTTTAAATTAAATCAATCTTAACTATGTTTGAAATTAAAAGACTTTCTCGACGTTTTATGATTTTGAAGTGCCAATCTCAACATCTAAAAACATTATATATCTTGGATAAACAGTTGGTATAACCTCACAAACCAATAGTGAACACAATGGCGTCTGGAAAGCTTCATATTAAGTATTGTGTATATTTCGCATTCCAGTTGAAAAAATGCTTCCACAGTCATGAGAATGTTTTTTCAGGTTTGGAGGAAGGTGTTGTAACGCATTAAACATGTAAAAAATGTTAAAACAGTAGAAAATATCCGAAAATAATTTACGACTTCATCGACTCAGTCACTATCTTTTTTTCAACGAGGGACTCGTCAGTTACCCGACAAATAGTGCAATATAATAAGGGATATTTTGAGGTTTGAAATCTATTCCATTTTTTAGTAAACATTCATTTTCTATAAAAAAGGCACTGAATTAATTTGTACATCTTATATAATACCCCAATCGGCATGGGAAGATTAAAATTTATTTAATCTCTTTTATCTAATCAGATCTGATGAGCTTGGGTTCATCTAATCATTGATTATTTTTTTTAAATTATACTTTTAAACGATTATTCAGTAGAAATTTGTGTTTTTAATTTGTAGGAATTCATTAAATTCTTCTTGATGTTATAATATAGTTCTTGCTTTGTAGTTAAATTTACTTTACAAAATATTTTTTCACTCACTTCACAAACCATAAAAAAATGTGATTAAAAGTGTTTAATATTCATTACTGATCATTTTTGATTGTTACTAAAGTACTGAAATACCTCCTGTCTGATAATTCAATAACTCAAAATGCTAAAAATGCTCTACTTCTTAGCTCAAATCTAGATCTCAGATACGATCAGAATTTCCAACGACATGAATCGTAACCCTCAGTACTCGGTATTTACAGTATGTGCGAGGAGGGGGTTGATTTAAGGCCATTAGGTTCCAGAAGATAGGATATAGAATAGACATTTTATGATGTACGTACGATTATGTCTACGAAATTTATCATTTTAGTATTTTAAATGAAATTGAATCTTATTTTTTAAATTCTACTTATTAGAAACGGCGGTAATTACGTTCTTAAATTTCTTATATATTACTGTAGTGAAACAAATTACCGATTTTTTTGCAATGTATTATTATATTATTGTGTTCACATTATAACACCAAGTGGTCTGCAATGAAATATATATATATGTATATATATATATATATATATATATATATATATATATATATACAGAAATCTCTCTAAATACATCAAGAAGTGAACAAAAAAATGGTGATGCAAAATGAAAAAATGTAAATCGAGTAGCACAAAATAAAAGCTATAAAGTCAAAATATGTAGTTAAGAAAAAAAACTTTGTTTTTTATTTATGTATTTTAAACATTTATTTTTATATACTTTTACATTGTGAAATTATGCTCTCTTTTTAACTCTTTCTAGTCAACCAAAACTACCGCGAAAACTGAGGTTCTTATAGTTTTCATCAGCCATTTCGTTAAACAAACTCATTGCTTTTTTTCTGGATAATAAATGTGGTTACAACTATTTTTTTTTTCATTTATGTCACTTATTCATGCACTTAACACATTTTCGATTTTCTCTAATAACATTGGCCTGGATTTAATTGTAACTTCAACGGATTGTACCGTTCTTACGGCAACACTCGCATGTGTTTTTTCTGAATTTTTAAAATCGTTCTTACCGTTGTTGAAGGTAGTTTCATTGAGCTGGTAATATTAAAGGCCTTTTCTCTCTTTTCAAATCTTCGCATAACATCCATTTTCCTTTTCAATGATATGGCATATCTCTTTTTTTATACGAGAGCCACCAATTTCTTGATTCTTCCCTTTTTCAGCCCTCTTTCACCAAATTACATTTTCTCTTAGTTAATACATATACCGCATATAATTTTAAATAATTTATTTATCAACTTATCTCAATTACTGATAACTGGATTACAGTCTTTAAAACGAAAACGCCAAAAAATAGTTCTTGTCATAATTACTTTTCACACCGAAAACAAGCCTTGAAATTAGGCAAGAGAAAGCATATCTAAACAG
>CM068317.1:11560000-11580000 GCA_034766995.1 Acanthacorydalis orientalis | reverse complement strand
TTTTTGTACCAATATATTCAAATTATTTTAAATTTTTAATCAAATATATCTTCGAATAAGTAAATACAATTATTATGTTGGTATGAAAATAATTGCGATTTTTGTTTTCTGAATTCTAACCTTTTTTTTCAATGAGACATTTCATCGTGCTCATGTTAATATCGCTTAAAAGTGCATTTTCGGTATGTATTTTGGTAGCATCGATTTTGGTTTTATTATTAATTTTACTTTAAAATGGTCTATTGAATTGAAGATGGAAAAGAGGCAAATAAGTACATTTTATTGTATGAGTTAAAAACGGGTGGTAAAGAAGTAGAAACTGCTTGTAAGTTAAACTATGTTTTGGATGTAGGTGTTGTTAAGGAACGTATGGTGCAATGGTGGTTCTAAAAATTTTGTACTGGGGACAAAAGCTTTGATGATGAAGAAGGCCGCGGGTATTCTTCAGTTTATAACGACCAACTGAAGGTGTTAGTTGAATCAGAACTATGCTCAACAATTCAAGAGCTTGCATAAAAGTTAAGAGTTATTCATCCAACAGTTCTGGACCACTTAAAACAGGTAAATCAAAAAAGAGAAAAATTGATATGAATTTGAAGGTCATAAACCGCATTTATTTTTCTATTAACCTTATATTTTCCATAACAATGAAATAGATGCATTGTAACATTTAGAAATTTCATAATAGTTCATAAATAAACTACATTATATAATTGTTAATATTGTTATAAAGTACTACTTTGTAATGTTAATGTTAGTGTCTGTCATTATTCAGTATACAATAATGACAGTACAACCAAATACCATTTACGACATACACATTTGCATTAATTTTATACATATTACATTTTTAATTTCATGTAGAGTAAATAGACACTCGTACGTTTTTAAGATTTTCTAGATCGTACTTAAATAAAGTACAGTAAATAAGATTCTGAAATTTGTACCCTTGAAAAAATATTCTAGTTTATTTTTCACAAAAATTGCACGATTTATTAATTATGAATGTGTAATTTTTTTCATCTGTATAAGAATAAATGACCACATTTCTTACAGCAAATGAGTTCTATTGCATTTAATTGAAATAAAAATTGTCTTATTCTTTTGAAACATCCTCATTCGTCAGCATTTGTACATCTTGTTTTCTAAATCTGTTGTTAATGTTAATTATCCTAATTTAAAATAGTTTATAGTGAACTGTGTAAGTTTGTTTACAATGAAGGAATGTTATTTAGAGTATATTTTAATGAAATTTAAATGGCACTAACTTCAGAACACTTTTTCTCAATTAATTATTGTTAGTTATTAATAAGCAGCAACAAAAGACATTTAGAAAGAGTATAACAAACGCAGTTAGTTATAATAAAGAAATATGAATTGAAATATTTCAATACACTACAGTCTCAGAAAGATGTACTAATAAAAGAGAAGGTAGTTCATGATTTTAGAGATTCGGGGAAAATATCATATTGAAAAAATACTAATTGATTTTTTATTTCAATATTAATTCCAGAAAATAATATATTTTTTCAAGAAAAATATACGTTTTTTGCTTTAAAATTATTTGTGTTTTCGCAGATGATTCACAATTGCCTGACCTTAACATGTTTTTTCAATTCTTTGTTTTCACTGTACGCTTAATTAAAGTCAAGAGCTTGAATTATGTTTAAATTATTCATATGTTTTTCTAGGCATATTTGTTTTCAGTTATTCTTGAAAATTTAATCTTTATTTATTTCATATTTCAATATATTCCATCATAAAGATATACTAATGTATATATATATATATATATATATATATATATATATATATATATATATATATATATATATATGTATATAAGGTGTGTAAATTAATTCGGTGCTTTTTTTTATAAAAAATGAATGCTTACAGACAAATGAAATACATTTCATTCCCCAAAATATCCCCCATTATTTTGTATAACTTTGCTCCATCTGTCGAGTAACTGAAGAATTGCTCGTCGAATGAATATGGCTTCTTTGGGTCATGAATCGTAAGGTATTTTCAGACCTTTTTCACTGTTTTATCATTTTTTGCATGTTTTTTTGCGTCACAACACCTTTTGTCAAAGATGTACAAATCATTCCCGCGGCTTCGGCAGTATTGTTTTTAATTGGAACGCGAAAATTATGCAATGCCTAATATTTTACTTTTCGAACGCTATCGTGTTCACTACTGTTTTGTTTTGTGTACCAACTGCTTTCCAAGGCATACAATGTTTTTAAATGTTAAGGTTGACATTTCAAAATCCTAGAACAACAAGAAAATATTTTAATTTAAAACAGAATTACGATTGATTAAATATAAATGCACCGAATTAATTTTTACACCTAATATATTACATGTCTATGAATATGTCTTAAAAAAATATACAATGAATCATTAAACCTCAATGAAGTCAATCTCGATTTTTTAATTACAATTCAGTACAAGAAATATATTATTAGGTTGGTAGAAAAATAATTACGGTTTATGACTTTAAATTCTTATACATTTTTCTCTTTTTTGATTTTCCTCGTTGTTTTAAGTGGTGCAGAACTTTTGGATGACTAACGCCTTACTTTTGTGCAAGCTCTCGAATTGTTGTTCGTGGTTCTGATTCAACTAATGCCTTAAGTTGATCGTTATGAACTGAAGAAGGACGCCCGCGACCTTTTTCATTTTCAAGGCTGTCGTTTCCAGCACGAAATTTTTGAAACCTCTATTGCACCATATGTTTCTTAACAGTACCTACATCAAAAGCATCGTTAGTTTACGATCAGTTTCTGCTGTTTTACGAGCCGTTCTGAACTCATAAAAAATTGCTCCTATTTGCTTCTTTTCCATCTTTAATTCAATAGCTCAATTTGAAGCAAAATTAATAATAAAACTAAATTTGATGTTATCAAAATACAGACCTGAAAATGTACTTGATATTTACATGAACACGATGGAATGACACTTTCATTGTAAAAAATTAAGAAAGGTTAGAATTCAGAAAATAAAAACCTCAACCTATCAACTTTATATATATATATAGTTTCAAATTAATATTAATTTGTATAAACACATATATTTGTTATAATTCTGCAAAATTATAAATTAGTAAATAGATCTCAAAAAATGAATGATAAATATGTTCGAATTTTTTTCAATCAAATGTTGCCTTCTCTTTTGTTATATAGATTTGTATTGTTCTAATCGAATTTAACTATTAACTCTTTTTATTAATAGCAGCTGTCCGTTTTCCAACTTTTTTTTAATAGTAACAAATATTTTCCAATTTATTAATCATTAATTAATTATTCATTAATTGAAAACTTGAAGGACTGGATCCTATTTTCTCATTACTAATAGTGTTATATATATATTTATACATTTTATGTTTATTATTAGTAGTAGTATTAACTGTTTAAAAAAATATATGGTCTGAGGTGTTGGAAAAATAGTCTAAATTAGAACTCAAATATAATATTATTAAGAATAAACATGTAAATATGGCATTGAAGTTGATCCTCTGTTTTTCAGAAATTTTTGATAGCACTGTTAGTAATTTAGTTCCAATCGATCAGCTTTCTTGTCATAAACTTAGTCTTTTCATTCCTTTCATTTTCTATTATTTCTCTCTCTTTAGAAGAATAAATGCATCTTTTTTTTATTCAATTAATTTGAATTATACTTGATTCAATCTTTGTACTTAAATTAGACGTAGTACCATTTCATTTATGATTTACTGGTATAATCAAAATCCTCAACTGATTTAATCGATTAACTTCAATAGCAACAAAAATTGCTCTAATTGTTTTAGCTTCTTATAATTATTTATCAAAATGTATTTGTTGCTCTATAATTGATGATTGAATCAGCACAACACTTCACCCTCACTCTCAACCACTCGTGAATGTTGAATTGAAAGATTTGACTGACAATTTCGTCCAAAAAATTCTAACTTAGACATTATTTAGATGCAATTGCCGTTATTTATAAAATTTTGACAATAAAGATTTTATCTGAATGTCTCACTAAAATAACCATTTCGCTAGAAATTTTATTACAAAATTATGCATATTTTGAGCAAAGCTGTGTAGTGCATGAGAAGTTTTAAATTTTTAAAATTATATAATATGATTATAACTGTATCTTTTTAAATTTGTGATTCCATTGAGACATTGTTCTGGTAGTGGTCGATCTTTATCCTTTTGGATCGTTTGAATGTCTGTTCTAGATATTAAAGGAACTTCTCCAGTCCAGTATAACATTTATCTCAAGATGACGTACGTGCCTAGTAGAGGAGAACAGACACTTAAATGAACCAAAAGGACAGAGACCACCAGGAAAACGATACAAAGAGATATTTTAGGATAAAAAAGTAGATAAAACTTTGTTCCTGTTCATAGAATTAAGGGGCTTACATAAGTTTATCGTTCGAAAAGTAGTACGATTTTTGATTATTTTTTTTCACGTTGGTATTAATGGTATAGGTTTGAAATTTTGTACACATTAAATAAGTGTTCTGAACAAGCTCTCTTAATTTTTTTATTGAAATTTTTGTACAAACTATGAATATCTTATAAATAAATTAAAGAACTGCATCTACTACATGGCTAATCAGTGTACACGATTTCAGTAACTGCGTTGATCTGACATCAAAAATAAAATAATATTCTTATACTAAAATGTAAGAATTTTGGTATGACAGGATACTTTTTTGAAATTTTGAAAATTGCCAAAATTGGAGCCGTTTGAAGAAAAGTCGATTTTTGATTCAGATAATTGTTTTTTTTTTACAAATGGAAAAGCATACCAAAAAATATCTGGTCTTCTGATTGAGAATATTATTAGTAATGTTAAGTCAAAATTTCAAGCTAATTAGATGAATAGTTTTTGGGATATAGTGTATACCGTTTTGAAAAGTATAGTTTCGAGAAAAACGAACTAACGCACTCGGGTTAAGCCTTGTCTCGCTGCGAACCACCCCCCACTAAAATCGCTGTATCTCGGAGAATTGCTGGAATTTCGATAAAATTGTTTTTGATAATGAAACTTAAGACTTTAAACTTTAATAATATACAAAAAAAAACGATTTTTTCAAGATTTAAAACTTATACAATACTCTTAAGTAAAATCTTTTTAATTTAAATTTTTATTAATGAATTTAAGAATGTATCCCTATGCTTCAAGTGTTATTTCCATTAATGATTTGTCTATAATCTTAGTGGCTTTCGGAAACTTATTCCAAACGTTACACATTATTATTATTTTATTTTTTTTTCTTTAAAAAAAAAACAAAACAGATAAAATCTTCTTCATATTCCTAACACTACGAAACGTTTATGAGTTCAAAGTAGATCTTGTAACATATCAATATTTTTATTGAGAAATCGATTGTATTAATTGCTTTCTTAGTTTCAATGTTGACAGTGCTTAAAATAATTTCAATAAAAAAATTATATATATATATATATATATAGTATATATAATATATATATAGTATATATATAATATATATATATATGTATATATAATAAGATTTTAATTAATATAATGTTTAATTACCATATATAAATATTTCATAGTGATCGATTATTTAGGTCAGTGTATATTTTATTTTCGGTTGAAACGAAATCATTCTTTATGTTAAGATAATTTTTTATGCATAAAATATTTTAATCTTTGTTTGCTATCGTATATTTATAACATTTTTTTTTGATAGCAAACTAAAGGTCATAAATATCAAAATTGGGCTAAATGTATAATGGAGTTCATTTTATCTGCTATTCACATAATTGATTATGAACTGTTTTGAGATTATATCATTAATGAACTGATGCACACACACAGACACACACATATATATATATATATATATATATATATATATATATATATATAATAAATAATAATAAGTATTTTAACTATAATAACACTTTTATTCATTGACCTATAAGCAAGATTTAAAATAATATAAAATTATGAAGAAATTGTTTCAAATTAGTTAATACACTTAAATTTAACATTACTTAAGACATACTTAAGTTCACGTTGTAGTCATCCTCTATCTACGTCTTTCTTTTTTTTATATTGCAAATTATAGAAAATTATGATTAATACTTGAAGTTGAATTATGAAGAAAATAATTTCAGTATTATTTTATATCATATTTCTTATCAACATTTTTTCTTTATTTATAAACGTCATCTTTGATTTCTATGACCGGTATTTTAGTAACTATAAAAATGTATTTTAGAATCCTAGTAAGGATTTTGGAATAATTGTAAAAATATTAAGAAAATGATGAACATTTCTAAAGTTATTTTTTTTTGTTACTCAAAAGCTATGTTTAAAATTTGAAATCGATTCTTTCTAACGCTTAACACTTTGATCACCCCATTACCTAAATGTGGATGACAGTTATGGTTCCGCGGGGCCCCGTCACCCAATTGTAGGCGACGCTTTTCTTCAACAAATTATGTAGGCTTTTACAAATAATTTGCAACAGCTTTCATTTGTAACTCAAATATTTAATAGTAATAGCATATAAGTTATACATATATATATATATATATATGAGAGAGAGAGAGATTATTTCTAAATATATATATATGTATATATATATATATATATGTAATATGTTACTTTTGTATGATATTCACTGAAATAATTCAAAAAAAGCTGCGGTCTTTTTGGAAAACTAGAACAATATGTTGCTGTCTTTTACATTTTTCTTAATTTATTGTCGTTTCAAAGTTTGCCTGTTTTTCTGATAATAGAGGATGCACATTCTTCTAATTGTTTTGCTTTGCGGATTTGTTTTAATTTTTAAACTGTGAGTCGCTTCTCTT
Source organism: Acanthacorydalis orientalis (assembly GCA_034766995.1). Taxonomy (NCBI): domain Eukaryota; kingdom Metazoa; phylum Arthropoda; class Insecta; order Megaloptera; family Corydalidae; genus Acanthacorydalis; species Acanthacorydalis orientalis. The sequence goes on along the minus strand of CM068317.1, from coordinate 11,573,155 downwards.
TTATCCTTTTGCATATTATTGGACCAAATATTTAGCGAATATAACCATTCCTTAACATTGAAAATAAGAAAAGAAATTGTTTCTAAAATAATTCGAATTATGCTGCAAAAACAAACAGATCAGTTATAATTATATTTATTGATAATAAGTCAGGATGAATTTGGACCCCTCAGGAAACACACATGATTTACGATGGACGATCAACGTGTTAAGAGAAATTATAATTTGAATTTCGAAATGTTTATATGTGCTCTTATCAAAACAGATTACAATTTCAAAATATAACAAAATAGGCTTTTAAAAACCGAGAATTGTTTCACATTTTTTGTGTATATGATTTATGGATATAAGAAAATTTATAAAATTTCATTAAAATTTTTTATACTGTTTTATAGAAATTAATTTAAATGTTTCGATATTTATCGTCTTTCAAATTTCATGAATTTCTAAGGTATCGAATTTTAGTAAAACATAAAAGATAGTAATGACGAAACAATTATTTTTTTAAAAAATTAAATTATAAAATTTTCTATAAGCTATCTAAATCTCTCTGTCCTTGCTTTTTTCCTTCGTTTGTATTATTTTCTTAATCATTTTCCCTACAGTGTACGAAACAGTTAACTTTAAATCATTACTAAACATTTTCTAGTTTCACAAATTAAATCTGTACTCACACCATAAACCAAAAATATTCAATCAATTACACTAGTCAACAAATTGAAATTTTTTTCGGACATCTGAAATTATTTGAATTGATTTTGAAAGAGGTCCTCATTAGAAGAATTTCTATCATACTCATGAGTTAATGTTTGTTCGGGTTTCTTAGATACTAATAAATATTTTTTTTGCAAGTTTTAAGTATATTCATTGACATTATTCATTTTTGAATTTGAGATTTTTTTTTATAAATAACATTTATCGATTCCCTCCTTAAATTCCAACAATAGTCCTCCAGCATTATACCATTCTACCTGTCTTGATAACGCTGTTACATTTCCGAATTTTCTTGATGAAACTGTTCTTCGTGTTCATCACTAAGACCAACCATGTTTTCTGGAAAAAAAATTAAATGAAAGTGTATCATGTGAAATTTCAATGACATATTGCAACCCGCCACTCTAAAAGCCTCCAGCATGCCTTCCACTAATGTTTTGTAATTTTCGTCCTTTCTGTTTCCCAAGAAATTCTTAAAAACCGCAGCCATTCATCTCCATGCTCTCTTTTCTGTTATATTTAATTTATCTTCGAAATTTGAATCCTGTATTAATTCTTTGATTTGAGGACCAACAAATATTCCCTCTTTTACTTTCGTCTCAGTTATTTTAAGGAACTTTTCCCGGAGATATTGGAATCCTCCTTCACGATTCATTACCTTCACAAAATTTTTCATCAATTGTTGTGGAGAGGAGAGGGTATTGTGATTTTTTGTTTGTTCAGTAAAGAAGGACGTTGTATGTTTTGAGTTCCTGGCGTGAAGGTTTTCTTTCCATCCAATCCAGTTTAAGATAATTGTTTATTTTATCACGGCTATCCCATACATTCAATAAGCAACAGCAGTTGGTATAACCTTGTTGCTTCTCCATAAGTACCGCAATCATTTTAAAATCAGCACAAATTCTTCAAGAATATTAATTCTGATTATTTTTCTCCAGCAATGTCTTCAGATTTTTCTAAGAATTGCATACCAACTGGGAATTTTTAAATTTAGTAAAATACATTATGGTACCGGAGCTATTTAATTCCATTGTTATTTCGGAGGCAAAATGTGTATTGACCAGTTTTATTATCGCTGCCTTTAATTTTATTTATGAAGCCATATGACATGTTTCTATAAAAAATTTGATTTTATTTCCATTTATTTAAATTGTTACATGAATCATTTGGGAATAAGATAAATTGGAGAAATTTATTACGGATACTTTTAAGCTAAACAATGTATGAAATTATTAATTATTTTTAATCATTGCTTATGCGTATTTAGACAACGATATTATGCCACGAAGCCATGTCAGATATTTTTTTTATATCCTAACGCTCTGATGATAATGCCCGTTGTCATCAAAATACGTATAAGTAACAGTTAAAAATAGTCTGTAATCAATTATTCAACACTTTTAATCAGAAAAAAAGGTTTGATTCGTGGAATGAGTAGAAAATTTATGCATGAGTGATTATAGTCATAATGCTAAAAATGTATTTTGACGTTAATTTATTATTATTATGTTTAATATTCAGAAAAATATGTTGATTATCACAATTAATAAAACCAAATATTGATAAGTTTTAATATATAGTCCGTGCTATTTTTTATTCATTTTTAAATATCACTTATCATTAATTTGTATTAATAAACAGTATAATTTAAATTTAAAAATCTAGTTGAAATCAAATAATTTTTTACATTCGAATGTACTGCTGTGTTAAGTAATAAATTTAAATAAAATATTAACAGATTTAAACAGAAAAATATTTCTAAGTTCAAGGGCACCGTCATATATCATTACAATTTCTCTTACTGATTACTAAGAAATCTTATTCGAAAATTGTAAATTTCGATTCTTTTTTGATATTGTGCTCAGTACATATTTTAGATTTATGCTTATTAAATATTAAACAAATGCTTTTTTTTTCATAAATGTATTTCAAAGAAATAATGAAGTAAACTTCCAAGTAAATAATTTAAAAATGTTTTTATTTTCATTTCAGAACGTTATTGTTACCTTCTTCTTTCTAAGATACTGAAAAAGTATACATATTTTGTCAGCCAAAAATGATTAATAATCAGTTATTGAACATTTCGACCAGAAAAATGTTTTGTGGATTATGGGGTAAGTGAAAGTCATTTTAAAAACACATGTTACTCTTGTAAGCACTTTTCTATTGATATTTCCTCATCAATAGAAAATTATAAAATGTTACATATATGAATTAGTTCGGTGCCTTTTTATAGGAAAAAAATATTTACAAAAAAATGGAATAAATTTCAATCATTAAAATATTTCTCATTATTTTGTATAAGTTTGTACCATCTGTCAGATAACTGTTGAATTTCTTGACGAAAACAGATGGCGATTTTGAATCGATGAAGTCGTCAATGCATTTTCGGACTTCTTCCATTTAAAATGGGTATTGGGTAGGTGATGTTGAAGCGACCGGAACATGTGACAATTTGATGGGGCTACATCCGGTGAATACGTCCCATGTGGAATAACTTCCCAATCTAGAAAGCAAGTAATGTCTTTGGTCTCTTTTGGGACTTGTGACCGAGCGTTATCCTGCTGCAAAATGACTTGCCTTGTTTCCTCGACGGTGTATGGTCTTTTTCTCTCTAATTCGTCACTCAAACAGATGACTTGTTTTGGTAACACTCTCGATTTACAGTCTAATCAGGTTCGAGTAACTCATAATAGACTACATCCTGAATGTCCCACCAAATACACAACACTTTTTTGGTGTAAATATTTGACTTCGAAGTCGATTTTGACGGTTCACCGGACGTAATTCATGATTTTCGGCACTTAAGGTTGTCATACAAAAACCCATTTTTATCTCTGATTATGGATTTATGCAAAAACCCTTCCTTTTTGAACCTTGTGAGCGAGGATATAGCCGTATCACATCTTATTTCTTTGTTTTCCGAGCTGAACTCATGTGGAATCCATCGGCCTAGCTTTTGAATTTTTTCCAGCCTGATGTGGACGATAAGAAATTACTTGCTGGGTAACATCAAGTTTTTGAACGAGTTCCTGTTCAGTCTGAGCAGATTTTTCGCTTAACAACTGCTCAAGCTCCTCATCTTTAAAATTTTTCTGTAGTCTAGGACATTCTCGATCGGAAAGATCAAAATCACCACCCAAAAACCTTTAACTTAATTTTTTGAAGGTTTTATGAGCCACGGCACCTCCCTCCCTCAAAGTTGAAAAATGTTTTCACAGCTTCAGCAACCGTTTTTCCAACTGGAATGCGCAAATTATACAATACATAATATGCTGCTTTTCGGACGCCATCCTGTTCACTACTGTTTTGTGAGGTTATACGAACTGTTTGGCCAAGATATATAATATTATTAAATGTCAAGGTTGCCACATCAAAATCCTAAAATGACAAGAAAATATTTTAATTTAAAATAGAGTTATGTTTGATTCAATTTAAAGGCACCGACTTATTATTTTACATCTAATAGATATATTTGTAGTGAAAAATGAATATTTACTCACACCTTTTTTTGAATTGTATGCTTGAATTATTTATTTAAGAATCATACTTAAAAAAATTGATTCACATATATAAAAGTTACATAAGTTATGGTCGATTTTTACTATATAAAAATAACAAATATTTGATATAATTTCTGTGCTGGTATATATATATATATATATATATATATATATATATTAATTTTATTATATTTTTGTTAATAAATTTAAAATACTAAAATTAAAATTTGTGTTCAGGTATCTTTTTACCCAAACAGAATTTAAAAGTTTTTCATCACAGTCAAATTTAGATACTTTTTTTACAAAAATCATACGATATAGTGGGTCGTTATGAAATCCATTTATATTTTACTTACATTTTATTTCTAACTTTTAGCATTATCGATCAAATAAAATTTACTTTCTACTGTTATTAAAATAAAATACAGTGTAAGTAAAATTAACAGAAATATATGCATGGAATTTCCTATGATTCAATGAAACATTGTAAACATTTTAAAATTAATTTTAAAATAAAATTCATTTTTTTAAATAGTGTTTGTAAGAAAAATCGTTAATGTTCTTTTAACCAAATATAGTAATATTTGATTAAGAGGATAAAAAGTATTTTTTAATTGGAGTACTGTTTAAAGGAACACATTTGATTACTTAGTTACTTGTTTCGATTTACAAAAAATAGTAAATATATATATATATATATATATATATATGTGTGTATGTGTATGTGTTGTATGTAAATAAATATTTAAAAATATATATGTTTTCAAATTACATGAATCATGAAAATAAAGCAATGAACAACAAAAGATTATATCTGCATTTATATATACATATATATATATATATATATATATATATATATATATATATATATATATATATATATATATATATATATATATATAAGCTTTTTTAACTATATGTATTTAATCTGTTTTGGATGTATGCCAATATAATATTTCTTACACTTTGATGTATTTCAAAATTACTATTTTCGTTAAGAAATGAAAATTATTAAATAAAAAAATAATATATACTTTCAATGTCATTCATTTAAGATTTGTTTTTTTAATTTACATATATATATATATATATATATATATATATATATATATGTGTGTGTATCTCGAAAGAAAAGAGAAAGTGTTAATTTATGAGAGTTGTAAAGTATATCATTTTGCAAAATGTATCAAGTTACATTGAAGTATTTTATACTTTAGTTAACAAATCGTTTGTCTAAAAATTTAAATTATAACATTAAATGTAGATCTTGATAGTTAAAAATAAATTTAATTTTTTTTTAATATACAACGCATTTTTTCAGAAGTTTTTTTTCGTTCCATTTCACTTTTTTGTTATAAGAATAACGATAATAATAAAAATAATACTATTACTGTTTAAAATAAATAATTTCGGTTTCAATGATTTCTGTAGGATATTCCGTGCTTTATTTTTTTGTTGTTGAAAACTGATATTTAGAAAAAATGGTTTCAGAATACAAAATTGTAATTTATCCCAGGGTGTTAACTCTATTGAAAGTAATAGTTATCTCATAATTTCTATAATTTTGCAGTTTAAATTCACACTTGTTTCTGTTAGGTACACAAAAATTTCTGTGATGAATTTCCTTTTCTGAATATCCACTAAGAGATTGAAAAAATAGGTTAGTCGCTTTTTGTTTTAACACTTTAGCTAGCTGAGTTTATTGTTTCACCTCACAATCTTATTCTAATTAAAAATATTTTATGAATGATTATTGATCATTTTTGATTCTTGCTATCTTTAACTTTGTTTATAAATTTTTATAGTCCAAATTTCGTGGTTTTGTTTCATTTAATTAAATTACTAGTTAACAATGGAAAGTAAATTAGTTGAATAGTGAATCATTGTAATTATCAGATGTGTGTCTTTTTCTTTTTGTATATTTAAGAGAAATGATACATTATTAATACTGTAGAATTAGTATTGAGACTTCATATATTTTGTTCTTCATTTAAAATTCTTCCACTTCATTCAATATCTTCTCTTACGATTCAATTTAGATAAGAAGTCCATGTTTATTTTTATCTATGAATTTATTTTAAATATGTATCTTGTTCTTTTAGTACAATTTTTGAGCAAAAATTAAAAATGAATCATGTCTGCAATTCCTACTTAAAATTAACCCAATTGAAATAAATTCCTACTTAAAATAGCAGCTGAAGGTGTGATCTTTCTAACTATATATATTACATCAGTATATTTGTTATTGTTACAATTAATACAACATCTATTAGAACCCCATCAAAAATTTTGCACTCACCCAATACACGTGATGGATTAAACTGAAAGTTTTACAGAAATACTGGATAAATATTCAATTTTCAGTGTTACTTTCCAGATAATCACAAATTTTCACTTAAAGAAAAATCCAAGTATCTCAGATCTAGAATACCTGGAATCACCTACGTGTATATATATATATATATATATATATATATATATATATATATATATATATATATATATATAACTGAAGGATTACAAACTTTAGAGCTTATTTCTATTTTAAAAGGTTTTCAATAAAAATAAAAAGATAGTTAATTTTGATCTCAAAAAACATACCTTATTCTGTGTTTATCTATAATTATGATATATTTTGTTAAGCTATTAAATTGTAAAAAAATGAATATATATATATCATCGGATTAGTAAGAAAACGTATTGTTTTTTTTTTATTTATAGATCTGATATTATCTCTGATCTGATATTGAAAAAAAGTAGGTAAACTTTTCTTTCTCAAAACTCTCGATGTAGATATGTTTGTATATTTGATTGTATGTTTGCATGTATCATTATTTTCTTTATATTTTGATAATTAATTACTGAATAAATGTTTTTTCATTTTCTCAGATTTAAACATTTCAGTACTTGTTTTTCCTATATTTCAACTGTATTTTCTAATATTCTTATTGTATATATTCATTGCTTTCGTGGCATTCTGAGCATTTTTGTATTTATTAATTCATTGCTTTCTCAGCATTCTGAGCAATTTTATATTTATTAATTCTTAGTCTAAACTCTGTGTTCTGTCCATTGGTTATTTTATCTTTTTGAAAAACCTCGTCCATTTATATTTCTAACTATTTGTTTTTGATACTGTATGCTACCTTTATTAGTTTGATATCTATTACATTCTTCTCTTAGCTTTTCCACTTATTGGGTGGTTAATTATTTGGGACTTAAGGCACGTCAACAACTAATGTCATTAGCATCCGTTTCAATTATTGCTAACATACATTTTTTCATACTTGTCTAAAATAACTGAATTGTTTTACTATTCATAATTCATGCTGTACTTTCAAATGCAAGTATAGGTAGGATATATTGATCGACTGTATTATCTTTAAAAAAAGAGGAAATTTTCAAACTAAATTATTCAAATGTTTCATACAAGTAAAGTCAATCACATTTTTTATTCTCCTATTAATGTATGTAACGAATAATAATCTTATATAATAAGTTACTTAAAATTTGTTAACATCCATTTTCCTCTTGTTTATTTCAATTTCTTGTGGTCATACAAACATTAAACATTATTTTTGTTTAATTCTGATCTATGTCAAGACCTTTTTGTTAAATAATTCATGTATCTTCTTTGATTTATATATATATATATATATATATATATATATATATATATATATATGTATGCAAACATACATATATATATATATATATATATATATATATATATATGCAAACATACATATAACTTATTGACATTTTCGAATTATCATATTGAAAATAAAAAAGTCATATAAAAAAATAAATGAAGTCACTATTTACATACTTCAAAGTGTAAACTTTATAAAAATTGCTTTTTTCTTGTTTACCATGAAGTTTTAATAATATATTACTTTCTGTTGCTATAACACCTTTTAGAAAAATACAACAATGACTTGAAATTTAGTAAAGACCGATTTTGAATCAACGATTTTTAAATTATGTATAGAAAATTTTATTTCATATTCGGTCTTATACAAAATTTTGTAGAATGAATAAATCATTCGGGTTTGTTTGATAATTTAAAGTTAAAAAATAAGAAAGTGTTTTTGTAAATGTCATTAAGGATTTGTAAGTAATAATTAAGGAATCGAATACTTTTATTATGTTTAAAGGTGGGTGTCATATATAAAGTAAATGAAATATAAAATTTATTTATTCGAATACTTGAATGTGTATATGTAAGAAAAAAGATTTAATAAATCATTGACTATTGTTCTATCAGTCTATATTTCATATTTATAAAACATATTTATTCGATTGTAAAAAATAGACACATCCATACAGTAAAGGAATTTCCAGACGAATTTAGATAAATGATTCATTGAGTTTCTTCGAATTCTGATCTTAAATTTGTTCTTTTTTTCTATCAGAAAAGAAATAATAAATTAATATTCAGGAGAGACTTGTAACAGCATGATTTTATTAAATTAAAATTATTTTTTAATGAGAAAAATAATCATAATAGCTTGAATTTAAAAATAAAACAAATTATATACTCAAATTGTGTATTGTATATTGTATTTAAAAAAATATATAGAATCAGTTAAACAAAATGAATACATTTACTAAATGAATTACTGAAAATCCTGTTTAATACTGACAAACTGAGATAAAATATAAGTGCCGTATGTTTCTTAAGAAACATGTATAATTGGGTAAAAATTTAAATAGAGATACTGTTGTGAATAGAGAAAATAAAATAGATATCACTAATTTGATAGGTCTTTCCAAACCTGGTGTTGTGACATTGATCTGACATATACAAACGTTTAGCTCATATAAATATGATTTTTGAAGAAATATTGTATTTATTCTACAATTATGACTAAACTGTACTTAAAACAATTTATAGAAAAGTTATTTCAAACGTGATAATTAAAATTAGAATGTGTCTGTTTTGTATATTAACATTCTTGAAAACTTGAAGTAAAAATTAAATAAAAGTATTTTTTTATTTAATGTTTAAAAATTAAAAAAACTATTTTTTTATTGTTAATTAAAAATCAAGATTGAAAGGGTTAATATTTCTGATCCTGTACTAATAGAATTTTATATATATATATATATATATATATATATATATATATATAAAATATATGAAATAGGACATTATACAAAAATAGGAAATTATTAGGTTGGTAAAAAAATTATTGCGGTTTATGACTTTCAAATTCATATACATTTTTTAATTCAAGTGGTTTTAAATGATCCTGAACTATTGGATGACTAATGTCTAACTTTTGTGAACGCTCTTGAATTGTTGTGCATGGTTTTGATTCAAATAACGCCTTCAGTTGGTCGTAATGAACTGAAAAAGAACGCTTACGATCTTCTTCATCTTCAGGGTTCTCGTCCTCAGCAAAAATTTTTTAGAAGCACCATTGTATCATATGTTCCTTAACAGTACCCACACGAAAAGCATCGTTTAGTTTACGAGCAGTTTCTGCTACTTTACCACCTGTTTTGAACTCATACAAAAAAAAATCTCTCATTTGGTTCTTTTTCATCTTTAATTCAATAGCCCAATTTCAAGGGAAATTAATAATAAAACCAAAATCGTTGATACCAAAATACAAACCGAAAATTGCACTTTCAAATGATATTAACATGAAAACGATGAGATGTCACTTTTATTAAAAAAAATTAAGATTAGAATTCAGAAAACAAAAGCCGCAATTATTTTATTACCAACCTAATATAACGATGTTTAAAACTAGTACATTTTTAGAAAGTTCGCATTGAAATCCCTAGATGATCTATATTTATTCTAATCTAGAAGAAAATTAATTAATTGTTTTGAAAGTAAAATTTGTTTTAGATTCCTTGTTTGGTAATATATATTCAATGGAAAAAAATATTAATGTAAAACACAATACAAAAATTATTCTGTTAATTGTATCTTTGACTATACTGTAGACATAATAAATATTTATCAGAAGTTTGTGCAAAATTGTTGTTAATAGATAGATAAGGAAATATGTATTATATTTTAAAAAGATGAAGAGTTAACAATACAATGCAATCATAGAAAAGAATACCTTTTTTGTTTTATGTGAGAAATGTAAGTTTGACAAAAGTCAAATTTCTTTTTCTGGCTTAAATGAACGTTTTATATCTGTAATACTACATTTTTTCATTTTTTTTATTAATTATGATATTAAAATAAATATATTAAAAAAAAGAAACGAAAACTTATAAAACTATCATTTGTAATACATATTTACTGACAACTTTTTACACTTTTAATAGAGTAGACAAACCGTAAAGAATGATTTCTTTTACATGATATTTTATCTAGAAAAAAAATACGAACTTATATATGTCATCACTGAATATTTATTACCTAAATGAATTATATCCTGCTATATATTTTTGTTTGTTTCCTTGCTTAAAGAAACATAGATATGATGGCGGACGCTATTGTCAGTAATTTCTTGCAGGACGCTTACATTCGCCTAGTTCTCTTAATATCAATTGAAAGCATACATTTGTAATAGCAGACAGATGGATATTAGAGATAAAAAATTAGAATTATACAAATTACTCACTAGTTCGAAACGGGTCACATCTCAAAAACAGTTTACCTGTTACATGTATTTATCTTAACCTTATTTTCACTAATCTATTAGTATTTCAAGATAATTACATTTCGAAAAAAATATTTTTCGAGTCCGAAATAAAGGAAAACATGTTTATAACACAGTGAAGTTCTTAAACAAGTCGAACAGAAACAATGTATTTTTGAAATGTGGTCACATAATGTAATGAGAGAAATATAGTTCATGTTTGTATTAAAATTTCAAAAACATAAACAACAAGAAGAATATTTGAATATAATTAATAAATTATAACTCATTTTATTATTACAAAAAAATAATTTAAGTACTGCCATTAATCAAAATAAAAAAATAACTAATGGTCGTAGCATAATGATAACGATAAATGGCAATCGATTAACACTAAATAAATGTAAGAAGGTCAATAAAAATCCAAATTCAAATTGAAAAATGAAATTCGAATGCTCTGATGAAATCTGACCAGAAAGAACTGTTAACAAAAATAAATGACTGCATAAGTAGTTGTAGTCTGTACTTTTTACATCTGTCTAAATGGGCAAGGTCAATCAGTTCATACATATATATATATATATATATATATATATATATATATATATATATATGTATGTATGTATATAAGCAAACTTTATTTACCGCTACTTCAATTAATGCTGTTTCGATTGGCGCTGTATGACTTTACAAGCGTTCCAACCTAATAAAACATGGAAAAGAACTCTATTTACAATATTTTATTAATTTTTTTGATACATATTAAATTGAGCAGATGAATATATAAAAATAAACTGATTGAGTTGTAAAAAAATGTAATTTTTAAATAAATTAATAATTGTACCGAATCATGTTCCTCTTTTATTTTCGATTATGTTTTGTTTATTAATGCTGTACAGAATATTCTGTGTAAATACTATGGGTTATAGAATACATTGTGTATTAGAGGTGGCCTCGATTAACGCTCTTTCATTTTACACTAGGATTTCAATATCACCTCCTGAGCTCTAAACGAGGGTTTCTTATATCTATATCTATATATATATATATAAATCTATCAATGTATAAAATAAATATTGATTTGTCTGAATAGCTAAATGATAAGATTTGAACGATATTATAAATATATTGTATGAATTTATATGTATATATTTCTAGATTTATGTGTTCAACAATTATTTTAAAATTAAGAAATCATTACAATCCGCTTGAACGCTTCTTATAAGCCGTGTAATGTTTAAACAATTGAAAGTAATCCAATTAAACAGTTGAGATTATATTGCTTAGTGGGCTGTGGAATACATTAGTAAACACACTAGTAATTATACTTATCATGTCTTATTATTCATTTCATAATTTATATTAGTAATAATTTCAACAGGCAATTTTCATGTACATATTACTTTGTGATATGAATTACATATGTTAATAGTTTATATATATATATATATATATATATATATATATATATATATATGCTGTAAAATTACTAACATAAAAATAAAAAACTGAATTTTTAAAAAGTATGTGGTGTAATAAAGAAAACGTATAAATCATTTAATTAATTGTTATCAAAAAATGTATAAATTTATATATAAAGAAATATTTAACAAGTAACAACGAATCTTAATTAGTTCGAACATCTCATAGGTCTTGGTACAACAGTCCATGCATTAAATGCATGGAACCATTTTGAAATAGGCGGAGTTTATTTTAGACCAATAGGGGGACGCGTCACGAATTAGGGATCCGCCTCACTCCAATAATATGTTTTGAATTTTTTCAAATCGGAACACATGCTTGATCGTGTGTTGTTCTCAGTGTTTTAGCAATTTCATTGTCGTCGCGTGTGCGGAATTTTGAAAAATCCCATATCATATATCTTCATGTATACATACATATAACGAATATATATATATATATTTGTATGTATAATGAGTATATATATATATGGCGTATAAATAAACACATATGTGTGTGTGTGTGTGTGTATACTGCATATACTGAAATTCGATTCGACAATATTTAAAGGTATGAAACTAGTTTTCGGTTATATAATTTACATTCATTAATTTCATTTGTTTATTTAAAATTAGGTATCAGTTTAAAACTTGTGTGCTATTCATACACATTGTGCGCTTTTTCTTAAATTGTGTGTTAACATGTTTTATACATTTTTTTAAAAAAATGTGGTTTCAGTACAAGATATATGACGTTTATTTTTCCGTTAAAATATATACGTTAAAATATTTTTTTAATTTTAATCAGTTACATTTTGTTTAAACAAAGTAAACGGATGGTTCTTAATGTGTAACATATTGTGT
>CM068317.1:11540000-11555000 GCA_034766995.1 Acanthacorydalis orientalis | reverse complement strand
GACTAAAATACTAAATAAAAAATAACAAAACTTTTCTTAACACCTATACTCCCTTTTAATACTTCCACGTGGAAGCGTAAATTGAATCTCCCTCTCCCCCTCTTTCCCCTCCTCTCTCCCTCTCTCTCTCTGTATATATATATATATATATATATATATATATATATATATATATATATATATGTATATGTACATAATGGCAAACAGAACCCACTACTTTTATTTATATTCTTTTATATCTTAAGTATTCTAATATCTGTTAAGTTTCACCTTATCTACCAACGCAATATTAAATGTAAGAAATATTATGCTACTGCAGTAAAATTTGTAGTTTTTCCTCTTTCTGTCTCTCTCTGTATATGTACAGATATATATATATATATATATATATATATATATATATATATATATGTATATATATATGTATTTTTAGTGAAATTTTGATATAAAAATATATGAATAATGCAATTACTTTCAAACAAATTGTGCATTTTTCTCAAATTGTTGATATAATATTATATGATATATTTTTTTTATTTTATTAATAAATTAAAAAGATATTATTGCATTCGGCGTCGTTCCATTCCTTTGTGAATCTGATAATTGAAAGAATATTTATTTATTTATTTATCGCAGAGGTTATTTTTTAATCTCCAGTCATTGTAATTTTCTTGTGAAAGGCATTTAGTATAACAAATAGATTTATTTCAACTAATGATTATAGTACAGAATATTTTCTGATTTTATAATATATTCCATATTTTTTAACAGATCCTTTATATTTGCAGTAAATAAAGAAAAAAATAAGATGTTATTTATGACGATTGGATGTAATTTCAAATATAACCTGTATTAAATGTAATCAAAGATAAAGAACAATATTTAGAATTTTATCTGTTAGTGCTTTGATTATAACTTTATTTGACATAGATTTTATTGAAACAATATATTTTATATATAATATAAAATAATATACTTAAATAAGATTCCATTTAGAAGAACAACCATAGAGTACTGCCATTCGGACATGTATTATTTCTATGGTTTGCATAGACCAAGGCACAAACCTACATCAGTACAGCATGCATTCGTAATGCACTGCAGTCTTCACAGAGTGCACCACTCTGTAGGTGCATTGCAACCGTAGGTGCATGTATTGATTCAGCATTTGATGCAATCGGTCATCTTATGACTACCCCGAAGTCAACCGAACTATCTTCCGATTGCTACTTTACACCCCTGTTCTTTGTTCATCTAATTGGATCAATGGTAGATTTGTTTTTCTTAAATTAATGTAAATTTGAAGTTCAGACTGTTTTATTATATATATATATATATATATATATATATATATATATATACAGATATTTTTAAATTTATGTTCATTTAATATCGGTTCGATTCGTACTAAATATTTATATCACAATATTACACGTTTAACTTATTTTGTAATAGAATTGTTAAAATAATGTTTACATCTCTTTATAAAATTGAATAGAATATTTATTTTTTTGATTTGACTTTTAGACACATTTCTTGTATATTACGATTCTGAAAAATACATTTCAATACTTATCATTTACATTATTCATCATTTAATCTTCGATCAAGTAAACAAATGTTGCTTAATGTGTTTTTTTAGTCGTTACTACTACATTTCAATGCAGTATGAAAGCATCTTCATCCTCACGCTGTTGCAGTAATCTTCTATTCAGAAAATATAATTTTCCAAATAGTAAATTTTTTATAACAGCAGTATGAAAAATAATTTAAAAAAGAGCACACTGTTGGAGATGAAAATGATAGTATTTTCATCTAAATTCGTACAACTAACAATAAAAAATTATTCAATAATGATTTGTTGAATGTTTTTAACTAAATATTTTTTTATATGGTTTGCGGGATGAAAAAACAATTCATTTATGAAAATTTTACCATTTTCTTTTTTCTAAATTTGAGAAAACTCGTGAATTTATATCGTTTTTAATAAAATGAATAGATAATTATCTTGAGTGTTTCAGTAAAACAAAAGCACCGCATAGACAGGCACTTTAAGAGTAAAAAATATAATTATTTTCATAAAATAGTTATCTACCGCTCCTCATTAATGTGTCTTCTATTGAATAAGGTATTATTAATCAACTGGTATATAGCCCGACAAATTGTCAGGGAAATAGAAAAAAAATAGAAAGAAAAAATGTTTATTAGTTTTTACCACATAATATATTTAAATATAAAAAATAATTAAGAACGAAACTTAATGAATTAAACTTGAAACTTATAAACTGACAAACATTTCTCGTCGCCATAGATACTCATCATTACTTTGTCCTGCGGATAAAGTGATGAGAAGTGTGGGTTTTTCTATATTAGATTCCCTCATTTTATGTTGTGTTTTTATATTCTTTATTTCGATTTTAAACTTTTAATTTTATTATTGTCTCTAGTTTTTTCGTAAATGATTTTTTCAGTTATCCATAAATCATAAAAATTTTGATTAAAAAAAAGTTTAATAAATTATTATTTGTTTTTGATTTTTACTTATCATCATCTTTAGAACGTTAAGGTACTGGACACTCATAATTTGTACAAAATACAAAAAATGCATACAAAACCAAATTTTTCTGTTACTTAACGCTCTGATGATGATGGCAGCACCATCGAAATGTGCATAAACAATAATGAAAAATGCTGAATAATGATTGACTAAATGTCCTTGATCAAAAAAAAATTGAAGCTAATCACTAAGAGAAAAATTCATTTATGAAAGTCAATTTAACTAGTGTCAGAACTACCATGGAAACCTCGTAATTCTAGAACCTCATTTCCAGGCTAAGTCATATTTTTGTAGATATAGATAGGTATAGATAAAGTCAAGAAAAGAATTGTTGGTATGAATGTAAATAAAGTTATTTGTTTAATATATAGTGCATTTTATAGTTTCAACATTTATTCTATTAATAAATAAATTTACAGTTCACAAAATAAAAATATATAATTTTTATATTTTTACCAAATTTTATACCATGTACCGTTATTGGCACATGTGGGCTGGTAATGACACTTGTTCAAAAATATCTTGGCATGAAAAGTGTTAATATCTTCTAACTTTTCTCTTCTATATATTATTATCCAGTGAATTTAAACGTTATATGAATTTGTATGTTATTTAAATTTGTATAATCACTTTTCTGTACCTTAGCGTTTCACATTATCGTTATCAAAATGCACATATCCAACAATTAGAACTAATTAATAAATATTTTAGTTAGAAAAAAGTAAATGAGATGTGAAAAATATTTGGAAACATTTTTTATATGAAGACCCAGTGTCATAGTTTTAAAGCGTGTTGGAAAATGTAACCTATAAAGTTTAAAAATAACTGTTTATTATTCTAAAATTCTAGCCGTAAATATACTGTTAAATATTAAATAATATAATTCAAATAGTCAATAATCAAATTGTATATTTTAGATTAAAAATTCAAAGATTAAAATTCTTATGCTTTAGTGTTTTGAAAATGATGGCGTTTCCTTCCAAATGTGCAT
This sequence comes from Acanthacorydalis orientalis, assembly GCA_034766995.1. Taxonomy (NCBI): domain Eukaryota; kingdom Metazoa; phylum Arthropoda; class Insecta; order Megaloptera; family Corydalidae; genus Acanthacorydalis; species Acanthacorydalis orientalis. Next base: position 11,551,452 of record CM068317.1, on the reverse strand, counting down.
AAGCAACAATCAAAAGTATTCAATAACAATGGATTATCATTCACAACTAATAATTTTGTTTTTTTTTTAGGTAAAAAAATAATTAATTTGTGAAAATTAAAATTCTGTTTAAGGCAATATAAATTGTTTTTCTAATAATGTTTTTTTTTAAATTTATATCTATAGTTTTATAATACGTATATAAAATCAAATAATTAATTATTAAGTTGGTAAAAAAATAATTACGGTTTATGACCTTTAAATTCATACACATTTACAGCTTTTTTGATTTTACTAACTGTTCTAATTTTTGATTTGTACTGTTATATATATATATATATATATATATATATATATATATATATATATATATATATGTATGTACGTATATAAACCCTGTATTAAATATCTAATGAAATCATTTCAGTACATATCGCTAGGAAGAAAAATGTAAATATTTGTTTTGAAAATATTTAACTTTCTAGTTAGATATTTCATTTAATTTGTAAACAGTTTAATTTATATATTTTTCTCGTTATCAATTCAAAAATATGTATTTATGGTATAAAAATATTTATAAAGAATTGTGTCAGAGTTTTATATTTTCAATTATTATTATGATTTGGAAAATATAACATAGGCTAAAAAATAGTATTGTTATACAGGAACATTCAGTGTAGTGATTATGAAGGAAAAAAAACATTTTCCCTTTAGAATAACTACATTGAATGATTTTTACAACATTTAGATATTTTGTAATTTTTAAGTAACCGACATGTTAATATTTATAAAATAAATATTACATTATTTAAATCATAAATATTAAAATTCTAGATAGTTCTAACACTGGTTAAATTTACTTTCAAAAAATGAATCATTTTTTTTTCACCGTAGAACCACATTGAAAAATTGTTCAATAATATAATGAATTATTGAACAATATTGATAAGAGCATTCTTTGTGTGATTAAAACAGAATTTATTTGTGAAATATATTTAGTTTCTTAATTATTCTATGTAGCTGACTTCTACTTTCCACGTCATTAACATGTATTCAAAAAAATATACACACACTAAATGTAATTTTGATACCGTTCTGGGATAATTTCTATACGGTTTAAAAACAGTTGAAACTGTGATTTGGAGCAGAATAGAAAACTATTGATACGTATGTACATTTTTCGGATACAATGTATAAGTGATTCAACTCAGGCTTCCACACGAAAGTATTAAAAAAAAATTAAAAAAAAAACATGTTGTCTCCCATTTAGTATTTTATTTCAATTATATTTTAGTATTGAGTTGAACTAAACTATTAAATAAAAAATAACTTAACCCCTGCGCCCCTTTTAATATTTCCATGTGGAGGTTTAAATTAAATCATCTTCAATCACCTCTCTCTGCCTCTCTCTCTCTCTCTCTATATATATATATATAGTTTGTAAGTTCGGTTATAAAATTCCAATTATTTATTTTATTAGTGAGTGAATAACGATGAAATTATAGAATAAGTATATTTTTAAATATGTTGTTTTCATTACTTTGAATCATACTTTGAATTTCACAGATGAATTCTTTATTCATATCGCAAACCATAAAAGTTTTTTTCAACAAAAATTTTCATCTATTGATCATTGATCATTTTTGATGCATTCAAATGTATATAAATAAATATATATATATATATATATATATATATATATATATATATATATATATATATATATATATATATATAAACATATAAATATACACATATACATAAACATATTCATATATATATATATATATATATATATATATATATATATATATATATAATATGTATTTGAATTTTTTAATTATTCATTTTCTTTATATAAATAATAAAATTTAAGTTTCGAATTAATTTTTGAATGAAATACAAACGAAAAAGTTTATTTGTAAATTGTTCGTGAATTATTCTACACCAAAAATAATTATTAATTCGTAACAGTTTGTCAACCACATCAGTTTTAATCTTATATCAATTTAAAATAGTTTTAATATGGTACTATAGAAGCAGAGAAAATAAATATTATTTTAAATAATATATAATTAAATTATATCTATATATTTCTTATTAAAATAAATATAAAAAATTCCTTAAATAATACCTCACTGTTATTGCAATAACTCCCCCCTCCCCCCCACCTAAACTGTTGTCGACGAATTCATCATTTAATGTATCACTTTCTGCACGAACTTTGTCGAATTTGCGAGACTCGTACACTAACTTTGTAAATTGAGTGTACATCTAGTTCTAGCTGACGTAATCGTTGATTAAAATATACATAGATTGATAATTTCACTCTAAAAATTTCGGATAAAAAATTAAGAGAAAAGCACGTACTTTTAGTATAGATCTATCACCTTTATAATGTAAGCAAGTAAAACAAAGATGGAAATACGAAATGTAATGTTTATAAATAATAAACTATCCTTATCAGATAATTTTGTTGGACATTTTCGTTGTTGTTGTATGTCCGATAGATAAAGACAAATTAAACATACTGTAATGTGTTGAAGTAGTCACACAGTACAATGATTTCAGACGTAGAATACATTTTGTGTGCTAAACAACATGGAGATTTGAAATTTCTTTGAAAGTAAGATTTTTCTTTCTGGTTTTAGAAAACAATGTGTTTCTGCGACGTTGCATTTATTTAAAGTTTCGATTATAAAGGTATTTACACTTATTATTTTACATAGATATTATACTAAAAAGATATGTATCCGTACTTAATAGTTAAAACCCATTAAATTATCCTTCATAATTAAATGTCTATATATATATATATATATATATATATATATGTATATGTATATATATATATATATATATATATATGTGTGTATATATATATATATATATATATATATATACATATTTATATATAAATATATATATATATATATATATAGAGAGAGAGAGAGAGAGCAAGAGAGAGAGAGAAGATCCTTGTATACTGTAAATGGAATAGACAAAACGCAAAATATACTTTGCTTTTTGATGATCTGCTATTTGAAAAAAAATTACACGAACTTTAGACAGACTGTAATTTATGCCTACTATGTAATATTTAAGTTTAAATTAATCTTATAGTGAAGTGTTATATTTTTTGTAAAATTTATATTGATTCTATTAGTTTATTATATTAGTAAAAATATTAATGTTTATAAATGAATTGATACTACTTTTTCAATAATTTCATAAATTAATTCTTTTCTCACTCCATAAGTCACAAACACTTTTTTATAGTCAACTATGTTGATTAAAGTATTATTGATCATTTTCGATTATTGCTTATAGGCATTACAATGACCATGTCATCATCTTTAGAGTGCCAAGGTACAGAAAAATCAACTTTTAATCATTCCATTATTATGTGTATTGTATATTGTCTATATTTTTGGATAATAGTCAATGTAAATAATGTTTTTGATTCTAATGGCTATGATTAGTATGCATATTTTTAATGTCGAATTGACATTTGATTTTAACATATTTTAACCATTGTAACTCTGTTGCATAATTTCTAGATTTACTGTTATTTTTAAAGAAAAGCTTTATAAAATTTGGAAACAGTCCTTTTTGCCCAAAGTCAGTGAAAAATTTAATATCTTGTTTAATTGATTCAATTCTATTTTTAATTTCATGGTGCATGTTTAGTTTTATTGAACGGACAGTGATTTTGTCACAATAAACTTCTGACACTCAACAGATTTTCGTTCTCTATACTTTGAATTTAGTGGAATTGTCTTCAAAGTATCCCCTTACTGTATCAAAATACACATTTATCGTTCATACATTTTAATAAAAGATGCCTTGTTGTGTCTCATGTTAATTCGTTTCTGAAAGTGTATTTAACCACTGTGCTAATTGCAATTAAAAGAAAATAAGATGATTATTATCAAATATTATTCGTTAATAAATTATTTAAGTTATTAATAGACAAATTGTTTATTTTAACAACTTATATTTATCAATAATAAATAGAGAAGTTTAGTCAGTAGACATCCAGTCTTTTGTACGAGTTTTGTTCTACCACTGTAATCAAACATTTAAATAAAGTCGTTTTTTTGGTACTTTATTCAAAGATGCACACATATATTTAAAATAAAATATTCAATAAAAGATCACAGTTAGGTCCTCAACGATCATATTTAAATTTCTAAACAGGCGATAATCTGCCGTATCTCTTGACATCGGTAACAACACCCACGCGCAGACTATTTGCAAACTATTTAAAAAGTATAATTCGCTGTGCCTCGTGAATTCAAGTGTACATTTATATATATATATATATATATATATATATATATATATATGTGTGTGTGTGTGTGTGTGTATATATATATATATATATATATATATATATATATATATATATATATATATATATATGTAGTGAGACGCTTTAAATTTGCTCAGCGATTCTTCCGGTACTATTTTTAATTTTTATGGATCATAACCGTTGACATTTCTTGCAAGTCGTATCTTTAACAGTTATTTGAAATTAATGTGTCAATGTTCAGACTGGCAGATAAGGATTGGTGGCACGACAATGAAAAAGGTGCTCTTGTGATTCCATTTGTCCTTCAGTTGAGCAATGCACTCGATCGCATATAGGTTTAGTTTTCTTTAAAAATATATTCCCATTTATATATATATATATATATATATATATATATATATATATATATATATATATCTTTCAATTTCGGTTCTCTAATCAAATTGTTGAATATTGCAAAAAGGTCAGCGGTTTATTGATTTTTGTGCAGTGGATTTTTGAAAATGTGCATACATAAATCATCCATACCCACATTTGTATGAATTTGTAGACAATTCATCACCGATGAGTCGTGTCAAGTGCGTTTATAGTTATTTTGTGTAGGTGTATGTATAAATTTCTATAAAATTTTCATTATAGATGCATTCATTTGAATAATAGTTATGCTGCAATGACAATAAAGGTCTGCACAATGAGCATATATTACAGAAAATTAATGATGATATTTTTGAATCAATTTATTTTCCTGCATTATTTTGCCACACACACATACATATATATATATATATATATATATATATATATATATATATATATATACATACTTTACATTGGTATATTGTCACTTGTCTTCATACTGTCACTGGTTCGAATTTTTTTTTATTAGTAATATTAGTTTTTACATTTAAATCGTAGTAGATGTTCCCTATTCATATAATTAATTTCTAATTTTTACATATAAAATAAGTACAGTAAAGATAGAAAAACATCAATCATTTTAAAATATATTTCCACGTTTCTAAACATTTATGCGGGTGAATCAATAATTATCTATAATGTATTTCTTACAACAATTGAGACATTACATGGACATCTTTTTTCAACAAAGTGTCCTTGCTTTTCAACACGCATGGTCTAGCGAAGAACAAGCTTCTTTATGCTATCAAAAAATACGTTTACTGGAATATGGAGCTATGCATCCATTGCTTCCTTCATTTCTTGCTCTATGGCAAATAAATGACTCTTTAAGGCATATTTGACTGTACCAAACAGATGATAGTAGGAAAAGGTGAGATCAGAACTTGTCGATGGATGCTGCAACTTCTGAAAGTTAATTTAGTGAACAGTTTCAATAGTATGATCAACAAAACGCTTCCATACAGTAGTTCTTGGCATTTACTTTCAATTTCTGGTTTTAACTTATCATGTAACATCTTATTGTAACAAGAACTGTTCACTGTTGTAGAAACCTTCTTCTGATAATGTTCCACAATTTACTTTTATGAGTTCAAAAAAACAGTGAATATAATTTTTCTAACTTCCGATTGATTTTTGCACTTTTTTGTGGTTATACCAGACTTTTCTTTCCATATTTTGACTTTATTCTCCTAATGTAGTAGCAAATTAATGTTTTGTTCCCATTGACGATTCTTTTCAAAAAAGCATCACCTTCGTTATTCCAAAAGGAGTTGGTAGATGTTCAAAATATTGCTTTGGTGTAATTTTGTGAGAAGTTTTGGTATCCATTTTGCACATACTTGACAAAATTTAAATCTGTTGTGGATAATTTCATGGACATAACCATTGCTAATTTGAATATGATTTGCTACTTCATCAAAAATCACTCGTTTGAACTATGGGCGGATTTGTTTAATATTGTCATCAGTAGTAGACTTGAGCTTACCTTCCTTCTTTTATGGGTAACTCTTATGCGACTATTTTTAACTTGGAAATCCATTCAAAGATACTTTATTATAGAACGATACTCTTTCTATATTGTACTGAAACTCTTCGATTAATTGCAATTCTTGGTACACTTTTATTCTACAAAAACGGATCACTGTTCGCTGCTCTTTGGCGCATAAGAACGCAGAGAGCACGCATAATGATTATATTAAAGCACGATAACTCAGATAATTAACATAAGTGTGAAACTTTCTCCACAATGACCATAAAGAAATCATGTTTACATATACGCGCGCGATATGTAGTATAACGAACCAAATAAAAATATGATCTACATTGATTCACCCTCGTATTAACTAAGAAGTTGGGATACGACCTCAGAAATTGAGTTTGGGACCAGTACCAAGTAGTCTGTTGTCTAGGTGGTAGCGAGCCGGCTTCTGGTCTCTGACGTGTAAGTTTCATGTCTCACTCGGCCGATGTAGTTTTTTTTCTTCACTTGAATAATTATTTTATGCATTGAATGCATTTTATTAAAAATATATTTAAATGAAAATGAAATAACATTCTTTTGTAATTTTCATTCAAAAAGTGCTATTTTTAAAATTTTTACAATTTTATACCAGAAAATCATTTTTTCATGATTTTTTTTAAATTTTTTGCATTATTTTGCAAACATATTCGTATATTAAAATATTCCGGTGGTATATGATTAAATTACTTTAAAGTGAACACGTGGTGTATCCATGAAAGAATTTTTTATACCTTTCTCTGTACACAATACTCTGTAGAATATACCACATGAACACTTTAATATAAGAATATGTTTGCAAAATAATGCAAAAAATTAAAAAAAATTGTGAAAAATCATTTTCTGAAATAAAATTGTAAGAACTTGAAAAAGAGCATTTTTCGAAAAAATATTGTAAGAAAATATTATTTCATCTTTATTTAAATACTTTTCTTAATACTTTGGAACCTTTTTTTCTCGAAAATGGTTGGATAATGTGAGCTAGTACGTTACTATATTAATACCTTTGGGATACCCTACCACTACATGAACTTTTGTCCCAAACTCAGTTTCTGAGGTCAGATTCTCCCCTTGTAAGTAAAAAAATTCCATCCCTGTATACAGTGTTTTCCAATAAAGATGCATTTTTTTAATTTGAAATAAAACAGAATTTGTGACGAAATTTCTAGTTTCTTTATTGTAAATAATAGTTGGGAGTATGCGATTTATAAAAGAAAAATAATATCGTTGAAGTCACTGCCGCCTGCTTTCATACAAGTAACCATTCTTTTATTAAAATTGTCAATAACATCCATACACAACTTGGGATTTATCTCGCTAATTACTCTTAGAATTTTACCCTTTAGGTCGGAAATTGTCTTAAGATTATTGGCATACACCTATCCTTTAACATATCCCAAAGAAAGAAGTCGGACGGTGTTAAGTCTCAGGATCTTGGTGGTCAATTAATATCTTCATTTCTAGAAATAATACAAACAGAAAATTTCGTCCTCAATAAATCAGTTGACTTTTATAAAATATAATTTCTTAAAAAATTGCATCTATATTGGAAAACTCTTTATATATATATATATATATATATATATATATATATATATATATATATATATATGTAATGTCTTTAATTTTTTGGCATACCAAACATAACTATTCTAATTATTTAATTAATTACGATGATATATTTGCAAAAAATATATGTTTTTTTAATTAGTTTAAAGATTTTTATATTTTTATTAATGGAAACAAACGTTGGTTAATTAATAACATATTAATTATCTTGATTGTAATAATCATAATAAATAATATATTTTTTCATAAAAAATGGACTTTAAACATGTTTCTGTACAAGCTAGTATTACATTTCAAATCTTATATATGCTCTCTCCATACATTTATTTCTTTTCTGGCGTCAACCGTATGCAAAGTGTGTATTTATAAATTCACGACTTAAAATATCTATATTTTTTATAAAAAAATGTGCTCAGAATAATATTAAGTTTAGTCTCGCTTATCTGAATATTACTGTTTGTTCTGTCTCGAGTTTATTGATTTATATTTTGCAATTCGTAACTTTGGTGTAAATGAAATAGCATCCCATTGGTATTAGTTATTACAAAGGTTATATTATAGAAATATAAACTCTTTTTCTTACTGTTTGTTATATAATTATTTTATAGGAATTCGCTAATGATAAATGTTTTACACTTTCATTGAAATTTAACTCTATATTAACTATTTACTATAATTACCTACCATTTTGAAAATTATAATTTATTTTCAATGATGAACATAGGTGTCAGTACTTCTGGCAATAAAGTTCTATCACTGTGATTAAACTCATTTATATAAATGCATTTTTATCTCACCTCACAAACCATATAAAATGTTTTCATTAAAAATATCCAATAAAAATGATTATTGATCATATTTGATTCTTGCTTATGTGCATTTAGATTGCTATTCCGTCATCTTTAGAGCGTTAAATAACGATAGTACAAAAATCAGTACTTTTTTTTAAAAAAAATGTACTTTTAAGTGGAATATAGTTTCTGGAAAATGTTACGTTTATTATCAATTTTTTAATCATAATAGCAGGCCCATGGGCAAAGGGGGTATTGCCTAAACGGGTTGCTCTGCTTGCCCTAACAGAATCTACGATTTTGGTAGATTTGAAAATCATGGAAAATCATTGGGAGAATCTTTTTTATGGGTTTACCTTAAAAAAATGTGTCTACGTGCTAAAAAATCGTTTTTATGAGCGCATTTATACCGAATGGCGGAAATTACAATTATATTAAATTATTACTTTAAATCGAGAAGAAATTCTTTGTTATTTTAAAACGTATAATTTGTTTTAATAAATTATTGCGTTTTAATATATATAATTTCGGTTTATAACTTTCTACGACGTCTTCCGATATCCATTCTCAATTGCCGTCTATCATTACAATGATCTTCTTTTAGATCCCTTTCTCTCATTTCTTCTCGAATTCCTTCTGATCAACTTCTTCTTGGTCTTCCCTGTTTTTTCTGTCTTGGGGGTTCCATAAAAGCACTTGTTTTGGAAGTCTCTCTTTTTGCATCCGTCGAACATGCCCCTACCATCTCAGTTGATTAGTTTGAATGTCTTCCACTATGCTGATGTCAACGTCCATGATTTCTCTTATTTTCTCATTCCTAATCCGTTCTTTTCTTGATCTTCCTGCCGATCTTCTCCAGAAATCCATTTCCGTTGTCAATAGCATGTTCTCTGATCTTTGCTTTAGCGGCCATATCTCACTGCTGTATGTCACTATGCTCTTTACTGTGGTGTTATAGATTCTCTTTTTATTGTCTTTTGAGATGCTCTGGTCCCATAGTACACTGTTCAATGAGGAAATAGCTTTTCTGCCTTGTGTACATCTTTCTTTGATGGCTTTATCTATAGTTCCGTCTCTTGTTATGTTCATTCCTAGGTACTTATATTCTTCGCATCGTTTTATAGCTTGTCCCGTATTTAGCGTTAAATCTTGTTGTGTACCTCCTATGCACATATATTGAGTTTTGTCGATGTTTACCTCCAAACCCCATGTACGATACTCTTCCATGATTTTTCGAGTCATATACTCAACATCGTCATAATCTTGTGCTATTATTATCTGGTCATCTGCGAAACATAACGTATATATCATATTTTCTTCAAGAGGAACACCCATGGTTTTACATTTTCTTTTCCATGTATTAAGTGCTTGTTCTAAGTATATTTTAAATAATGTTGGTGATAGGCAGCATCCCTGTTTCAGTCCTTTATTTATTTCGAATTCTTGCGATGTTCTATTTCCTAATCGAACTTTGGTTTTACTCTGTTCATATAACTGTTTCACGGCTTTTATTAAGTTGATGTTCGTCTTTTCTAGGGCTTCCCAAAGTTTTATTTGTGGTATAGTATCGTAGGCTTTCTTCAGGTCGATATATACCATATGCAGTTCTTGTTCATATATTGTTTTTTTTTTCGATTAATTGTGTCACGCAAAATAAGTGATCAATCGTAGATCGGCCTGCTCGGAAACCTGCCTGTTCTTCTGCTTCCATATTTTTATATTCTTTTTCTATCCTGTTCTTGATGACCTTTCCGTACACTCTACTAATGGTACTGGTCACGGCTATCCCACGATAATTGTCACAATTTGTTCTATCCCCTTTTTTGTGTATTGTGGAAATTAAGGATAATTTCCACTCTTTGGGAACGTTTTCACCATTTATGCATTTGTTGAATAGCGTTTGTAGTAACTTATACAACGTTTCCGTTCCGTGCTTTACTAGTTCTGGATATATGTTCCCGGGACCCGCTGCTTTTCTATTTTTTAGTGACTTACATATCTCTTCCACTTCTCTTTTGCGTTTTAATAATTTGATTAATTACATAATATAAATTATGTAATTTCTTTTTTAATAGTAACATTTTTCAAAGTAGTTTTTTTTCATATCGATTTGGTTCTAAGTATGAGGTTAAACAATTTTGACATAAACAAATTTTTCCCTCTCAAAAACTGGGTTTGCCCTATCTAATATGACGGTCTAGCTACAAGATTGCATAATAATAATATTATAATAGTATGATCTACTAATCAGTAAGATCTGCTTGCAGTATTTATGAAAAGATTAAGAGTATAACCTATAATATTTTACCAAATACTGCACTATTTCTCACTAGTTAGTAGTGCTTAGTGTACCATTAGATCTAGTCATGATTATCAAATTTATGAAAAATAAATTAAAATCTAGGTCTATTGGTACATTAAGGGTTACTAACAAGTGAGACCTAATCGCAGTATTTAGTTAAAGAATATAAAATTGTCTATTAGTATTTATATGAGTATTTAAACATATCTATTAAAAAAATGTTTTAAAATATTAGAAGTAAAACAATGCCAGTCGTATTAATATTAATTTTCATATAAGACATTTTTTATTATCTTTTTTCAATGTAGACTTTTGTTAGTTATAAAATAACTTAAGAACACCATAAGTACGAATCTAAAATCTATATATGTATGGGTTTATTTTAAATATGTAATATATTAAAAAAAAATTATAATATTTTAGTTGTCAACCACTTGAATTAATCTAAGTATAAAATATTTCATTGATTTATTTATTCATTCGAGTTGTAAACTTAAGGGATATATGTTTTATTATCCATTATTAAGCCTATATTTTGATTTGAATGGTATTATAGAAAT
>CM068317.1:11487500-11537500 GCA_034766995.1 Acanthacorydalis orientalis | reverse complement strand
TAAAACCAAAATCGATGTCTGCGCCATCTCACGAGCTCTGTTTTTCGTTGCTTTGTCTGTACACTCGAGGTACCTCATCTGTTCTGACTCACAATCGACACTTTCTGCCATCCGCAGTATGTATCCGATGGATAATCTCGTTCAAGAGATACACAAGTGCTTGATTGGTATCGCCTCGTGCGGTAAATCTATCATCTTTTGCTGAGTGCCCGGCCACGCTAGTGTAGTAAACGAGAGAGTAGATGCAGCGGCCCGTCACGTATCCAATCTTGCTCTCGCGGACGTTCCGGCTGTTTAAGTTAACGACTTGAAACAACATTTCAAGCGTCATGTCATCGACGCTTGGCAGCACGACTTGGTGGCGATAACCGCTGACAAGTTAGGAATCCTCAAGGACTCGATTCGTGTCTGGAAGACGTCCGTCCAACCGAACCAACGAGAACAAGTCGTTCTAACGAGGCTTTGCATAGGACACAGCCGAATATTTGCAGCGCAGGCCAAGGGCCCTTGCTCTTCTTGAGTACCGAGCTTGTACGCTCACGACTTGGGAAGCTCATAGCTCTGGTTTGCTGCTTGATACGGATGTCATCACATTTGGAGCATTTACCAGGCCCCCTTTCCAGGGGGTCGCCTCGAGGTGTAAGCCAACGGAGCTCTAGGTCTGCCAGTGAAGACAGACCTCTTACTGGCTTGCATCGGACACACCAGACTGACTCACCTCACTCTTTTATCTTGAAAAAGGAAACCCAGCCGATGTGTGACAAGTCTGGCACGGCTCTGACGGTGTCACACCTTTTAACACAATACGATCGTTATGCGAGGATTAGGAATCGTCTGGGTTTGTCGGGGGACATCTACAAAATTTTAGGGGACGACAATGACGCCGCAAATCGCATTTTGACTTTCGCAAAGGAGACTGGACTTTTTAGCATGATTTAGAGTTTTTCCCAATCTTGATATATTTTAACATGTTGTGTCGTCATACATGTCAAGCCATCAGGCTTATTTTAAAGTGTTCTTTACGAAAAACCCTGTGAATCTTAATATCATATCATAGTATTTTAAATCTTTACTGTCCTTAAGAGTTCATCTCTTCTTATTATATTTATACGTATTGTCCTATCAAGATTAGGTATTTTCACAGTCCAGTTCATTTACATGTTTTGTTTTTTCTTTATCTCTCATTGAGAGAAATATTGTTTTAATGAAATATTCTTAAGCGTTTGGCACACATACATTAGCGTTTCGAATTAAGGAGTGATTCGAATGCAAGTGCGCAAACGGGGTGTGTTTTTAAATTATAATTTGTGTTCGGGCGCTAATGACCTCAGTTGTCGATGCGCTCTAAATCCCCTATAACTCACTTACCCCAAAGTCGATGTTATCAAAATACAGACCGAAAAATGCATTTCAAATAATATTAAGATGAATACGATGAAATGTCACTTTCATTGAAAAAAATAAGGTTAGAAATCAAACAAAAACCGCAATTATTTTCCTACCAACCTAATACTATGTTAAAATGTGTAACAATGTTTTTACTCTAAAGTGTCAGCGAATACAATATTTTGACAAATTTTCTTATAAGTTTTACACTGAAATCGTGTACCCTCTTTCGTCATGCGCTGTGAGGTAGCTACGTGCATGTAACAACCAATGAAAACAGAGATGTCAACCAATCAGAATAGAGACCACGCGATATCCATTAACCAATCAGTGATGATCGGGAATGAAAATTGTTAATGTGCTATTTATTGAGTGTAGCGGGGGGAGCGGTGTTGCTAGGAAGTGGTCTACACAAAAAAAATGTTGTTTTATTGAAATTTTACAATGGAATTATTTTTTATATATAGAAAGATTATTTTTCAACACTTTTTCATCACTTCAACATCATTGTTAACACATTTTTTATGACGTGTAGCAAGTCAAAAACATAATTATCATTAGTTTCAATTGAAAAATTGTTTATATGTTTCTGATCCTCATAAATTGACACTCAGTAATACTTAAATATCTTACTAAATACCAATAAATTGTGCAGTTAATTTAATAATTATTATATGATAAAACAATTTTTCTTTGGTTCAATGACGATATTACTGATTAATGACTTTACTAGTGATAGTACAAAAATGTTTTATTACTAGAAAGCTTGGAAAATATATAAATTGTGATGAAATATTAAAGTCAACGAAGCGAATAAGGAAAATCGGTTGATTTATTAGATATCTATATTTTTAGAATTGTCGTCCAGTTCTGTTGCATCGTTAAAACTCTACTACTAATTTCTTAGTTTTTGATGTCACATTTTTGTATAGCTGTTTGTAATAATTAATGGAATCTTGTATAAGAATTTTAGTTTTTTGAACTCTTTCAAATTTTCGTCTTTTTTATTTAGAAAAAAATATAAACTGATATCATATATAGTAGTATATTCTTTCTGAAAAGAATCGCTCTCTTTCTCTCTCTCTCTCTTTATATATATATATATATATATATATATATATATATATGTAATGAAATTCTCAACAAACTTCTAACAGAGATAATTAATTATTAACCCTTTGAAGCCCGGTGTGGATCTAGAAATCCATTGATGTTTTCCAAAGAAACTATGGTCTCAGAGCGCTATCTTTTGGATGATATATTTAAAGGTCACTAATCTCTTTCTAATGAGACTACATTGATAACTCTTTCTTCCATTAAAAAAAAATTACGGTCGTTCAAATATCTGAAAATTTACGGTTTTTTTTCATTCGAAAACTTATAAAAACGTGAACTTGAGAATTGGGTTGAATAATATTTTTTTCCTAAAAGTTCATCATTGGAAGATCACATATAAAAAATTTCGAGACTCCGTCCAGGTACAAGATGTGACCGATGTGAAACCGTTTTGTGCACGCTTGATTGTTTCAAAATTTTTCACACTCAACAATAATGCTCTTTCTGCAAATTTTCAATTGTAATCATTTTTTCCGCTTCCAATAATATGTTTCCAATCAAGAGATTTTTTATGTTTCCCCGAATATTATCAACGATTTTCCACGATATATCAGATAGATGTGAAATTTGTAATCGCTAATCTGAATTAACATATTTTTTCTAATAATCGACAAATTTGCAATTTTTATTTTGTTTACAATAAAAGAATGTTCAATTAATCGAAAAATACATGGTGTTACATTTACATTTTAGCATTCTTCTCCTCCGGCACCAAATGGTTAATGTTTATATATATATATATATAATATATATATATATATATATAATATATATATATATATAAGGGATAATAAACCTTTAGTTTCGTATCTTCATCTTTGTTGCACTTATTTATACTCTAAAAAAGATAGATCTATAATGCAAATATTTGCATATTCTTAATATTCTATTCGGAATTTGTAGAATGAAGATAGAAATTATCAGTGTATGTTTATTTCATCTATGAGAAGAGCATAAACTTATTTCAATAGATTTCAAGTTTCAAACAATAGATTGATGAAGGTAGTGATCTTAATATAATACATTTCACAATACAATGCTCAAGTTAGTCACGTGTTGAATCTACTATCGTTTGGTTAACAGCTGTTTGAAGACGCGTAAAATTAAAAAAAACGATTTTCATTCAAATATTTTATCATAATCTGTATTCGTAACCTCTAAAAACCATCCAATGACTTGCTCATAAGACAAGATAGAGTGTTCGATGAAGTTTTTCGTATCCAGGAATTTTTATATGGCGCGAGTTAGTAATTGGAAAGTAGATTTTAAATAAATATTCCTAATAAATGTAAATGGGTCATAAAAGAATGTTCATTATTCGAAAAATATTTATTAAAATTTTTTAGCACTTTTTCCTTCTCACCAGCTCTAAAAGGTTAATGTTTATATTATATATATATATATATATATATATATATATATATATATATATACACGCATATAGTGACGCATTCAGGGAGGAGGCAAGTGGCCCTGAAATCCTCCAAAATAAAACAGGAAAAACACTAGAAAACAAAACAAATCATCTCTCGAAAATACTCCAATATATACAGCCAGATTAATGTAACCACGACTGAAATAATTCAAGAGCTTTGTAAAAAAAGAGAACTGGATTTTATTCTTTAAATATTTTTTTATAATCATGTAATGAATTCTATAGATAGTGTCGGATGAAGTTTTTCGTATCCAGGAATTTTTATATAGTGTGAGTTAATAATTGGAAGGCAGATTTTAAATAAATATTCCTAATACATTTTCAAATAAATTATTAAATATTAATTAAACAATCACAAATTCAACAATTCTTCTGATTTCAAATCATGAGAAAGTAATGGCTAAGCATGTGCAAATATAAATATAAAACTATAATTAAAGACCGCGTGTAAAATCATTTTTAATGATCGATAATCATTAACTTTATTGTCATAGTGTCAGTGATATATTTGTAAGTATTTATTTTCTTAAATATTAGTATATCAGATTACATGTAAATTTTATGCCTGATATATATTTTTATCATTTTTCTCCATGCCTTAACAATTTAATCAATTAACAGCTGTTTGATATTAAAATGTTTCGACACCAGAACTGCTTTAAAAAGAAAATGTAACAATATAGTTTTGGCACTGTGATCCAAATTCACTTACACAAATGAATTGTTCTTTCACTCCGCAAATTAGAAAAAAATTCGATCAAAAACATTTAGACAATGATTATTAATTATTTTAGATGGTTGGTTATGAGTATTTCGATGGTGGTGCTATTATCAGAGTGTAAAGGTATAGAAAAAAATATTTTTATGCAGTTTATTGGATGAGAGGAAATAATTCATATTTGAAAATTAAATAGTGCTTAAAAAAATGATTAGCAAAAAACGTACAGCCTTTTTAATGTTGAACTACGGCCCGGTGTCTTAATGTTAAATTGATTACATTGTTGAATTATACCTCAAATTTTTTTTATATCCGTTTTTACTCTAGTTTTAATTACATTTTACCTTGTAGCGATACAAATGCTTGAAGTTTTAATTATTTTCTTTTTTAAAATTACAAGAAATAATAATCGTTCATAAGTACATTTTCCATAATTTTCAAATTATTAAAACAAATTGTACTATAAAATGCAATTTGTTTATAATATCTAGATTTTTAAAAATAATCTCTCCTGTTATTTATTCTTTCAATTTATTCGATTTCGATATGTAATAAATAATTGCTTTATAACTATTTTATATTCGATATTTGCAAATTAATAAAAATAGAAAAATGAAGAAGAAATCTAACACTAATTACTTAATAGTAATTAGTGTTAGATTTCTTCTTCAGTTTTCTATTTTTATTAATTTGCAAATATTGAATATAAAGTAGTTATAAAGTAATTATACCTAATGGTTGGTGTACAAATAATTACGGTTTTTATCATTTTAAGTTTGGCACCGATTTTTTTACTTATTGGTATCTTTTGTTATAGTCATGTGATACATCATTGTAAACAATGAAATTAGTACTACTGATTTCAGCTTATGTCTATTGTTTTCATTCTTTAGTACTGTTGGATATAACTTCTTAAATTAGTCATGGAAAAATGCACATTCGCGCGATTTTGTTGTATGAGTTTAAATTGGGACGTAATGCAACAGAAACTGCTCAAAATATCACATTTGTTTTTGGTGAAGAGTCAATTAGTGAACGTACATCTTAACACTGATTCCAAAAATGTCGTAATGGAAACGAAAGACTTGTTTATGAGGAGGGTCGTGGACGTCATTCAGCTGTAGACAATAATGATCTAAGAACTATTATTGAAGCGGACCCACGTAAAACAACTCCAGAGATGATTTATTAACTCAGTGTTGATCATTGAACAGTTGTGTGAACATTTGAACCGAATTGAAAAATAAAAAAGATGGATAAATGAATGCCATATGAACTAAAGGAACATCAAAACAATTCGGTGATACGAAGTCTGCTCTACGCTTCTTTTGCGTAACAAAAATGATCCATTTCTTGATCCCATTGTCACATATAATGAAAAGTTGATTGTCTGCAACAATCGGAAACGTTCATCACAGTGACTAAACCTAGGAGAAGCATCGAAACACTTTCTTAAATCGAAGTTTCATGAAAAAAAGATTTGGTCACTATTTGGTAGTCGGCAAGTAGCATCATTCACTACAAATTCTTAAATCCTGGTGAAACAATAACAGTAGAAAAATGTTGTCAGGAAATTAAAAAATGCATGAGAAGTTGCATCGTTTGCGGCCAGCATTAGTTAATCAAAGAGGACCAATTCTTCTTCACGGCAACAACCGACCATACGTCTGACAAATGATTTTAAAAAAAAGTAAATGAATTGGGTTATTAAACCTTACTTCACCCACCTTATTCTTCGGACCTGTCTCCGAGAGACTATCATTTTTTTTAAACATTTGAATAATTTTCTATAAGAAAAGGTTTTCAAAGATCAAGCATCATCTCAAAGCGCATTCGATTAATTCGTTAATTCCAGGACTCTAGAATTCTATCTTGTAGGAATAAACAAACTTGTTTCCCGTTAGGAAAAATGTGTGAATGCCAATAGCCTTTATTTTGATTAGTAAATATAATTTTTAATTGATATATGCGTCTGTTTACTTGATACGTAAAAACCACAATTATTTTTGCACCAACCTAATATAATTTTTAAAAAATAATTGTAGTCTATAAACAATTGAAGAAAAATGACTTGGTATCTTATTGTTTTCTATAACTATAAATCAAAAAGTTTCATATGATTAACAATAAACAATATCGATCTGCGTTTTGTTGATAATTACATATATATATATATATATATATATATATATATACATATATACATATATACATATATATATATACATATATATATATATATATATAGGTATATATATATATATATATATATATATATATATATATAGATATTCTTAACTAATATTGTTTCATAATACAACAGTGGGATAAAGTTTCCGGCCTAGGAAAGAAAACAACAAATTATTAGTAAAAAAATGATTTTATTTTTCTACATAATTTCTTATTAACTCAATACACTTATTCTAGCTATTTTTGAGAGCCTTTGTGTTATTTTGTAGGTCGATTCGTTAAACTCTTGAGAATAAGCGTTTGTGACGGCAATCACTTCGAAGTCTGACCCATACTTTTTACCAGTGTGCAACTTTTTCAGGTTCGGAAATAAAATAAAGTCTGACGGTGTCATTTATGACCCATAGGCTGCATGAGGCAGCACTTTGAAATCCAATTGATAAATTTTAGCCATCACTGTATCAAGGCGCATCATCCTGATGATACAGACTTTTTTTTGCTTATCTGGGTCGATTCTCGCGAACTTTCTAATGTAGCTGGTCAAGTAAGTTGACACATTACTCTTAATTTATTTTTTTACTTATTTCAAGACAGATGACAAAAAGAAGAATATCTTACGCATCCTAAAATATTGATGCCATAATTTTCCCGACCTATGGAACTGCTTTCCTTTTTTTCGGAGGTGATTCGCCTATCGCTGTCCACTGTTTTAATTGTTTCTTGGCCTTTGAAGTGCAATGGTGAATACAAATTTCGTCCATGATAACGAATCGACGCAAAAATTCCATGAGATTATACTTAAATAGCACCAAACACTGCTCGGAGATGGTCATACGATTGAGTCTGTTCTGGTGTGAGTAATCGCGGTACCCATCACGCAGATAGCTTTATCATTCCCAAAACGTTGCATAGTATGTAATTTACTCACTATTTCGATATGACTACCGCTTCAGCTATCACGACCAACTTCAATCGACAGTCGTTCTATATAGTTTTGCCTACTTAGAGACATTTCTACAGAAATAGCCGTTTTTAGTCCATCCGAACATTATGCATCCTCAGTGCTTGTACGGCCACGTTTAAGATCCACGACCAATATTTTAACAGTTGAAAACAATGGAGCAAACTCGCCTAAACTAGAATCGAGGTCAATTTTTATTTCTATTGGGGATAAACCCTTAATATTGAAGTATTTTATCATTGCGCGTACTTAGATTTTCTCCATAATTTGCAAACTACTTGACATAACGTTATAAAACTTCAAAGGCAAACTAATGAGGGATGGACACTGCACAAAATCATAGACAACTAATGAAAATTGGCGCCATCTATCAGCTATACCGGAAACTTTTCATTATACCCTTGTAAACTCGGAAACTGATATAAGGAAATATTAGATTCATCATTATTGTATTCTTTTTATTTTGAGTCGATACATATATATATATACATACATACACACACACACGCACGCACACACACACACACACATATATATATATATAACATTTTTTGGTAGTAACAAATAAAACTTGGCTAGATACATGTCTTTCCTCTTAAATTCATTACTTTTCTTACTAGTTATTGCTGTTTCATCCGTACATCCAGTTGGGTTTCATACTTCTTTTGCACACAAAATTATCCCAGTAGGATTGAATCTGACTTTTTTTATTTCATTTCAGTTCCTTGACAATATATATAAAAACAATCTTTTCAAGGTATACTATATGTGCAAAATTATATTTATATTGTATAATAAAACCCAAAATACGTTTAAACAAATAAGACGCAGAATTGATTTCGTGCAATTCCTTGAACTCAAACAGCATGCATTTATCATACAAATATAGTGGTTTCGGTGAATACAGAATCAATCATATGAACAATACAAAGATTTGTTGTAATAAATTTCGTTTGCCTGAACGATACATGGTTTAAATTATACGTTAAATCACTTGTGTGCATTGATGGACATAAATTTGAAGTATTTATCAAGACATACACGGATGACATATTTTTCCGATTTTTTTGTGTATAAAGAAATTTATTACTGTTCTTTTCTAATAAAATACCAATATGATTTTCAGATATCAAGCTTTTGATCTTTGTTTTTTTTCAATAAATGGGAGTCTGTTTTTCTTTGTTATCTAAGAACATAACAACTCAATCTATTGATGCGGTCATTGAAAGAAATATATATATATATATATTTCATGTTCATGGATGCACACCTCCATAAAATCATTTGAATCACTTTGGATTTTCAAAGTCTATTTTTGGTTCATGATGTTTATAATACATTTTATTATAGATATTTAAATTTCTTTTTTTTCAATACATAACTAGTACGATTTGTGTTATGATGCAATTGTTTAATAAATAATTATATTATTATTATTTTACCATATTATTTATCATTATTTATTTTATATATATATATATATATATATATATATATATATATATATATATATATATGGTGGGATAAGGAAATTAAAGATTTTATTGAAAATCAGTGAAAAAGAAAGGTATTCAATCGTACAAAATGGAAAAATTCATGGAAAATACCTTTATCCAGCAAGGAATTATCAGAGACTGGTGATGATGATATACATGTACATATAATATATATATATATATATATATATATATATTTAACTACTAAATAAATTCTGTCTTCCAATGTCCGTTTTTCACAAATTCCTAATAAATATTTTAATATGTTTGTTTTAGAGAATTTTGTTTTTCAGACAGACATTCTGCTCGTTAATTTTTTTGATTACTTTTTTGGCGTTAGCTTGTAATCAGCATTTTTATTCACTACTAGTTGTTCATTTTTTATCATTATTTGTTCCGTTTTGTGATAAATTGCTTAATCTTACTATTATATATGTAATTTGTATATATATATATATATATATATATATATATAATTATATATACACATATACATTGGATCAGTGCAAAAGTCCGTATACGATTTGAAATTGAAACTCAGATGATTATTTTTTGCAAAAAACGTTTTAATTAATCAATTATGAATTCTTCATCGTTTTATGCAACCATTTTCAAACGCTCAGGAATGTACTAGATTCCTTGTTTGTAAAATCTACGCGGTTTTCCAGGAAAAAATACGGTGAGGTGGTTTTTGACGGCCTCCACGGTGTCAATTTTTTTTCTGTTTAAACTACCAGAACAAATGATAATCCTAAGTTGAAGTGTCCAGAGAATACGGTGGATGCGATATGATTTCCCATGTCAACTGCTTCAGTTTTTGCAGTCAGTTTTGCTCTATGTGGTTTTTCGTTGCATGGAAGAAGATGACCCCTTTGCGTTTGGCCAAAATCGGACGCTTTTCCTTAATTGCTGTGTTCAGTTTGGTTAGTTATTGACAGTACTTCTCCTTAGTAATCGTTTCGCACTATGATAGCAGCTCAAATTAAACAAAACCTTTAGAATTCCACCGAACACATAGAAACATCTTCATTGGATGCAAACCAGATTTGGCGTCCGGTTCTTCCCCTCATTCGCGTGTTTCCACATTCGTCTGCGTCGGCCGTTGTACAGGATCCATTTCTTATCGCCAATCATTAATCAATCCAAGAAAGGCTCTCTGTTGAGGCGTCCAAGCAAAGAAACTGCCGAAGAGTTGCGCTCAAACTTACTTTTTTCAAACAACAAGTGCGGCACCCACGTATCGAGCTTCAACGTGAGCCCCAGCTTCTTTAAATGCCGAAATGCAGTCGATCTGTCAACGTTGAGTGTCTCAGCAACCTCTTCCGTCGAAATTCATGACTTGTTATCAACTAAAGCGCGCACAACATCGTGGTCGATCTCAGTCAACCGTCCAGAGCGGAATTGATCTTCGAGGTTAAAATCACCAAGTCGAAATTTAATAAACCATTTCTTCACAGTTGGAAGTGATGGTGCGTGGTCCAAATAATCCTCCCGATTATTTGTCGTTACTGCGTCAACGGTTACTCCTTTCCGAAACTCTTACAACATAACGTGTCGAAAATGTATTTTTTCATTGTCCATTTTCAAAAAAGTTTCTTATTCAAATCGAATCGAAACAAATGCGTCT
This sequence comes from Acanthacorydalis orientalis, assembly GCA_034766995.1. Lineage (NCBI taxonomy): Eukaryota > Metazoa > Arthropoda > Insecta > Megaloptera > Corydalidae > Acanthacorydalis > Acanthacorydalis orientalis. The sequence goes on along the minus strand of CM068317.1, from coordinate 11,526,571 downwards.
GATGTTCAAATGACAGCTGTGACTGTCATCTTTCAAACGATACATAACATGAATACATTTCAATCACGAACGCCGCCATGCCACTATTAACACCATCTATTAAATCGTATACGAACTTTTGTACTGATCCAATATATATATATATATATATTACTCAACCTTTTTTCCTTTTTTTAACATATGTCTTATAAGATTTTTTTTACTCTGAGTTTATTGAATTATTGTATAATTCAGGATATGTGCTTATATATAGAATGAATATATCGTTATTCATGAAATGTTTTTAAAAAATAAATATTTGGGGCTTGTTTAAAAGAAAACTCATATATTATAGAACATACTTTTTACAAAATAATGTTAATATCTTTCGTAATATATATATATTATATCGTTTGTAAATAATTTAATCCCTTTTCTGAATTATTTGTGAGATAGTGTTAAATGTTTGTATCCCTCTTATGAATAACTAAGCATAATCAATGATTCGTATTGGAATGTTTTTATACGAGTATTATGTCTTGTGCTTTGAAATTTTAACTTCTAACAGCGTTTGTACATTGGAATCGAATTGACCGACCAACCGAACTTTTTTTAAACGAATTTTCAGACAAATTCTTAAACTGTTGCAGTATATATATATATATATATACATGTATATATACATGTATATATACATGTATATATACATGTATATATACATGTATATATACATATATATATATATATATATATATATATGTATATATATATATATATATATGTATATACAAATAAATGTAATATGCATATTAAAATGGTTGAAGACATAATAATGCATACCTGCAAATGAGAACATGAACGAAAACATTGCTATACGAGGTCATTTTAATATATTTTCAATACAAATAAATTTCAGATATCGTGGTTTTTACTTGTGATCAATGTAATACGAAAATGTTGGCTACATTTGAAATTAATAAAAATATAGACAATATCTAGTCACACACTGGAACGACTTCTGTACTGAGAAGGAAATTGTTATAGGAGATAAAATTAAATGTAAAAAAAACAATGTTTAAAAAATTAAATAAATTAATTAATAACCACAAACCGATAATTAATTCAAGGATATGAAAATAATTCATTTGTGAAAATGAATTTAGTCACAGCTTCGGAACAGTTCTGTTATAAAGCATTAATTTATAATTGGTTGGTTTTCACATTTTTACAAATTCTTTCAATCTTTTTGCTTATCTAAAAAGGAAAGTATGCGTGTCAATAAATATCTCAATAACTACTTAACTTACAATCGTTTTTCAGAAATGCTATAATTGTGTAGAACATTAATAGTATTATATTTTATATTTCATACAATTGAATTAATATAAACTAACAACAATTTAAATACATAAAATCAAAAATGTAAAGTTAACCTACGCTTATACATAACATATATTTATATATATATATATATATATATATATATATATATAATAAATGTCTCTGTAAGAAAATATACATTTCTATTATGGTTTTAACATACATATGGTTATCGACAACCTAATATTGTATAAAACTAAAATTCAATAATTTATCATTTACATGCTTTTAGATTGATTCTATCGATAGAGTTAGTTCCATGTGCCAATTTATCCCCAAATTATTTCAAAAAATCCCTAGCTACTTTTTTTTTAAATGATTACTCTTTAGTTACTCCCTGTTACGAAAATTGTTCCACCACTCAGTGATATTTCCTGACTCTCAATGCATCCAGTAAATTCACACTGAACGAGCTGTAAATCCCAGTACAGTGTCGAGAGAAAGTCTAGATTCTTCAACTATGCTAGGGATCCCGTGTGTTTTAGCTATAAGAATACACTTTCGGCTATATTTTCATTACTATAATAGGAGTTTATGTGTGTGTATATATATATATATATATATATACATACATACATACATACATACATATATATATATATATATATATATATATATATATATATATACTAAAAGTACGAAACGCAAACACTTATTAACACTATTTAAAGCGATGCTAAGTGAGGTGCACGTGAATATGGCAGTTAAATATCTTTTTATTTTAGTAATCGAATTAGATTTTGGTTTTGTCCAGTCCATTTTAGATTTTGTTTATTATTATCTGATGTAGAACGATATTGAAGTGTATGTATGAAGAAACTGATATTTTACATAATTGTATATGTAACAAATTAAATTTGTTAACTTTAATTTGTGACTGAAACGATTCGTCTTATTTTAAATAATATTTGATATTAGAGTATTTTTAACTACCATTTCCTCCCATAAACTCTGATAATATCATCATAGCAATACTACAAGAAATTGCAATATCCTAATGGTCTTCGTCCTTTTGGATCATTTGAATGTCTATTCCCCACTATTAGTCTCGCCAGATTTGCAGGTAGATTTTATATAAAATCATAGTAATAAAAACATGCAATTGTAATTTTAGTAAGAGCATAATTTTGAATTTTCTATTAAACCGGATAATATGAGAATATCATTTATATAAACTGAAAAAATTAATGAAATTGAATATTTTTTCTTTAGATTCAGTAGAATATACAAACAAGAAAATGGAATGAGTTATTCTCTCATCTGACAAACCATTAAAAGTTTTCCAATCAAAAGGTTCAATAAATGATTATTGATCATTTTCAATTATTACTCATGCGCATTTCAACCATTAATCTCAGGGTGTTAAGATATAGAAAAACGTTTTTGATTTTTGAAAAGATTTTTAACGTTCTAAACAATCAAAAATGATCAATAATCTTTTATTGAGCATTTTTGATCTAAAAAATGTTTTGTGGTTTGTACAAGAGAATATTTAATTGTAAAAGTTAATTTAGCTATAGTATCATCAACTTATTGTCACAATACCCACTGTATTGTGACAATAATTGTGTAATCGTATGAGCTGAAGTCATAGGTATTAAGTTGATAGAAAAATAATTGCGGTTTATGGTCTTTAAATTCATGACAAAACCCGCAGTTATTTTCCTACCGATTTAATACAGTAAAATATTAAAATTAGGATCTGATTGGTTGGTTATTTTGGGTTTAATGGCACATTGGCAACTAGATATTTATTACATCCGAAAACAAATTCTAAATAAAAACACACCCCGTTTGTACACTAGCATTCGGATTACCCTCTTAAGTCGAATGAAAAATGTCTGTATACCAAACTCTATGACCAAATCATTTAGAATACTTATTCTCTCTGAGAGAGTTAAAATACACATGTGAAAGAAACTGAACTAGTGAAATATTAGGTTGGTAGAAAAATAATTGCGGTATATAATCTTTAAATTCATATACATTTTTCTCAGCTAGCTGTTTAAGTGGTCCATAACTGTTGAATGACTAGCCCCTAAATTTTGTGCAAGCTCTCGAATTCTAGTACGTGGTTCTGATTCTACTAACGTCTTCATTTGGTCGTTATAAACTAAAGAAGGACACCCGCTACCTTCATCTTCAAGGCTTTCGTCCCCACCACGAAATTTTCAGATCCACTATTGCACCGTACCTTCTTTAACAGTACTCACACCAAAAGCATCGTTCAGTTTACGAGCAGTTTCTTTTGCTTTGCTATCCGTTTTGAACTCATACAGAAAATTGCTCTTATTTGCTTCTTTTCCATTTTTAATTCAAAAGCCTAATTTGAAGTAAAATTAATAGTAAAACCAGTCGATGTTACCAAAATATAGACCGAAAAATTTACTTTAAAATGATATTTTACATGAATATAATGAAATGACACTTTCATTGAAAAAACAAATAAGTTTAGAATTCAGAAAATAAAAACCGTAATTATTTTTCTATCAACCTAATAGCTAATTTTGATTCGATAAAACTTATAATAAATAGAATAAAAAGAGATAACACTCTTCAATAACATATTTAAAAGACTGTGAGCTGATAATAATATTTACAGTTTTTTTCCAAGAAACACATTAACACTAATGACCAGGCACGCCAATTGGCGTCCTAAATAAAATTAGCGTTATCACCGGCAACGCTAATTCGCGTCCTATATGAAATAATCATATGTCCTTAAATTTTCATTTCAGTATCTAAATTATTTCAAAATACACAAGAATTTGAAAAAAACGATCAATGTTTTTTCCCATTTTATAAAAATGCCCCCGGTAACCAGTCATAGGTCCATAGCAAAATCGCCCGGCCAATAAAATAAGTCTGAATGCTTAACATGTGTAACGACACAAGATTTTAAAACATCAAGATCAGAAAGTTTAAGTTTTGCATAAAATGATTTTTATATATTAGAAATATAATTTAAATTTTTATGAATTTGTTTAAAGAACGATACTTTTTAATTGTATGATATATTCTTTCATATATATATATATATATATATATATATATATATATATATATATATATATATATATATATATATGTATAAATATATATATATATATATATATATATATATATATATATATATATATATAAAGGAATATATCATATAATTAAAAGTATCGTTCTTTAAACAAATTCATGAAAATTTTAATCTAATATCAATAACATTTTCAATATTGACGATAAATAATACTCGTATACCGAATATGTGTATTATGTGTGTGTTTCTGTGAAATATATTACTTCCCTCCAAAAGTGGTAATTACTGTTCATACTCTGATAAGGTTTATGTTCAAGCTGAGACCAGAAATGTAAATATGTTATAAACATCTAATCGAAAATAATAATAGAATCAATTTTTATACGATCTTTTGTCCATGCAATGTTGCTATTACATTAATGAACTGTGGCCTTTCTGATTATTCGTTAATTAAAAATGGACTACGAGTATTAAAAGTTTTATATCTAACCAAATAACGAGCAGGGATGTGTAGTTTTCGTCTCGTGCGCAGAAAAATAATAAATATTGGTCAATTTTTATTTAAAAAAATATTAAAAAAGTTCGAGGATATTAATAAATTTGAAATATTAAAAAAAGACATCATGCCTTACGGTTATATATATATATATAATTTTTTTTAATATTAATTTATAATTATAATAATTTATATTAATTTATATATTAATTTATTAATATATAAATTAATATTAATTTTTTTTCTTAAACGTGTTGGCAAAATGAATTCATTATATTTTATATATTTTTAATTATGAATTATATATTGTCTCTCTCTCTCTCTATGTATATATGTATATATGTATATATATATTTATATATATATATATATATGTATTTATTTATTTATTTATATTTTTTTCTTAAACCTGTTTTCAAGATGTATTCATTATATTTTATATATTTTTAATTATGAATTATATATTCTCTCTCTCTCTCTCTCCATATATATATATATATATATATATATATATATATATATATATATATATATATATATATATATATATATATATAATTGAGGTTTAAGGACGCTTCGACAGCTAAGGTTACTAGCACGCGAATGTGCTGTATATATATATATATATATTTTTTTTTTTCTTAAATGTGTTTTCAAGATGTATTCATTATAGTTTATATATTTTTATTTATGTATTATATATTTTCTCTCTCTCTCTCTCTCTCTCTATATATATATATATATATATATATATATATATATATGTACACACAATAAATTGAAGATAGATAGCCAACCCCTTACAAATTTTATGCTTTTTTTTTAAATAGCAAACATACCTCTGAAAAATTCAAGATAAATTTTATACAGTACTTACTTAATTAATGTCATTTTCTACATATATTAAGTAAATGAAAATACACAAATTCATATTAAATTCTTTCAGTTATTTTATAATTTGTTTATAACAATACTAAACAGAATGAATATCTTTAATTAGATGTTAAACATTTGATAAGTATGGTATATTTTTTAAACAATATACACCCTTTTTATGTTGTAATTAACTGAGTCTAAAAATACAGCATTGATTATATCAGTGTTTCTATTATTTATATGAATTGGTAAATTAATTCATACATAATTATACTTCTTTAGTATTGTTTAAATTGATATGGTAACATGGAAACATGAGTAATAGATGTATAGTTGTGTAATAAATAAGAGAGCGCGTTAACAATGTTTTACAAAAGATTAGTGTATTAAATAGCTGAATGCAAAATTTCTATTAACAGTTGATCTACCTCTCACAAATGAAATCTTTTTCACTTACAAACCACATCATTTTTTCCAGTCAAAATTGTTCAGTAATTATTATTGATTATATTTGATTGCCGCTTAAACACATTTCGATAGCAACGTTATCATTCTCAAAGAGAGAAGGTGCAGAAAAGTTTGGAAAAATTGTGTTGCTTATTAGAGTGTAACCCTGATACATGTTTGATTACATAGCTACCAGTTACAGTGATAAGGATTAATATATATATATATATATATATATATATATATATATATATACGGCCTGTGGTAATGCGAACCTGTCAACTCCGCCACCGTATATTTAAACAGATCCCTACATCTCTGCGATTGAGACCTTCAAAGTAGTCCACCTTCCCGTACGATCTATACACTTCTTCGCCAGCTGTTTAGTGTTTTGTAACAATTCTGCGAGTAGTGCACTGTCTTGAAAATGGGAAACAGAGTACATCGCTCACAGATTCTTGGATATCTTCAACGGAGTCAGGTTGAAAGTGATCGACTCTTCTCGACGAATTATTACTGGGGGAATAGAAAAAGTCGCAGGGTGACCCCGTGAAACTAAACGACAAAGCGGTGGTAACGTCCCCTGCGATGCACCAAGACGCCAAAGAAGGCTGAGAGACACTGAGCAAGTCGCAAAGTGAAAACCATGTTGCATTGTCGTCGATGCAGCAACCCAAGTCTTCGCAAAGAGTCTCGTACGCACTCTGAGCAAACCCTTTTTCGTAAATTTATTCGACCGCAATGTGCTCGAAAAATACTTGAAAAACGGGTTTGCTCCAGAGTGCGTCCACGAGACTCGCGAAGACTTTGCTGTCACGACAATGCTCCCTGTCAACAGTGCGTTTTCACTTTGGACTTGCTCATTCTCAGCCTTCTTTGGCGTCTAAAGGTGCATCGCAACGTTACCACAACCGCCACTGTTCACCGGACATGTCACCCTGTCGACTTTAGTTTCGGGGTCATATTGAAAGAACCAACTTTCATCACCAGTAATAATTCGATCGAGAAGAGTAGGATCACTTTCAACCGTCACTTGCACCGTTGCTCTAAATTTCTCTGTTCCATTTTCGTGACATGCACAATACTCGCGCAGAATTGTTACGAAAACACTGGAAACAGCTGGCGAAGAAAGTGTATCGTACGGGAGGGTGGTACTTTGAAGGGGATCTCAATCGAGAGAGTAGGGATCTGCTAAATATACGGTGGTCGGAGTTACAGGTTCGCAGTGTTACCACAGTGCCGAATTTATATATATATATATATATATATATATATATGTATATATATGTATATATAATAGTTGCTAAGGATTAAGTTAAGATTAATAGTTGCTAAGTTGCTAAGATAATAGTTGCTAAGGATTAATATGAATATAAGAATAGTAATTAAAAATTGCATGTTTATTTTTTCAGTAAAAAATAGTTGTTCGTTAAAATATGTAGATTAGAAAAAAATGCATGTTCAATATTCATACATTTAGACTTTAAACAACTAAATTTATTAAAAAACCCTTATTTCTCGGATCCATCAAATTATTTTTAGCGAATTTATAGAATTAGTGCATTTAAACAATCAAACGGAATTCCAGAATGATTATTCTGAACTTGAAGACAATCAAATATAAACTGATGAATATGTTAGAATATTCATCGGTTTGGCAGACTTAGCAAGTGAATGTAATTGAAAGATCAAAATTTAATCACAGTACAGGTTCGGACCTGTGGCTAAGATTACTCTTATATATGAATTTACTTTCCCTCATCTCACAAACTATACAAGTATTTCTGTATTTTTCTCATGTATTTGAGGTATTTGGACAACTTTTATATTGTCGTCGTGTTATTGTTGGCCGTACCTGGAAGTACAAGACCCTGGCGACAGTGTTTTCCATGTGTTTATTTATATCTTTATTATCATTTGTTGTTGATCTTTTTAAATAGTGAACATCTGGGAAAAGGTAAAAGTGTTTCTGATTAAAAATATTCAGTAAAGACATATTGATCGTTTTTGATTATTATTTAAATCATGGTGCTCCTCCCTATTCTCACTCACCTCTGGAGAGACTTCGCCCTCTCCTAACAAATAACAGAAATTAACAAATTATACGCACAAATAAGCTGCAGTAAAATGTAAGTCATAAAATATTTAACAGAAAAGTTTATAAAAATTAAGAACAAAATACTATGGTAAAATGTGTAACAATTTTTTTTTACTTTAAAACTTTAGTGAAGGCATTTTGAATAAATTTCTTATTAGTTTTAACACTGAAATCGATTACCTTGTTTCGTTTTACACTGTGAGAGAGCTACATACAAGTGATTGATGTCAACCAATCAGAACAGAGACCACATGATCTCCATTAACCAACTAAAATACGAATAAAATTTCCAAATAGTGTTGACGAAACTGATTTTTAATTATAGAGATACTTAAAAATCTATCTCTCTCTCTCTCTCTCTCTATATATATATATATATATATATATATATATATATATATATATATATATATATATATATATATGTGTATATATATATATATATATATATATATATGTATATATATATATGTATATATGTTATTTATCGGTTACCATGGATACATTTTTATTTATATAGAGATATAATACATTTCAGTACCGTCGTCGCTATCATCAAAGTGCTAAAATTCTGGATTACATCACTGTCGAAATGCACATGAGTAACAATCAATAATCAGATATTGAAACTTTTTGATTAAACAAATGTGTTTTGTGAGGCGAGAAAAAATTAATTTGTGAAGGCAGCTTTTCAACAGTATTTATTAATATAATTGTGACTAACCATAAAATAATTTAATCAAAAATATGATATAGGTTTGAGATTAACATTTTTACTACATCTTAATAAAAAAAATATAAAAATAATGATATATTTTTTCATTTAAAAAATACTTCTATTCTCAATATAAAATTGGGTATCTAGTTTTATATTATTTCATAAACGTAGAAATGGACGGTAAATCTATAAATGTATATAAAGAAGCATTCAATACTGTTATTCAACTCTATTCTATATAATAAATAATGTTATTTAACAAATATATTAAATAAAATTTTTAAGTTATGTGTAACAACACAGTAACGGTTCTCTGTTATCTTACAAATAATATAGACGATACAGAATAGAGCTGAATATCATAATTTTATTCTAATTTATCTAAATTGGTACTTATATATTTAAAAAAGGTATGTTATACAACTAATTTGGAATAAAAATATAGAAGTAATCGAGCCAGTTCTAATAGTAGCTAAATTCATTTTCAAAAATGAATTCTTTTCACCTCACATACTACAAAAATACTTTCGGATGAAAAATGTTAAATAAATCTGTATCATTTTTGATTGTTACTTATGTTAAGATAGAAAAAGCTGTAGCTTAACGAATGTGCCTAGGCATCAGTAAAAAATGATCATTAACGACTTATTAAATAGTTTTTATCAAAAAAATATGTATATTTTGAGGAGTGAAAAAAATTAATTTATAGAAAAGAATGACTTACATTTTCTTATAAATTAATTTATAATAATTAAGTTGTAGGAAAATAATTACGGGGTTTGTTTTATGAATTCTAACCTTAATTTTTTTCAATGAAAGTGTCATTTCATCGTATTCGTATTAATATCATTTTAAAGTACATTTTCCGATCTATATTTCGGTAACATCTACTTAGATTTTATTATTAATTTTGCTTCAAATTGGGCTATTGAATTAAAGATTGAAAAGATGCAATTAAGATCATTTTTGTATGAGTTCAAAACAGGTGATAAAACAACAGAAACTGTTCGTAAACTAAACGATACTTTCGGTGTGGGTACTGTTAAGGAATGTACGGTGCAATGGTGGTTCCAAAAATTTTGTGCCGGGGATGAAAGCCTTAAAGATGAAGAAGAGCGCGGGAGACCTTCTTCAATTCATAACGACCAATTAAAGGCGTTAATTGAATCAGAACTACGCACAATAATTCGAAAGTTTGCACAAAAGTTAACCATTGGTCATTCAAAATTTTTGAACCACTTAAAACGACTAGAAAAGTCAAAAATGAGAAAAATGTATATGAATTTGAAAGTCATAACCCGCAATCATTTTTCTGTCAACCTAATAATATACGACTGAACATTTTTACAAAGTCCTTCATTATTAATTATTTTATCAATTAAAAATGTTAGTTTACAAATATTCCTTGATTAAATACTATACATAGTTCATAATCAAACAAAATCAATTCAATCAATTAGTAAAATATTACTAGTTATATATTAGTACTAATATACTAGTTATATATTATATTACTAGTTTTATATTAGTATTAGTATATATATTAGTACTGATTTTTTTTCTAACTGACTTGATATTTTTAAAGTTAAAGCTCTAACTATATTTTTTTATAGAATAATTATTATACTAAGTGCTTATTTTCTGTAATTATTTTCTCTAGATTCAATAATCTGCCTATTGACGTATTGTGTTGTTCCTTTTTAGTTATGCAATACTCTTTTCCGGGAAAGAGTGTAAAAGATTAGTTATATATTTGTATTCATTTTTATTCCGCTTATATAATTTAACTGGTGCTAGTTATTCATTGCAAACACGTATATTTAAACTGAAAACCGTTATAAATCTACAATCACTAAACAAGTTCTATCTGCAAATTTTTCAATCGAACTTCTATACAACATAATTTGCAACAAAAATGTGCACAGTGGATTGAATAGGACAAAACGGACGTATAGAGATTATAAAGGGAATATTTTTCTAGACTCCGTCAAATATTTTAATAGAATTATGTACATGGATATGTATGTATATATATATATATATATATATATATATATATATATATATAATGTGTGCATGCATATTTCGTACATTTCAAGTGTACATCGAGTCGAGAGTCTGTAAAAAATCGTCTACAATAAATGAACAGCCGATGTTTAGGAGACGGTGATGACGATGAAGACGAGCAAGTAGAGCGAGTGAGAGTTGTTTATTGAAACCCTCGCGATATGATACCAGTTTGCATAAAATCATTCGGTGCCCTCACACATGGACAACAAGTGCATTTTTGTAACTGTTCGAACGGTCGTTGGTCGAATGCGCTGCTCAGCGTGTGGTGGTGAGACGATGCTCACACTAAAAATACACACCGCGCTCTCTTATGTACATGTATTATTATGTACGTGCATGCACGTATCACATTTACTATTCGCAACCCTTACTTTACCGGTTTTCTTGCTGATTTTACATCGAACAACTTCATTTTTATAATCTGCCTCCTTGGTATAGAGACGTACTCTTATTATAAAGTAGATAGAAAGGATTTGTAGGGATATACATACATACCTTTACACGTGTATGTCTGTATACACACACACACACACACATACACAAATATATATATATATATACACACACACACATACATATAAATGTATACATATATTCATTAGTGTGCATAAAGAGATTTCGTTAATTCATTACAAGTTTCTTCATCACTGTTGTAGTATTTAAATTATTAAAGTTTTAAGTACACAGAATTCAAGTTTCCTGTTTAAAAAGTGAATTTACCTAGAGTGAAATAACGCAATGTGTGTAATTTACTTTCGAACTATTTTTTTAGACATTAAAAATAGATATTTTTGAAAAGGAGTGATTTGAAAAGTGTTTGTTTTGCGTAACAGTAAAGAAATGTATTTTGTATATACACATAAGTACGTTTCATTTATTCAATATATAAGAAATGATATAATTTTTAATGCTGTTTATATTAGGTTGGTAGGAAAATAATTGCGGTTTTTTTCTGAATTGTAATCTTAACTTTTTCAGTGAAAATATCATTTCATTGTATTCATGTTAATATTTTAAAGTGCATTTTTCGGTCTGTATTTTGGTGACATCGACTTTGGTTTTATTATTAATTTTGATTCAAATTGGGATAGTAAAATAAAGATGGAAAAAGAAGTAAATAAGAGAAGTTTTTTATATAAGCTCAAAACGGATGGTAAAGCAAAAAAATAATGCTTTTGGTGTGGGTACTGTTAAGGAACATACTGTGTAATGATTGTTCCAAAAATTAATGCTGAGGACGAGAGCCTCGAAGATGAAGAACGTCGCGAGCGTCCTTCTTCAATTCATAACAACCAACTGAATGGGTTCATTGAATCAGAACCACGCACAATAATTTGAGAGCTTACAGAAAAGTTAGATGTTAGTCATCCAACAGTTATGGACCACTTAAAATCACTTAAATTAAAAAATGTAAATGAATTTGAAGGTCATAAATCGCAAGTATTTTTCTACCAATTTAATATCTTTTTTGTCTTAATACTATAAATAAGCTATTTTATTTTTTAATGTAATGGTAAATATTCGTATTTCGCTCTTATGTCAGTAATTGGCCTTCTAAAAACTAACTTTTCAAATTTTAATTAACAAATTAAAATTTTTCTATATTCGGTAGATTTCAAGATAGATTATTTAATTTTAGCTACATATATATATATATATATATATATATATATTCAGACACACACACATACAATCAAATTAGTTTATAGTAAAAATAAATATAACAAGTTCATGGATGTGATGAGAATATGTATTTTTGTCCATTTATATTTTGTATAAACATTTTCTTGCATAACAAGCTTGTTTCTCGCATATATCGACCAAATTTGATCATCTCTTAGACATTTTGATTTTTCTTCATTTGGTATCAAACTCTATTTGTTAGAACAGATAAAATGTAACTAAATTCTAGATCACTAAATATAAAATATATCAAATGTAAAGCAAACGTTTTTGTCTTCTAGTGGAAATTCAATTTTCAATGGACATGTAATCAGTTTATTTTTTTGTTTAATAAAAAATGGAATTATATCTAATCAATGAAAACGATTTTCAATGCTTTATATTTATCGAATGATTTAATTGTTGTTTTTATGTCTGTGATAAAGTGAGAGCGTTATTCTAATTGTTTGCATTTTTCTGGGTTTGAGTTTCTGTTCTCAACTATATATATTCAGTACATGTTGAGCATCTTGGAATATATTTTAGACATTCTATAAAATCTAATTGAAAATGACACACCTGCCGAAACTAGTAGTGGAAAATACAAAATTTATAAGATTCATAAGAACGAAGACTATCAGGTCGTCATAATTCTATTGAATGACATGTGAAATATTTTACTTACAAAATTATATCTTGTTATAATTATAATCGTATTTTTATTCTTGTTTTCCTGATAGTCTCTGTCTTTTTGTATTAACTAAGCGTCTCTTCTCTACAAATAGTTTTGGCATGATGTCTTAGGTAGATGCTTAATACTCAATATCTCAGTCTTCAACATCTATCTAAGGGCAACATACATGTCGAAACTAATTGTGGAAGAAAACACTAACAGATCCAAAAAGACAAAGACAATTGATACAACATATCGAATTGTTTTTAGATTTATACACAAGTATTATTTGAAGTTGTGTCGAAACGAAGTTCAGGCTTGGGTTAGTTTCATGTTAAGTAACATTAGAAATTAATACACAACTAAAACATAATTAATGATAAATAAATTTAAAGTATTATTTGAAGTTTAAATTTATTTATCATTAATTATGTTTTAGTTGTGCATTAATTTCTAATGTTACTTAACATGAAGCTAACCCAAGCCTGAACCTCATTTCGAGGTCAAGATATATTTTTGTCATTGACAGATAAAGTCAAGAAAACAATTGTTGGTATGAATATGAATAGTTATTTGTTTGATACATAGTGCATTTTATAATTTTAACATTTACTCTATTAATAAATAAACTTCCACCTCACAAAAAATTAAAAATATATAATTTTTATATATTTACCAAGATATATCGTGTACCGTCATTGATACATGTGGCCTGGTAATGAAACTTGTTCAAAAACGGCTTGGCAGGGAAAGTGTTAAGATTATATTGTATTTATACTGAAAAAGATTGTATCTAAGTGGAATTGACTTATTGGTATAACAAGTATTGATTGTAATGAAAAGTATACGTAATCCCTGCAATAAATTACTAAATTCGATTATGTATATATATATATATATATATATATATATATATATATATGTATATATTCATATGTATATGTATATATATTTATATATGTATATATATATTTATATATGTATATGTATATATATATATTATATATATATATATATATATATATATGTGTGTATGTGTATATATATATAAGGAGTTAAAATTAATTCGGTGCCTCTTTAATAGAAAATGAATGTTTACGGAAAAATGAAATACATTTCAATTCTACAAAATATCCTGCATTATTTTGTATAACTTTGTTCTATCTGACGGATAACTAAAGAATTCCTTTTCAAAAGAAAGATGGAGGTTTTGAGTAATTTTTGGAACCTCTTACACTGTTAGAATTTTTTGTATGTTTCATACGTCACTACACCTTCCTCCAAATCTGAACAAATCATTCCCGCTGCTTCGGCAGCATTTTTTCAACTATCTGCCGTTTTTGGGACACCATCGTGTTCACAATTGTTTTTTGACAATTGATTAGACAAGATATATAATATTTTTATATATTAAGGTTGGCATTTCAAAATCGTAAAACAACGAGAAAATATTTTAATTGAAACAACGTTATAATTGAGTCAAGTTAAAGGTACCGAAATATTTTTTACATCTAATATGTGTGTGTAAAGTATTATATATATATATATATATATATATATATATATATATATATATGGTTTTATTTATAATTTGTTTACTATTGAGTTCGACGCACACACAAACTTCAAATTTTTATTCATTTATTATACTATCTGATATTTTTGCTCAAACTCATGTCCGGAAAAATGTTAACATACAAACATTGTGTATAAATTAGAGATATTATAATATATATGAAGCTAATAGCTTTTTAACGAAATCAGAATGCGAAACTATTATTTTAGTAATTAAACTTTTAGTTTATGTTTCTCCTGTCGTAATATATTCTATTTATTTCCAAGCGTATATATATATATATATATATATATATATATATATATATATATATATATATATATATATATATTAGCCTTTTCAATACAACTTTGTTTGTTTTGATTAATCTCGGTAACTGGTAATTAATTGCCTTAAAAGGTAGTAAAAATTGGTCAAAACTATTGTCCATGAATTTTCCAACATCTTGGATAAAAGATATAATCTTGGGAATTTTTTTCCCATTAGTATTCTATAGTGGATTCATTATGTAAAGCATTTCCATGACAGGAATTTTTGAAAATCGGTGAAGCATATATATATATATATATATATATATATATATATATATCCAATTAGCAATAAAAAGGTCTGATATCGTTTATAATTAACTCCTTTTTATACACATAATGATGTACATATTTAAAGTATTACTGAAATTATCAATAATATGAAATTTTAATGTAAATACAGAAGTTACAAAGGGATTCGAATCTCGAATAAATTATTTTTTATCGTCTCATGAATCACAACAACTTTTCTGATCAAAAATGTATAATAAAATTATTACTTATCGTTTTTGATTGTTACTTATGTGCATTTTAATGACAATGCTGTATCATCTCAGAGCGCTAGATATAAAAAAATCATTTTTAGTCAGAAATTTTTTTATGCATTGTGACTCGAGAGAAAAATTCACTCTTTAAAATGAATTCAGTTATAATTCAAGTTTTGTGTCAAAGTTTAAAAGTCTAATACTTGTACCTCTTGGATAGTTCAGATTTCAACCCTTGTTTGTATATATATATATATATATATGTATGTATTATATATATAAACATATATATATATATATATATATATATATATATATATTTGCAATATTATTAATTAATATTCTGTCGTTACTACGATGTTTGTACAATCAAATTTTATTAGATACATTTTGAAATCATTTTTTTAATGTTTGATTTTTCATAGCTAATTAGTTATTTTTTTATTTTTAATATTTATTTCATAAATGTTTTTATGCGTTTTTTATGCAAAATTACTCGTACAAACGTACGAAAAACATATATTTTTAAACAGTTTCAGACAGTTTTTTTAATAGATACACTTTATTACATTTTGACCAATCCTGAACACGGTCTTATATATTAATATTGTTTATCATTTCGTGAAAATCATTTTAAATTCTTTACAGTCACTTATATGAAAATTAATTATTAATGTTATTTGACATATTGTCCGTCTCATTAATTTTTATTTATTTACAGTATGGTACGAAATAACCGTATAGTTTTTATTGAGAATATTGATTGGTCAGTTATTTTCATACATTTGTTTCTTATCTACATATTTGTTTATATATATATATATATATATATATTATTTTGTCGAGATTTTATACAATAAATGTTTCTATTTTGTTATAAATGTTCATAATATGTTTGTTTCAGATGGATAACAATTACACGAACGTGCTTCCGACATAGTAAAGAATAAGGTAGGATTATTTTTAATTTGAAATTGATTTATATAAGAATATATTTTAAATTTATGGTTAGTTAAAATCATTATATTTGTTTATAGTTCGGGTTTATGTTTTTTTTTTTTTTTTTTTGTGATAAGAATTTTACCCTAAATGTATATAGTTGCGGAATTGCAACATATTTATTTTTTGTTTATATTGATGGTATTAGGTACTGGAGATGTTTTGCCTCCTACTGTTGCATTTCTACAACATAATTGTATCAATTATTGAGCAATTATCTAAAAAAAATGTACATCATGTAATCTAAATATATCATATATCAATAAATTATGTAAAAAAATCAACTTTTAATTAATTTCCCATCAAATATCTACTTATATTGATGAGAAAAATACTTTTTTTTTCAATTGTATTTTAAACTCGAAAAAGCTATGCGTTTAAGGGTTGGAGTAATTTTTATATTAGAAAGAAATAATTATAACTTGAAATAATATTCTAGAAAATAATATAATAATGATTTTCATTAGTCAGAAAATACAGTATGATATTCGATATTATGTTACAATATGCTTATGAAATAAAATAAGCGATAAATACATTTATGCATCATCGCAATGATACAAATGTGTGATTTAAATTTTAGTAAATGAGTAGTTTGAGACTTATCGCTTTAATTCGAGACATAAAAAGCCAGACATAATAATACACACTTTTCAGGATTAATTTGTTGAAATTATATTGGATTTTTATAAAATGGACTAGATACGGTATATAATTTTCATTTTTTCATCTCTTTGTGTTTGGTTAATATTATTTGTTTATTATATTTTTACATTATGAAAATAACTATATTTATCGAATGTATTTTGAGATTTTTATATACTTTAATGCTCTGTGAATGATGACGTCACTGTCAAAATGCGCATAAGAAACAAAAAGTGATCAATCATTTTATTTTTTTGAACATTTATGATCAGAAAATATGTAATGTATGGAGTGAAAAAATATTATAACGTATTGCAGTGTAATCTGAGCCAACTTTAGAGAAATTTTATTAATTATTTAAAATTTCATCGACGGTCTGTGGATAGATTTGAACCTTTTGAAGCTGGTCATGTATCTAGGAATCCATTGATGTTTTCCAATGAAATTATAGTCGCAGAGACCTATCTTTTAGATGATATATTTAAAGGTCACTAATCTCTCTCTAATGAGACTAAATTTAAAACTCTTTCTTTCATTAAAAAATTACATTTCTAAAATTAGAAAAATCTCCTTTTTTCATCTGAACTCCTATAAAAATTATGAACTTCAGAATTGGGTCGAATAATATTTTTTTTACAAAAGTTCATCATTGGAAGAAAGCGTATAAACTTTTTTGAGACTCTACGTTCTTCATGTGAATCGAAAAAAAATTTTAAATTCTGTGCGCAGCGATTTTTTTTGATTCATTGATAAGTTAGTTTTTTCCTGTCAAAAAATTACAAGAAAAACAGTCAAATGGTACAGAAAACGTTTTTCCGATATTTTTGATCTTACGATCTACAACGCGTACGTTATTTACTGCCTTGTGAATCGTACTGGAATGAGTTTTGCTGACTACAAAGTCATATTGGTTTCATATATTATTCAAAAAGTTGCTCCAAATGCATCTTCTATAAGAAATCCAAATTCACACCGATTGATGCTTCATTTTTCGGAGAGAATACCGTCAGATCATGGTCAACGATCACAGTTGGTAGTTTGTAAAGCAAATGGAAAAGACCGATGTCCAGGTACAAGATGTAACCTATATAAAATCGTTTTATGCACACTTGATGGTTTCAACATTCTTCACACTCAACACGAATGTTATTTCTGCAAATTTTCAATTGTAATCAGTTTTTCCGCTTCCAATAATATGTTTCCAATTAAGAGATTTATGTTTCCTCTGAATATTATCAACGATTTCCCACGATATATCAGATAGATGTGAAATTTCTAATCGCTAATCTAAATTGAGATATTTTTTTCTTATAACCGACAAATTTGCAATTTTTATTTTGTTTACGATAAAAGAATGTTCAATTAATCGAAAAATATTTGTTAAATTTTTGCATTCTTTCCCATTTTGATGCCAAAGGGTTAATGTTTATACATTTATATATATATAAGGGTTAATAAACCTTAAGTTTCGTATCTCCATCTTTGTTGCACTTATTTATACTCTAAAAAAGATAGATCTATAATGCAAATATTTGCATATCTCTTAATATTCTATTCGGAATTTTTAGAATGAAATTATCAGTATATATTTATTTCATCTATGAGAAGAGCATAAACTTATTTCAATAGATTTAAAGTTTCAAACAATAGATTGATGAAGGTAGTGATCTTAATATATTACATTTCACAATACAATGCTCAAGTTAGTCACGTGTTGAATCTACTATCGTTTGGTTAACAGTTGTTTGAAGACGCGTAAAATTAAAAAAACGATTTTTATTCAAATATTTTATCATAATCTGTATTCGTTACCTCTAAAAACCATCCAATGAATTGCTCATAATACAAGATAGTGTTTAATGAAGTTTTCCGTATCCAGGAATTTTTATATAGCGTGAGTTAGTAATTGGAAGGTAGATTTTAAATAAATATTCCTAATAAATTTAAATGGGTCATAAAAGAATGTTCATTATTCGAAAAATATTTATTAAAAAATTTTAGCACTTTTTCTTCTCACCGGCTCCAAAAGGTTAATGCTTATATTATATATATATATATATATATATATATATATATATATATATATATATATACATATAGTGACGCATTCAGGGAGGAGGCCAGGGACCCTGAAATCCTCCAAAATAAAACAGGAAAAACACTAGAAAACAAAACAAATCATCGCACGAAAATACTCCAATATACACAGACAGATTAATGTAACCACGACTGAAATAATTCAAGAGCTTTGTAAAAAAAGAAAACTGGATTTTATTCTTTAAATAATTTTTTTATATTCACCTAATGAATTTTATATAATTCACATTAAAAAATTTTTTATCCGTTCAACTCGCCTCTCCCCCATATTAAATCCTCGGTATATATATGTATATATATATATATATATATATATATATATATATATATATATATATATATATATACGTATGTATTATTATAATTAAAAGAGCATCAACAGTTCAAACTATGTGTATGTTTTAACTATGTGTAAGTATAATTAAATATTGTGCATTGATTGATCTATTCTGCAAAGTACCTGCGAAAAGTCGAATAAAGTTGTAGCCATCATTCAGCGTTAAGCTGATGCAACTATCTATCAATCCGAAGGGAAAGGGACGTTGATACGTGTTCTCTCTCACTCGTACACGTTTGTCTGATGCATTTTTATAAAGACGCGTAACCAACCACACCATGCTATCGTGTGGTGGTCGAATAGCGGTGGTTCGTGAAGCAGTTGAATTCTGCCTCAAGTCTGATTCTTCGTCGAATACAATACACACCAAATATATATACATTATATATATATATATATATATATATATATATATATATATATATATATATATATATATGTATATAATGTGTATATATATATATATATATATATATATTCCATACACGCATGTACACAAATGTGTGCGTGCGTTGTGTTTTTTTTGTGATCCACACGCACACACGCACGCATAAAAACAGACGCGACGATGCGATTGAACGCACACCATTGCATCGACCGCTACGTTCGGCAGACGTCAAGACAGTTGTGTTTTGACTCCGGTGACGCGAGCATTCTGTGCGTACGCTGGCTGAGCGTGTTGACGCTGTCAGCAGACCGGCGTTTTTCTGCGGTGTGCCGTGTTATTACTATTATTATTACAACTAGTTCACTCCTCGTGCAGCCGATTCGTATGCATACATCTACGCGTGTGTTGCTATTAATTTTACAATAAATATATTCGGAACGTTTACTATTTGCGTGTCCGTACGAATCGGCCAAAGAACAGGACAACATGGTTGTGTGTATGTTTATTGTGTGCGATAAAAATAAAGTGTTCGCGTTTTTACGATTAAGTATATCGTGCTAGATATAAGGGTTGATGTATATTATTCATATATATCTTCTTTGTATATACATGTATATATATATATATATATATGGATAAGATAATCAATTATAATTTTTTTAATTTTATTTGCAAACATTTTTTTCATATATATATATATACATATATACATATATACATATATATATATATATATATATATATATATATATATATATATATATACATATATATATATATATATATATATATATATATATATATATATATATATATATATATATATACATATATATATATATATATATATATATATATACATATATATATATATATATATATATATATATATATATACATATATATATATATATATATATATATATATATATATACATATATATATATATATATATATATACATATATATATATATATATATATACACATATATATATATATATATATACACATATATATATATATATATATATATATATATATATATATATATGTGTATATATATATATATATATATATGTATATACATATATACACATTTATATATATATATATATATATACATATATATATATATATATATATATATATGTATATATATATATTTATATATATATATATATATATATATATATATGATCGAAACTTCACATTTTCTTCATCATTATCAAACTGTTGACAACTAGCAGAAAATCTATTTAACATTTCTTTAGCAATTTTGTAAATTTAATTTTTCTAGACTAGTCTAAAAAATGATTTTTTCCAGAGGGATTTTGTAAAAAAAAAATATAAAGAAATATGATGTTATTGTTTCTTCTTTTACTTATTTATTCTGTATTTGCAATAAGATGTTCTTTACTTGGTTCATTGTTAACCTTCTTTAATTTCGAAAACAGAAATTTTAAAGCATAAACAAATTTTACTTTTTTCTCGAGAATAAACACTAAGTACAATTATGTATATTTATAACTTACATAAAACAACATTAAGTATGATGAAGTTCGAAAGTTACAACAAAAGTCGACATTCATTCTTTATTATTACTACATTCTTTGTTATTCGTATTAGTACTGTATTTATTTATTTTCGTAACGTTTAAGCATCATTTGAGGTCTCCTGTAGATTCAATAGTAGTATTTGGTGTTTATGAAGGATTGAATTGCGTTTTTTTTCCAGTAAATTCTTATATTCTTCAATAATATATTTTTTCAAGCATTTGGTATTAATGGATGGATTGAATTGCGTTTTTTTCAGTAATTTCTAATATTCTCCAATAAAATGTATTTTCTTTCTTTTCAATTGGATGTTTGAAACTGATGGTTGTAATATTTTTAGGGTTGTATTATACATTGTTATATATATATATTTATTTATTTCTTTATTTATTTATTTCTTTCTAATAGCGTTACAGTTCGGGGTGAGCTGTAGCCTCATTTAAGAAGTGTCTTTACATTGGACGATCTGGTGCGACCATTCTCATTTATTAACTTGAATTGTCTGTACATTATTCCTTACGCCGTCTAACCATCTAGCTCTGGTACAACCTGGGATAGCGCGAAAGTCTACTTTGAGCTTGGTTGTCCTTCATAGCTTGTATTATTATATTCATCCCAAAAATATTTTTCTGTGCCTTAGCGCTCTGAAGAGAAAGGCATCGCCATCGAAATACTCTTAAATAAAGCAAAAAAATGATTAATCATCTTTTGAACCTTCATTAAAAATTTTAAATCTGATTTGTTGTGGTTTGTAGGATGAAAAAATAATTAATTTGTAAATATTCAATCAAATTCACTTCTAGTGATTTCAGGGATGAGTAAAGCTCTTTTATTACGTTATATAATATATATTTCTTTATAAGACTCGATGTATGAAATAGGTCGTTGCTTTGATGAAAAATATGCTCAATGTTTCAGTACTGAGAATAAAATTACTTTTCAATATTTTCATTAAATCATGTATAATGTAATTCAATCAGCTCTTCTTATGTTGTTCCATTTATGGACCATGGTATATTTACCGTTAGGCTTAATTTTTTGAACAAGATTTTTCATTTTCATTCTTATCGGTAGTGTAAATCACGCTTAGTTTAATTTTTTACCAAAAATGTTAAACTTACAATTGTTAGAGAATATAACTTTTTTTATAGACTGAAGTTTATAAGTTAGTACTTTTATATATAAAAAAAATAAATAATATTATTTGAAGGTTAAAATATTTCTTTTTTTGTAAATTTATAGTTTTGTGATATCCACAGTTTTCATAATAAAGGTTTTATTGATAATTTTCTGTTCAAGTCTTGTGCTTTTAAAGTATTTATGTACAGTTTGATGGCTGGTTAGTTATTAGGAGTTTAAGGGTGCGTCGACAATTAAGGTCAGTAGTCTAAGAACACAAATACTTTGTACAGTTTGAATCTGGACGCAATTTTTTTTATATGTCTACTAGCCATTCTACAGCTAATTTCTACCACACACTAATTCTTGCATAAAAGACATTTTTCTTTTGCTCTCGTTCATTGATTTTGATGATTTCCCAGTTTGCTGCTCACTTTCATAATTCCTAGTATCACTATTTTTTTTATTACTGTCTTAATCGTAGTGTGCAGATAATCCAATCATTTTTTATATTAATGAACTTGATTTTCGTTTGTTTCTTAGTTTTATTAGAAATTTTCAAACATTTTCAAACATATTTTATTTTTTTATACTTTTATCTGATGTATATTGTTTATTATGCATGTGTATTTTTTTAGTTTTATTTACGGAATTTATTTTTAAGATTTTTTCCTGGCCACATTTAATTTAATAATAAATTTATAAGAAATTGATGTACAGTTTTAGAATCTAAGCTTACTTCTGTTATTTCTTTAACTTTTTAACAGAGGAATTAATTTTTATTCGTGTAAAAAAAACTCGTTTCACAGTGGGGAGTTCCTTCTTTGGAATGGCATGTTATTATATCGGGCCTAAAGTACGAAAAAGGGAAGAAAAAAATATTTTATGACGTTTGAATAACGGTTTCGGTGCTATCAGACATTTCAATATCTTCTTCTGATTGCACACTAGTCCATCCGTATCAGCAGTCACCATCGCTTTCTTCAGAACTGCTACTGTTAATAATAATTCGGTGTCGTTTACATACCGGAGCGAACACTTCTTCATCGTCACTCTCGAGAAGTTCCAAATTAATTTCTTCATGAAGATGAGGTTTATCCATATTTTGAGACGAAATAAAGTTAAACCAGTAAAATGTACCAAACAATTAGACGTAGAACTCGCTACTAATAATATAAAACGATACTAAAACAGTATGAGAAAATTGTGATCAATTTTCTTGATCCTAGTTGATGAAGGACATAAGAGATGGCACTAACAATATATATATATATATATATATATATATATATATATATATATATATATATATATATATATATACATATACATATACTAGCAATGTATTGAGATATAGGTACAATAAAAATGTTGTAAAACATAATACCGAATAGAGAGTACTTTTTGAAGCACCATGACGAAAAATGTCGTTATACTCATTGGACTTGTATTTCTGTCATGACGAAATATTTCGTCAGGTCCAGTTAAGAGGTTAAGATCATCTGCTAATTTTTGCACACCAATTTTTGAGTTAGGAGAGAGCAATGAAAGTTTATTTAGCTTTGGAGATCTTTTGATCTCAACCTAATTTCATAGTTCTTTGTTATAACTGTTTTTCCTTATTATAATTTAAACCGTGGATTTAAGTAATTTGACTCCTCTCACTTATAAAATTAACAATTTTTTTTCGTTTTTCAGTTTGATTATACATTTTCTAACATTTACAAATACTCCATTTGTTTACATTGGTGGACTGTATGTATTTATCTATTTCCATTAAAACAATTCGAAGGTTACAGTTTTCAAATAACATATGACAACAAATTTCATTTAATTTTCACTGAAATTTTCTCAGTGGATCCTCATAAGCATTATTATATCTAGTCGTTTGTTGCAACACAACAGAAATGATTTTCATTCCTTCCTTCTTTTATTATGAACAGAAAATTTATTCTGATTATTTTTTAGAATATTGTTTTATTTTATGTCACTTTTTCATTATCAAAAGGAAGGTTTAAGGTATCCATCCATTTTGTTGATTTTTTTTGTTTTGTAATTGACTTAAGTACAAGTTGATGTTTGCAATTAATATATACACACACGCATAGGAAAACTTCATTTAGCGCTTCCTCAATAAAACACTGTTTTGATATAACATTCCATGACTTTACAAGCCTTAGACCTTAGTGAAACATAGAAACGAATTTTTGCTACAATACTTTGATATATAGTGTTAAGATTGAAAATATTATTTTGAGTAGGTGCATGGATAAAAATGAACTGATTGAATTAATAAAAATATATAATGTTCAAATTAGCAAATGATTTTGTACCAAACCAAGAACCTTTTATTTTCAATTGTATTTTAAAGTTCATTTATGTTATATAGAAAATTCTATGTATATACTATATGCAATACACATAGTGTGTTATAGAACGCCTCGTTTAATGCTCTCGTATTTAGTGCTCAAGAAAGTGTTATGAGCGCTAATCTATACTAACTTGTATACACACATACAAATTAAATTGTTTCTATAATGAAGTACTTTGTAATAAGTCTGATTTTTAAATTTCAAATACTGTGTCCATTAAGTAGTAATATTGATTATATTTATTTGGTATATTGTTAAATGTTATAATTTTCCCATATTTTATTACAAAAAAACATATATATATATATATATATACATATATATATACATATATATATATATATATATATATATATTTATATATATATTTATATATATATATATATATATATATATATATATATATTTATATATATATATATAGAGACATTTATATATATATATATATATATATATATTTATATATATATATATATATATCTATATATATATATATATATTTTTATATATATATATATATATATATATTTATATATATATATATATATATATATATATATATATATATATATATATATATATATATTTATATATATATATATATATATTTATATATATATATATATATTTATATATATATATATATATTTATATATTTATATATATATATATATATATATATATATTTATACAAAGTAAATATTTCATTTTATTTTTTTTTCAAGCCAAATAAATATCTAATTTTAAGAATAAGGAATATCAAACTGTTTGATAATGCTGAAAAATATAAATATATTTTTCTTAAATGAAAATTTTGTGTTAAAAGTACGAAAACAGAAATAGTTTAATAGATTGTAACAGACATTTGTTCTCTTATTGTTGATCAACATTCATTCTACAGAAATATAGTATTTAGAAATAAAATAAAACAAAAAAATTATATATATATATATATATATGTATGTATGTATGTGTATATATATATATATATATATATATATGTATGTATGTATGTGTATATATATATATATATATTCGATTTCATCAGACTTGTATGTACACACATACATTTTTATACCATGATTATTTTTATTCTTCAACAATTGACTGTTGAATAAAGACATCTTGTAATATTTTCTAGTTTGAATAATCCACTGCCTGTCTCTAACCTACGAATTCTCCCATTGCATTTTCTGATATATCTTACCCACCTGTTCGCTTTCCGTGCTTTTTATATTTTTTGCCTCACAGTCAATACATTTACTGTCCATCTGTCTATTGTATTCTCTTTTTACAATGTACCCCTCACATTTTCATATTAAATTCTTTAATCGTGTTAATGACTTCCTAACTTGTGTTCATTATCGATTCATTCTATTCTTCTTCTATCTGTTATTATTATTTCTAACTCACATCCTTTCAAATTTATCTGAAGTCGTTGAATTATTTTAAAACTTAAGATTTATATTTCGTTTCCTTGGATAATAAGAGGTAAAATACAGTGATCAAATACTGGTCCTCTTAACAAAGTAAAATCTTAGGTTTCAATATCGACATACTTTGTGTAAATTAATGCCATTAAGTATTATATATATATATATATATATATATATATATATATTTATGTATATATATGTATGTATGTATATATATATATGTGTGTATATATATATAAACCCTTTGTGATCATATTAATTTTATACATAGGTTCCAAGTTTGTCGGAATTATATTCTTACCTAATTAATTTCTCTTTCGCTAACTTTATTTTTTCTATTTTAGAGTATTTTTTATTGAATATTTTAAGAAGCGAAATTTTCTAATTGCACTTAAAACAAAACTTGTAAAGTCCTATTAAGAATTTCTATGTAATCTCTGAAGCGTGTTGACTTAGTGTAATATACGATCAGAATGAAAGTAGTCGTACGACCGCAAACGGTTAAGTCATGTCGGTTGATATTAATATTTAAATTTGTACTGAATTAGCCAAGTTCTTCAATTATCTTATCTAGATCCAAAATGTTTACGATGATAACACATTCACAAATTAATTTCTCTCTCAATAGACACATCATACATTTTTTTCTAGATCATAAACATTCAATTAATGATTATTAATCATTTTTGATTTTCGTTTATGTGTGTTTCGATGGCAATCGTATCATTCTCAGAATGCAGAAGGTACAGAAAAATCTCTGATAACTGTAGCATCATTTGTGAAAGTGAATTTAACCACAATGACAAAATTGTGTTGTGTAAAGATAACTGTACTATTATCAACAAGATGGAAATGGTGCAGACATCGTCTTTTATTTTTATGTTCTTATCTAATCAGCTGAATGAATTGAATAGTTCTAGATGTCAATAAACAATTTTGTAAAATTGTAAGCTAATATATTTTTCTTATTCCTATTTCAATTTTTCATGTTTTTATACCTTGAATATATATATATATATATATATATATATATATATATATATATATATATATATATATATATACACTCTAATATATGCAAAATTGTTATATTTAGATAGTATTTATTTTAAATTAAAATAAATGCAGTTTTTTTTGTTAATAACTGATACTTCTCATAAAATGTACCATTGAAGTCCGATCTCTGAAAAAGTCTTTAAAAATACTTGCCCCATATTAATTTATTTATGTCAATGTTTACATTGATTTCTTATTTTATGAAAAACTGACGAATATGATTTAAAAGAATCTTTAAATTGTATCAATAAGAATGTGAAATTATTAGTTTTAATATCCCTCTCTCTCTCTCTCTCTCTCTCTCTATATATATATATATATATATATATATATATATATATATATATATACACACATTTTATATATATATATATACACACATATTTATTTACATATTTATACATAAATAAATATGTGTGTATATATATATATATATATATATATATATAGAGAGAGAGAGAGAGAGAGAGAGAGAGAGAGATATGTATATATATAACGTGTGTATATTTATATATACACATATCAAGCATTTTTTATTTTTTATGAAAGATAATTTCATTACCAAGAATATGAAGTTTTTGCCTGTTCAGGATTTATTTGTAGCTTTCTTAGAATTGAAAAATTAAAATATCAACAATTATGAATGAATTTGTAAATGATAATTCTTAAGAAGTTTTTATTTAGAATTTGTGCTATTAATAGAAAATATAACTAAAATTTAATATAGCATTTGCTCAACTCTAATAAAAAAAATAATGAAATTTCTCTTCAGTATATAATGATTGATATTTGACATCTTTAGTGATTTTATTGTTCTACAATCTTATTGTAATCCAACAAAATACATTTTTAGATTAATTGGTTTTTATTTATGTAAACTGGCGTATGTAGATTTTATTTTATCATTGAAAATTTAGAAAACTACATAATTTTTTTCAAATTATTTTTCATTTCGATAACGCTTAGATCTATATTTGGTGTCAGTAAAGATTATTAGTTTTTATAAATGAAAATATGATACACATTTGTTTCTCAATGAAAATATTATCTTTTTACATTACTTATCTGATATTTATATTTGAAAAGTGGAGAAAATGTTAATGTAAGAAATTAAATTGAATGAAGACTGTTTTTGCAAAAAAATGAAAATATTTATATTTAATGCAATTACGTACCATTTAGAGTAGTAATGTTCAGCTGGTAGCTCGTGGGCGAGTAGTGACTACAAATCAATTTGAGCCTGTAAATAAAATTTTACAGATTATTTGTCTAAATTAATTCATAATTTTCTTCAAATCCATTATGTAATATTCATAAAGTTAATGTATATTTACATTTATTAACATATTTATTTTGATTATTTATTATTCTCTTTAGGAGCGAAGAGATAGATTAAAGCTATGGGTATAATTTAAGTAACCTTAAACTTTTAAAAGATGGATTTAGAGTTTTCTTCTTTGCTGATTGAAAAATAATCATTTTAATTAGACATTAAAAGTATTTCAAAAATAATTATTATATTAGTACGAGGTGTATATATATATATATATATATATATATATATATATATATATATATTTATAAGTGTAAAAATTAGATACAGAACTATTATCCTTTTCTGGTCTTTTTTTGAGTAAATTATTTTTGTTAACCATTTATTGTCTTTTTCTTGTAATAAGCTCTATTTATTTTCGTTTTAAACTTTTCACCGTTATTATATATGTAACTCTTGTTTGTTTTTCCATTTTATTTTTATTTTATCCCTTTTTGTTTTTAATTTTTTATGTTTTCCTTCCTTTGTTTGAAGTTGCTTAATTAATAATGAAGACACATGGTTTACTTCAAGAATCAGGATTCGTAGGATAATTTAATAAAACACTTTTCTTTTTAATATTTAAACGCCTAATAGTACCGTACTCAATCACATATTCATTATATTTAATAATATGTAATAATAACTATAGGTGATTCAATTTAGGTGTCCACATGAAAGTATTAAAAAATAACATGATTTTTCTTAATTTTTGAGATTTTTTTAATACTGTCATGTGGAAACCTAAATATCCTCTCTCTCTCTCAATATATATATATATATATATATATATATATATATATATATATATATATATGTATATATATATATATATATATGTATATATATATATACATTTAATATATATATACATAAATATATATATATATATACATATATATATATATATATACATATATATATATATATATATATACATATATATATATATATATATATATACATATATATATATATATATATATATATATATATATATATATATATACATATATATATATATACATATATATATATATATATATATATATATATATATATATATATATATATATATATATATATATATATATTAGGTGTACAAATTAATTCGGTGTCTTTTAAACAGAAAATTAGGATTTACGAAAAAATGGAGTACATTTCAATCCTCAAAGTATCTCTCATTATTTTGTAGACCTTTGCTCCATCTGTTCCATAACTGACGAATCCATTGTCAAAAACAAGATGGTGGTTTTGGGTCGATGAAGTCGTTCATTCGTTTTCGAACCTCTTCCACTATTTTAGCATTTTTTGCATGTTTTTATGGATCACAACACCTTCCCCTAAAGCTGAACAAATCATATCCGCATCTCAGACAGCATTTTTTCAGTTAGAATGCGAAAAAAGTATTCAGTGTTTAATATGCTGATTTTCGGTCGCCATTGTGTTTACTGTTTTATGAGGTTATATCAACTGCTTTTCCAAGATGTATAGAGTTTTTAAAAGTTAAGGTTGGTACTCAAAAATCTTTCAAATATTTTAATTTAAAACAGAGTTATGACTGATTCAATTTAAAGGGACAGAATTAATTTATATTCCTAATGTTCATAACTTTATATATTTGTGATAGCGATAATTCTTTGTCCAACTGGTGCTTATCTTTTTGGATCAATGCATTTCAGTTTCCTACTTCTAGTTTCGACATGTGTAGCATCTTCAGGTAGATTTTAAATAACTTCGAGTTATCTACCTGTAGATGACACACGGGCAGAAAGTAATAGGAAAGAACAGAAACTCAAGTTATCCAAAAGGGCGCTCACCACCAGAATTATATAATAAACAAAAAGTTAAACAACGTGAATTCTTGTATTTAAATAGTGGAACGAGTCACTTAATGAGTTTCATTATTTTTCATTTGACTTTCATTTCTTTCTAGTATCCTCTGGAATGAATGATTCCTTCTAGGTGATACTTTATTCTAAATAAACATACTATGTAAATTTTCCATTTCTATTTATATTAATTTCTGGTGAGCAAAGAAACTAAGAGTTTTTTTTCTATTTTCTTGCGATCCACATTGAGATATATTTTTCAATGGGCTTCATCTATTTTTTGAACCAACTTTTTTTTCTCTTTTATATATATATATATATATATATATATATATATATATATATATTAAAATATAAAATGTCAAAAGACATTTTTAATGTAAATATTTTAAAACAAATTATAATCATTTGCCTGTATTTAAAAAAATATTATTTCAACAGTAGTATACATAAATATTGTTTTTCACTTTTGGTTTTCCTCTTTCAGCGATTTTTATATACAAAAAATAGTTTATTTTCCCTGTATATGAGATTTGATAATTATTACCAGTTTTTAATAAGAAAATATACTATTTATATATTTTTTTCAATTAAATCTTTTTCTACATCTAAGCGATCTGAAGATGATAGAATCACCATTGAAATTCTCATAAGCAAGCAATCAAAAATGATAAAATAAATAAATTGATCACTTTGATCAGAAATATTTTTATAATTAAGGGAGAGAGAATTTCATTTGTGAAATCTTAATTTTTTAATAAACTAACTATAAACTGTATGCTTTTACCAAGTACTTGTATGCTTTTACCAAGACAACATGACCGATTTGTTATTTTATATAATTAAAAAACGATTTTTTTATTTGCCAGCTGTGGCTTGCGGTCTGGTGTTTGTTGTTGTAAATTTTAACTTTTGTTGAAATTCTATAATAAATAATGAAAATAAAATGAAAGTAATTGTCTTGCTATGTATAAAAAATAATTCCATCGTAAAATTTCTATAAAATATTTTATTTTTTGTGCGACCACCTCCTCACAACGCTGCACCCCCACTACACCACAAGTAGCACATTGACATTTCCATTCGCGATCATTTACGATGTTTCTCGAATCATTACTGATTAATATTTGGCTGCAAGCGTGCGGGATCGAGCTTCTCGGGTCGGCGTGCGTAGCGAGTAGGGGGCAGAGCCCCCTATTATTTTTAAAAAATCAGCTTCACTAGTAGAAGTTCGAGTATAAGAAAATGTGTATTACTTCACATTATTTAAGACTTAATAATACAAATTATCTATTATTGACGGTGACTTTTTAAGAACGTGTATTATAAACATCTTTTTATTAATGCTGATGTAATTAAAAAATACAGCGCGTATAATCATACTCTTTAATAAATAAAAAACAATGTAAGAAATATGTGTTAACTATATAATAATATTTCTGCTTGAGTCAGTATATTTTTGTCAAATAATGTAAATAAAACGTTTCAAATGTTGTATTGTGAATCGTAATTACAATATGTGCGCGTATAAGTAACATGTTAATTAAATAAACTTTATTGAAATTGTGCTGTACAAAGACGATTGTTTAGAATATGTATCCATTCGTCCATTGTTTTCAAAGAAAATGGTGTGTGTAATAACCGTTCGCGTTCATCGAGTTAGAAATATGTTATTAAATGTGGACATCACGTGCCAAATGGATATTTCATAGCAGACACACAGGCAATTAAATTGTGGTAAGATTTTTTAAAATTGCATATTACAAGTCTCTCCCTCTCTCTCTCTACCTATCTATATATGTATATATATATATATATATATATATATATATATATATATATATATATATATATATGTGTGTATATATATATATGTATATATATATATATATATATATATATATATATATATATATATGTATATATATACATATATATATATATATATATATATATATATATATATATATGTGTATATATATATGTATGTATATATATACATATATACATATATATATATATATATATATATATATATATATATATATATATATATATATACACATACATATACATACACACATATGTATATATGCCTATGAATACATATTTAATCAGTTAATTTTGCTAGAAATTTTCCTCAATGATTCAACGATCTTATAATTTCATTTCAGTACAGTTTTTTTTCTATTAATTTTTTTTTTTTGTTTTTCCATCCATCCTTTTAAAACGTATGTTACATTTATGACTTACTATGCACCATTATTTCGTTAATATTAAATGTCTTTTGAAAGAAGATTTTATTTCTATATTTATTTGTTTCTTTTTTGTTCAGTCAAAAAAAATCATATTCTTGTTAGGCTGTGTTTTTTGAACTTAATATACATATACTCAGATTCAATTTTAATCAAACTAATTTCTCTATTATTAAAGTAATAGTACTTCTAAAGAATAACCGCTCCGATTGTGGCAATTAATACGAAAATTATCACTATATATATATATATATATATATATATATATATATATATATATATATATAAAATATGCTTTATTTGTCAGTACCCTTAAACAAATGATTAAACAAACAGTACTGAAAAAAAAATTATATTCGATCGTTTTTTTAATACAATGGTCCATAAACATAATATCTCAGCAAAATGGAAGAAATTCTATAATGGTCAGACGTTATCGTGTTAGATGTCGTACTTATCAATACACACACAAATATGTATATATATATTTATATATATATATATATATATATATATATATGTACATACATACATACATACATATGCAGACACCTATATATACAGATTTAAGACGCTTCGTTTAAAGTCGTTGCACACTTAATTTGTAAAAAATTACCATATCGACTCGATATTTATTATCGCCTTCCGCCATCATTTCAGATGAAGCATGGATTAATTAAGAACTCGAATTAATAAATACATATGTATAGTATTTTTAGAAATATATGTCTGTATACATACATGTACATACAAAAATGTCTATTAATTTTTAAATAAATTTCCATAATATACACATATCCGTATGTACATACATTATTCCAAATTATCTGACTTAAATTTTGCTTGATATACTCGATGTACAATTTGGTCCGATTTAAGTAGTTTCAATTCTAATCGTAATTTTGCAGAATGTATTCCCCTCGTAAATCATGATATATCTGTATATATATATATATATATATATATATATATATATATATATATAAGGTGTACAAATTATTACGGTGCCTTTTTTTTATAGAAAATGAATGTTGACAGGAAAATGGAATACATTTTAATCTTCTAAATATCCCCTATTATAAAACCTTGCTTCATCTGTTGTCTAACTGTCGATTCCATTGTCGAAAAAAAATAGTTGCTTTGAGTCTATGAAATATTAATGCAATTTCGAATCTATTTCACTGTTTTAACATTTTTTTGCTTGTTTTACGTATCACTCACAGCACCTTTCCTCAAAACTGAACAAATTATTCTCACGACTTTGGCAGTATTTTTTTCAATTGGAATGTGAAATGATGCAATGCCGAATATGACGCTATCGTGTTCATTACTGTGATGTGAGGTTATGCGTGGAAGAAGTATATAGGGTTTTAAATGTTAAGATTGACACTTGGAAATTCTAAAACGACGAGAAAATATTTTAATTTAAAGGAGAGTTGTGTGAAATGTAAGTTTAAAATATTTAAGTATCAAATCAAATTTGTTAATAAACTGACCCCAGTATTGATTTCGGCAGAACAGGGATGGTCTTAGAACATTTGTACTACTCTGTTATAATGCCTTCTTTATATTATATTCCATTGTACCACTAAAAAAAACATTATTTTTGAATATATATTTCTCTCATACATATTTAATTAAAATAGGTCTATATTTGCAAGATAATACGAGGTCAGACAATTAAGTAATGCGACCGATTTTTTTTTCTCGGCCTGTGGTAACACTGCGAACCTGTAACTCCGCCATCGTAATAGCAGATCCCTACTCTCTCGATTGAGACCTTGACCACCCTCGTACGATCATTTCTTCGCCAGCTGTTTAGTGTTTTGTAACAACGCGCGAGTAGTGCATGTCACGAAAATGAAACAGATGAACATCGCTCAAGATTGTCTCGAGCAGGTTGAAAGTGATCCTACTCTTCTCGATCGAGTTATTACTGGTGATGAAAGTTGGTTTTTTTCAATATGACCCCGAAACTAAACGACAAAGCCAACAGTGGCTGTCCCCTGGAGCACCAAGGCCAAAGAAGGCGAGAATGAGCAAGTCCAAAGTGAAAACCATGTTGATTTGCTTCTTCGACAGCAAAGGGGTGGTTCACAAAGAGTTCGTACCACCTGAACAAACCGTAAATCAAGTATTCTATCGCAATGTGCTCGAAAAATTACGAAAAGGGTGCTCAGAGTGCGTCCAGAGATCGCGAAGACTTGGGTTCTGCATCACGACAATGCTCCCTGTCACAGTGCGTTCAGTGTCTCTCAGTTTTTGGCGTCTAAAGGCATCGCAACGTTACCACAACCGCCCTATTCACCGGACATGTCACCCTGCGACTTTTTCCTATTCCCCCATATGAAAAAATTCGTCAAAGGTCGACATTTTGACTCCGTTGAAGATATCCAAGAATCTGTGACGAGGGTACTCGGAGAGGTACCACAAGAAGTGTTCCAGAATTGTTACGAAAACTGGAAAACTCGCTGGAATAAGTGTATAGATGCGGGAGGGGACTACTTTGAAGGGGATCGCAGCGATGTACCTTAATTTTTAAATATACTCGATTTTTGAATTTTGTCGCATTACTTATTTGTCAAACTAATATTTGAAGTTAATATTTTTATTAAAGCCTCAATTGGTTCTAGATGTGTGATCGCCTGCCAGAAGATATTTAATAACACTGATGTATTGCTTTTATTTTTCACAAATCTGTTTACTATGTTGTTATTCATTCTCGACTAATATTTAGTTTAATTAACAGAGTATAAAACTATTATTTGAAGTTGTCATTGTCCAAAAAGTACGTAATTAAGGCTCCTTTGTCTGTTTCGGACCTATATCATCGAGTCCGAGTCGACATCGCACTTCGTTCCATTCTGTTGTATGTCGAATCTTGCACGACATAGGAATTTATGCCAACTTGTAAGACATTCTACTTATTCCAAGAATATTTATGGTATTATTAACATTGTTTGCACTTTGTGGTGGATGCTTTTCGTCTAATGTGCATTTTTATAATTTTGAAAGAGTTAATATAAACAGCTGTTGCGAATATATTTGTTCAATTATTT
The DNA here is from genome assembly GCA_034766995.1 of Acanthacorydalis orientalis. Lineage (NCBI taxonomy): Eukaryota > Metazoa > Arthropoda > Insecta > Megaloptera > Corydalidae > Acanthacorydalis > Acanthacorydalis orientalis. The sequence continues at coordinate 11,490,309 of CM068317.1, read as the reverse complement.
ATCCACAAAGGAAACGTAAATATTATGCAGTATATCATGATTCAAAGTTCAAGTGGAAAAAAGAGAGTTTATATGAGAAATATCTAAATAAAGGCCTAGACAGTACGTTGCAAAATCTTTTAAAAGATATAATATGATAAATTATAAACTAACAAACAATTTTTATACATTAATATTATAGTTAATATTATTGCGTTAATGTAAATAAAATGTTGTATTAGGTGCTGAAATAAGGGAGTGTATATACACGTATATAAATATATATATATATATATATATATATATATATATATATATATACTCGTGTATATGTATATATGTGTATATGTATATATGTGTATATGTATATATGTGTATATGTATATATATATATATACATACATATATATATATATATATATATGAGTGCATGGACAAAAAATATTGGTAAAAAGTAAAGAAAATCTATTACTTATATGAACATTAATAAGCTACAATATAGTCTGGGCAGTGTGGAAAAATTCACACATTTGACCGAATCATCAAATTGTTTTTTAACCAAAAATGTTCAATAATTGATCCTTGATTATTGTTCATTTTCGATTTCTTTCTGGATATTAACGCTCTGAGAATGATTAAGTGACAACCATAATGATGAGTAATCAAGTTTTTAACATTTATGATCAGTTTTTTGTATCTGCGGAGGCAGTGAAAAAATCTTTTATGAAAATTAATTTTAATTTTTTTGATAAAATATTATTTTTCATAATATATATATTGATAAATACTTCTAAAAATATAAATACTACTTTGTATGAATGAAATCTATTCATTTGCAAACTCCCAAACATAAATCAACATGTACTTAAAAGTTTATAATAAATTGAAAATCAACTATTCTCTTAATGCATTTGTTTATTTTATTTTTACGTAATGTGAAACAAAAGCAGACCATAAAAACCAAATCAAAAACAATTGAGTGGGGTCACAAATATGATCCTGGAAGCATAGAAGTCAGGAATAAAGATATGTATAAAAAAAGTTCAGAATTTGTTCACTAAAGAAGTACATCATCACTATATATATATATATATATATATATATATATATATATATATATATATATATATATATATATATATACACATATACATATATATATATATATATATATATCTATATATATTTATTTATTTATTTACTTTATTAACTGGGCACCAATGAATATAAAGAGGCCAATGAGCAGGTGGGATAAGGAAATTAAAAATTGTACTGGAAATCAGTGGAAAAGAGAGTCATTCAATCGTACAAAATGGAATATTACGGTAGATGCCTTTATCCAGCGCTGGATTGACAGAGGATGATAGTGATGATGATATATGTATCTATGTATATATATATATATATATATATATATATATATATATATATATATTCGATATTTCAATTGTTGGGTTATATAATTTGAAGAGAGACAAAACACAGCAACACCGCTCTATTGAAATGAAACCGTATTCATATACAGTATTTAGTTCATATTTATTCTTAATACTCTATATTTCTTTCTGTTTGTCTAATCTCACTATTGATAATGACATAAAATTATATTCTAATTATTTAAGGACGATAAATGCAGAAGATGCTTCTTCTCTGTTGACTTCCTGTAGTATATATATATACACATTTACATTTACAAAAAAAAAGAAAGATATATAATCAAAAATACCCATTTTAAAGAGGGGGAACCTTGTATTATAATTTTATGATCTGTTATTTAAATCAATTACACAATCATCCAAAATACAACAATTTAAACATACTAATAGGTCTTATGTTATCGATGTTATTTATATATATATATATATATATATATATATATATATATATATATATATATATATATATATATATATATATATATATATATATATGTAGCATGAACATCCTTGTATGGATAGACGATATTTTTTACCTGGCTACTGCCTGTCGTATTCTGAAGACAAAATATCAGACTAGCTAACGGTTTTTTACGATCTTTATATAAATCTATCAAGCCCACTCTATATGTAGTCACATACACATATACATTATATCGCATCATGCACAAAATATATTATACAAAAAAACCTGCGAACCTTTTGTTAACTTCAAACCGTTGTTATGCCTTAAAAATTTGCTAAAACATGCGTTAGTGTATTTTTTGTCCTAAAATTCAGACATGTATATATACTGTTATTTTATTGAAAGTATTAAGGAAGTTTGAAATATATATATATATATATATATATATATATATATATATATATATATATATATATATATATATAACAATCATTAAGACGAAGCGTGTAAATGTATATATAATTGATATTATTATATTTTTTCTATTATAAAATTATCACTGGTTGATAAATTCATCCAGATATATTTATTTTATATACACAAAGGATTCATAATTTCATTTAATTAATGTTTTGTAATTTTTAGATTAGGGAATTTTAATAGTTTGTCTTTTTCTAATATATAAAGGGGATATTTTTTTAAACTCCATCAAATAATTTAACAGAATTATGTGTTTGTGTATACATGTGTGTGTGTGTGTGTGTGTGTATATATATATATATATATATATATATATATATATATATATATATATATATAGAGAGAGAGAGAGAGAGAGAGAGAGAGATGTATATATATATGTATATAGTTAAGCGAAAAATAATCAAATTAAGAAAGTTTTATATATTTGTTATCTATTTTAATATATCAACTGAATGTAGAAAATGACCTGCAGAATGATTAATTTATTTTGATTATCAGCAAAAAT
>CM068317.1:11447500-11482500 GCA_034766995.1 Acanthacorydalis orientalis | reverse complement strand
TATATATATATATTTATTTATTTATTTATTTATTATGAAATAATAATTTCCTTTCAGAAATGACTTTTTCAGTGATGTCATAAACTACAAAAATATTCGAATTGAAAATTATTTATACCTTTTTATTGTTGTTTGTGTGAAATTCAATTGAAATACTATCCTCATCCTCAGAACGCTAAGATACAGAAAAGTCTACACAGAAATATCCAGATTTTTCTAAACACTGAAGATGATAACATCGCCATCGATTTACACATAAGCAACAATCGAAAATGATCACTTATTTTGAAAAAAAAATTTTTGATTAGAACCCTTTTTTATAGTCTATGATGTGGATGAAAAATTAATTTATGTAAGTGAATTTAGTGATGGTGCAAGAACAATAATGATCTTCAAGAAATTATTTTTTTCTTTAATTTTATATATTTATTAATATCCAGTAATACATTTGAATAAAAAAACTGTGCGAAATAATTATTAATTTTTGAAATTATTAAGTATCTATAGAAAATCATTCTATTCAGATAATAAAAGAGAATAAAATGTTATTTAAAAATTGTAAATTACACAAATTCAATTTCACAAATGAATTCTTTTTTTCATTCCACAATCTACACATTTTTTTGATCAAAAACATTCAATAAATGATTATTGATTATTTTTAATTATTTCTTTTACTTAAATGACGATATTTTTATTCTAAGAGCGTTAAGGTAGAGAGAAAAATCTACATTTTTCATCAGTGATCCAGTTTTTCTGTACCTTAATGCTCTGAAGATTTCATCGCCACCTAAATACGCATAAGCAACACTCAAAAATGGTCAAAAATCAATTATTTAATATTTAAAAAAAAAAAATTATTTTATGGTGTGAGTAAAGAAAAATTCATTTTTGAAAATGTAAAAGGTAATTTTAAGAAAGCAATTCGATCTGTTTTAACATTGAAACATGTTAATATTATGTAAAAATTGTATTTCATATAAAACAAAGTAAACTTCACATCATAATTTTTCATCATATGTGTAAACTTTGTAATTAAAAAAATCACAGAAAACGTAAATTATTTTTAGTTTTTATATTGAAATTTATATTAGTCAGTATGGGTGTGTTTAATATATATTTTATTAACTCAATAATGAATTATCATCTTCTGTTATCACCAGCTACTAGCTTCTATTATCATCAACATTTATGAATTTATATTATTTAATACTAAATGCTCATATAATGTAAATTTTTGGCAATCTATAATATTAAATATAGATTTTTAGCTAAAACTTATTTTTCCCCTAATAATCAACAGCATTGGTTAAGAGTCTAATTAACGATTTACAGAATTAAAAATTACAACCGGTTCTTTGACCAAATACATGCTACATAATTTTTCAGCGCCTTGTAAAAATACATCTTTATATTTAATTTCTGTAATATATTCATTAATTCAATAAAGACACATAATGTAATTTTATCAGTAAAACAATACTTTCAGTCATTGATAATAAGGTCAATGGGCTGCCTGTATTTTTTTTGTATTAAAATCGTCAATCTGTTCATACATGTTTCACTAGAAAATGCGCTCAGTAAATTACTTATATTTATAATACAAGCTTTTCATTCATAAAAAGTTATAGATTTACGGATTTTGATTTATGAATCTGACATGTTATCATTAAATTATTTATTAGTGAAAATGTATGACTTTACAGTTTCGACACTGGCTAATTTCACTGTCATAAAGTGCAAAAGTATAAAAAAAATATTTTTTATCTATGCCATAGCTCTTTGAGGATGTTGCAATCGCCATCGAAATTACATATACAACAATCAAAAATGATTTATCAAACATTTGTGTTTAAAAATTATTTTTAGATACGAGATTCAATTTATACTTCGATATGGAAGTATTAAAAGGGGCGCAACAATTAAGAAAAGTCATGTTATTTTTTATTTAGTATTTTAGTTCAATTCAATACTAAAATACAATTAAAATAAAATACTAAATGGGGGATAACATGTTTTTTTTTTTAATTTTTGCATTTTTTTAATACTTTCGTGTGGAAGTCTAACATTAATCACCTTATAAAGAAAGAATTTATTTATGAAAATGCAGGACTTTTATATACATTATATTATTACATTAATGAACTGTTAATGTTTTATATCCTATTCATAGTTGATTTTTAAGAAATGTATATTGTTAAATTATCCTTTGTTAACTGTACCAAATATATTTATGTATGTGTCTTGTAAATAGTTGTCAAAAAATTAGACATTTTATTCGAAATTAATTAAAAAGAGAACCAATTTATAATTCATATTAAAAGAATTTAAAAAAAGGTCTTTAATCAATAATGAATTGTTAAATGTTGATGATGACAATGCAATTCACTTATACTTATATTTATATATACAATATACGGTCGATAACACAAACGAGGTTTGTAAAATAAGTGTATTTATTAAACAGCTGAGTATTATAAACACGTTTTTATGTTTTGACTACCCTAAAATTTAAACAATCAAAATCAGCTAATAATTTGAAATAGCGAATAAAATCTTTTCTGTCTAGTAGTAGTAAATATTCTATGCTTTTTGAAATCTAGATTATCTTTTACAATTGAATTTTGCTTTTTTTGTGGTATATTTTGATGACAATAAATTTATCCTAAGAAGAGATACAAATTTTTGTACCCAGATGATAGCATCGCCATTGAAATGATCATAAATAACGATTTAAAATTGTCAATAATCAATTATTGAACTTTTTTAATCAGAAAAATATGTCTTTTGTGGAGTAAGAAAAATACATCCGTGAAAATGTAGATTGTATTAAAAATATTGGAAAAAAGTAAAAGCTAGAATTTACATTTGAAATGAATGTAAATTTTAAAATTTTTAGTTTTGTTTTTTTCAATGTAACGAAAAGGGAAATCGGCATGATTACCTGATATGGAAACAGATTTTAATATTTTAGAAATCGTGTATATAAAATTTTCAATATATTTTTTATGTTTTCATCGTTGCAATGTACAAAAGTTTGAGAGTGAATGTTCAGAGGCGGCTCTTGCTTTTGAATTTTTGTTCATTAGTTCATCTCAAGTGATTCGTACTTGTAAAGAAGACATTTGTTTAGAAAAATTATTAAATCAAAGTGTGACGTTTATATCGATACGTTTTCGTTTGTTTTTTTTTGCAATGTTGTAGGACAGGCTTGTCCAACCTATGCGGCCCATGATGAATATGAATATGGCCCAATACAAAATCATAAACTTAAAACATTATGAGATTTTGAATCTGTGAATTTCATAAGAGCCAAGTGATTGAATCATCACCAATTTGAGGAATTCCTTAAAAGTATGAGTGCTGGGTATGGCAATATCATTTGCTATTTAGAAGTAAGATGGCTAAGTTAAGGTAAAATGTTGAAAAGATTTGCGACATGAAGTCAAGTCGTTTATGGTATAAGGTACAAAATTTGCCCCAGAACTTGACGATGAAAACTGGCTTACAGATGTGTCATTTTTAATGAATTTGACAACTGATTTAAATGAGTTTTAAATATGCATCTTCAAGGGGAAGACCAACTTTTATCAATACAATGTTTCAAACCATAACAGCGTTTCAAATGAAACATAAATTATGTCAAACTCAAAGTAAGGCAAACAATTATGTGCATTTGGAGACGTTGGCTAAACAATGTCCTATGAACAGCGAAAAATATGCAGCCCTGCTTTTCGATTTGAGACAGGAATTTGAAAACAGGTTTCAAGATTTCCAGAAAAATAATTAATATTTTGGTATATTTGCGACTCCATTTTCAGTCGACATAAATATGTTACCTGCCAATTTTCAAATAGAATGCATAGATATGCAATCTGACATTCAATTTAAAGAAAATTTTCATCATATCTCTTTACTGAACGTTTATAAGACCTATCTTCTCGCTTCACAATTACACCTTATTCATGTCATCGCATTTTGATAGGACCTACATTTGTGAGCAACTATTTTCAAGGATGAAGCACACGAAGAATAAAATTAGAACCAAAATATCTGGTCAGTACCTTGAGAACTCCGCTATGAGTTGCAACTACTTCCATCGAACCAGATATTGATGCATTAGTTTCTCAAAAACAATGTCAAAAAGTCGACTCGTTTTATGTTGCCCTCTTTTCTTTTAATTTTTTAATAAAAAATATTTAAAAAAAAATTGAAAAAGTTTTATTATTAAGATATATACATTTTCTATATCAGTGATCGCAAAATTGTGATCTGTTCACCGATTTTAAAAGACTCTCCGAACGGGGGGGGGGCGCATATTTATAATGCTAGGACTTTTTTGCTTATCTGTGATGGAGGATATCAGGAAAATTATGTACGGACCTTGTTTTTGCTCGTCAGATATCATTAGTGTTAGTGTATTTTATGTGTGGCCCAAGACAGTTCTCTTCTTCTTCCATTGTGGTCCAGGGAAGTCAAAAGATCGGTCACTCGTGATGTAGGAGATCTAGACATACGAGCAGTTGTTCAACAACGTATCGAAGATGAGTCGAAAATAGTGTTTCGTTATAGTATAGTAAAATGTAATGACATTCACACAGCTGTCGGCCGCGTCGTCGCGGCGGGAGGGGTCGCATTCATGCACCTCACGTATACTGTAATTCTGATAGAGGCGCGAGCGCGGCGAGCCCATATCAACAAGTCTACTCGGCTTCCGGAATTCCAATATAACCATACCACCACCACCACCGCCGCCGCCATCACCATCGCGACGACTGCTGCCAGCACCATACACACTTCTCTGTATTTTTTGTTAATATAAACAACGAAATAGCAGTTCGCCCGATCTCCCGCCTTTGTGCCGGCCGTCTACAACATTTCGACCTCGCCGTTCGTCTGTCCGCCGTCCGCCGCTTTACGTATTACGTAATCTTTTTCCTTTAACCAGTCCGTCTCTGTCGTACAGGTATTACCCTCTTTTTCGTTCCCGTAAGTCACATCTGACGATTACTTATCGACGCCTTGTACTTTATGCAGTTCGTGCCGTATTGAGAATATCTATCGATTCATAAAAACATTTTTTTCATGAACAGTTCTCGATATCTGAGTGCATCACATCTCCGACATTTAATTGTTTAAGTTATAATTAATGATCGTTGTCTCATGTCTTTTCAACTTGATTAATTTATTGATTATCATATTGAAGAGAGAAAATAACGTAGTACTATAAAACGAATTCTCTTCGACTTATAATAAGTTTATATTCAACAATTCCCTATCGTTTTTCTAAAGAGGCTGTTCAACGTCATGGTTTTGAAATAATAATGCTACACCTGCTTAAAATTATAATCCGGTCCGATTGTAAGGGTTCTTTACAAGAACAGGTTTATATTTGCAGTATGTGTGTGACCCACCCCACCTCCTTCAATTTATTTTCGAAAGAAAACATTGCAAGTAAGTCGAGTCGATGAAGCAAATAAGTGCATCTATCTTCGCATAAAATATTTCAGTATTCTTTTAAAACAACTAGCGATTGAGGAACCCATTGTAACTAATTTATTCTTTAACCCATTAAGCACCACTGTTACGTATACGTAACATTAACTTGGGAGTTTATTTTCTCTGCCAAAATATTTTTTTTAATTTTTTTATATAACAGTAAACATTGATTCAATAGCAATAGAACTACAGTATTAATTTATTCGATTTTTGCGAAAGTCAGAAAAAATCGGAATAGATGTAGACTTTGCAAAGCCAGACAATGTGTTATTTATATATATATATATATATATATATATATATATATATATATATATATATATATATATATGTGTGTGTGTGTATGTATGTAAAAAGTGCAACGTTTTTCTTGACCCAAAGTGTTTTACCAACTATCACGGCATTTGATTTGGATTTTAATAAAATAAAACTAATTTAAAACTCAAAACAGACACGTGTTTTATTCACTTTTGAAATATTTTTTTGTAATGCTGCACATTTGTCACCGCTGTTGCGTATACAAAACATCTCGCTGTGAAAAACCATTTTTTTTATTTTTTTTTCTTTCTAACGCCAAATTAATTAGAAAGGACCTAGAACCAAACCATGTTAAGCGTTTTTGAAAATTCGCACGAATTTGGTAACGGCGTTTAATGGGTTAACAGTTTTATATATCTTGACCTCTGTTAATAAATTTTAGTTTTTGAAATACAATACATTTCTACTCTGTTCTATTCCATATGACAAGACCTTTGCATCGTTTTTTGACTTTTATTCATCTAATTATTCAAAGATCATTCTCATACTTATTTCATACATATTTTTTCTTTTTATTCATATATTTTATTCATATTTTTTCATACATATTTCAAACTCATTGGATCATTTCGAAACTGTTTCAACCAAGTTTTTGAATCTCTCAGATATAATTGTGAATTAATCTATTTTCTAGTTCGTACTAGTTTTATTTCTTTATAATATCCATAATTTATTATCCATATTTTCGATCATATCATATTTAATATCCGTATTTTCGAATTAATGTACTCTCAGTAAGAACACGGTATTCATTGCGTGTGTACTTAATTTTGAAAATTAACCATATGATGTGCATCTAACCTTGTTTTACACGATTTCGATTTAGCACGGTTGAAGAAATAAGGAAAAACTTCTATTTACACGGCACTATTTCAGTTTAACACTGTCACAGAATTGCAAAAAAAATAGTTTTAAAATAATTAAAAAAGTATTTAAAAAAGTTTTCCATGTACACTGTTGTGGAAAATAATAAGCGCACACACTGTAGAGTTTCTTGCTTCCTTACGATTATAGAAATTCTCAATTTCGTATTTTTTCTTCTGAACTGAAGTAACGATATCAGTTCGAGATAATAATAGCGCAAATAGTGTTGACTATAAAAAAAATATTAATTTAAAGAAAATATTTTATAACTATCAGTACAGATTTCTACTTGAAAGAATCAGCTTTGAATAACATTAAATAAAGTGATGTGTAATTATAAATCATGTGCTTTCATTACCTTCGTTCCATCCCTTTCGACCAGCCGTAAAATATATAAAATATTTATAGTGACGGGCAACACTTACAAGTGTGTTTGCAGAATTTTTCAAATTAAACTTTTTTTATATGTATTTTCTAGTTTTATTAAAAATAAATAATATTGTTTCATTTGTAAAACCTATCTCTTATTTTTAATATGTGATGTGGACTCGAACTGCACGATTTTGGTTTACACGGTACTTTGAAGAAACCAATCTACCGTTTAAATAGAGGGTTAGGTGTATATTGTGATATATAGAATGACTCAATAATCAAACAAACACTTAAACCTGCTATCGTTCAGATAAGATTTGAATGATTTAGTCGTTCTTATGGTACCATATTCCATGTTTTTGTTTTTCATTTTCAAAGTACGAATTTTACTGAACTTTAGATCGGTATTATTGTATATTAGTATTGATATCCCATGATACAAATTAGTTCAATGGTTTTAATCATTCAATGATTGTATTTTTCTAGAATACAATGCGATAAAATTGATTAAAATTGTGTTGTGTGTTTAAATGAGGCAAATTTTTAAATTTTTATTTTGTATTTGTATCGAATATATTTTGTATATTATAGAAGATATATTAATGTGTATTTACATAATTAGAAGATACATTAGTTTTCACAAATGAATTTTATTTTCGCTTCACAAAAAATAAATAATTTTTCTGATCAAAAATGATCAATAATTGATTATTGATCATTTTTCATTATTGTTTATGTGCATTTTGATATTGATCCGTCATTCTCAGAGCGCCAAGGTAAAGAAAAATCTCTTTCGAATGATTTTTCAGTATATTGTCATTCTGAGGATGATGTCACTGTAATCGAAATCCGCATAAAAAATAACCAAAATGATTTATAGCCATTTAATAAATATTTTTTCTAAAAAAATATTTTGGTTTATGAGGTGAGAAAGATCAATAATTAATTATTGAACATTTTTAATTAGAATTTCTTATATTAGGTTGATAGAAAAATAATTGCGTTTTGTGGCCTTCAAATTCATGTAGATTTTTTAATTTAAGTGGTTTTAAGTGATCCAGACCTGTTGGATGACCAACATCTAATTTTTGTTCAAACTAGAATTGTGCTTAGTTATGATTCAACTTACGCCTTCAATTGCTCGTTATGAACTGAATAAGGACGCACGCGACATTCTTCATCTTCAGTTCATCAAGTTCTCGTCCCCAACACGAAATTTGTAGAACCATCATTGCACCGTACGCTCCTTAACAATATCCATACCAAAAGCATTGTTTAGTTTACGATCAGTTTCTACTGTTTTATCACCCGTTTTGAATTGATACAAAAAATTGCTCTAATTAGCCTTTTTTTCATCTTTAATTCAATAGTCCGATTTGAAGAGAAATTAGTAATAAAACCAAAGTCGTTGTTATTAAAATACAGACTGAAAAATACACATTAAAATGATATTATCATGAACACGATGAAATGACACTTTCATTGAAAAAAATTAAGGTTAGAATTCAGTAAACAAACACCGAATTTATTTTTCTATCAGCCTAAGAGTTTGTGAAGTGAGTGAAAAAGTCATTTGTGAAAGTGAATTTGGCTATAGTGCCAAAACTATATTGCAGATTCAATAGCTTAAGATGGAAATGGGCTATAACAGAATATATTTAAGAAAAAACAATTTATATACAAAATAAAGTATTAAATGTGTTCTAAAATATGTATAAAAATCAGGAGAAAAATCAAAAGCTAAGTGAAATAAATATATTATAAATTTGTGAAGAAAATAGAGACACGGCATTTAAAATTAGAAGAATTTTGAAAAAGATTTTATTCGATAGTAGACCGTCAGGACTGATCAAGATGATGATTTTTCTTACATATTTTTATTATTCATTTAAACATATAAATTAAAACTATTTCCAGTCATATTATTAACATGAATAGTATGTCTGCTTGGTATAAATCAAATTCTATAGCAGTGGTTCTTCATGCAAAATGTATCTAATCGTCTTTTATTGATCTTCAACTGATCGAACATTATTCGGACGATCAATCAGCGATCTGTTTCCACAATTTCACGAATTTTAGCGATCGAATCTGGATTTCGAGAAATCGACGGACGTTCAGTTCGAGCATCATTTGGAACATCCTCACGTCCACTTTTGAAACTGTTAACCTGTTAGTTGTGTATGACGAGTATGCTCGTCATGTAGATGAATTTAAGGAAAAAATTATTACTTTTTCAAAAAAATCAAATCCCATTTCGTTACAATTTAATTCAATTTTACAACAGCGCATATACTCTGTGTTTTCAACATCCTTTCATTTTTGCGACGCAATGTAGGTACATACTTTTAAAATAGGGCGACACAGGTAACAGATTAAACCATTAAAACACACTAGTACGACTTAGTGTTATCAATATACACAGTTTTCAACATTTGTAAGTTTCTCTTGTAGTTTTCTTTAATTTACTGCAAAGTTTAAAATTTACTCCTTGCTCCATGACGACTGACAGAAAACATGATGTCCGCGCTAACTTTCTGCGCAAAAACTAACAGCTGTTAGATCTTCCCTTGACCACCCTCTATTAATAAATCTGTAAACTATTATATGCTTCTTTACTTTTGGTTTAATTTCACGTGACTCCAGTGTTGCAGCGTTAATCTGGGAATGAAATTGCTAAACCTCGTATGTGTGATTATATGGAAATGAATATTTAATTTTAATAAAAATATGAAGCTAGATATTATATTATTCTTGTGTAGGTGTTTAGTACTGTGGAATATGCCGAAATCAAACATGAACCCATTCAGTTAATAGAACGAACTAGGCTTGTGGTGAGTGACTTAAACCAAAATGCAAGTCTGCGAGTCTGACTCGTGGAGTAGTACCTATGTTTATTACTATGATACGATGTGGATATTGTTTAATAACTCTGCACGTACCTGAGTACTTTAACTCTTTGCATTCACAAGGCCAGCTGTACACTTCAAGACATTCTACTCCTACGGTCACTGTCCACATTTTATGATTTATAGATAAAAGCTTCGATAAGCGTTCGTCTATCAATATCATCGGGTGTTTTTACTTTTCTATGTGTATCATACTCTTATCTTAATTCGTATTATATAAACTTCTGTTCTGCTGTTTAGCCTAATTGCTTGAAGTGCAAAAATATAAAAGTGCTATACCACAGTGCATTATTAAATATAAAATATGACACGAATTTAAAAGATAAAAACACTTATTGATATTTGTATTGAATTATTTATAATCTGTAACAGTGTAATTTTTATTCCTAGGTTAAGAAGCATTAAAAAAATATATTTTTAATATTATAAATTAATTTTAACTTTAATCTTGTTTCTTCTATAGTTTTCGAAAATGTCATTGTATAATTTCACGTGGTTGGATTTTAATCGTTTAAATACTATTGACGGCTACACTTTGTCTCCAGCGGGTATGAAACATGCACCACTCGAATATGTTAAAAATAAAAGGGGAAAAATGCTTATTTCGTATATTAAATGATAGTTTTCAAAGTTTAGATACTATAAATATATAATTATTAACAATTTTAAGAAAAAGTATAGTTTTCTTATGAAAATACTTCTGCATTTTTTTTATACAGAACTCAGTTGACTGCCTAAATAAGAGTTGTTTTATCATGCTTTGAAAAATCTGATATAATATTGAGAATTATGGAAATATAGTGGCAAAGTGTCAAATTAAATCTTACATAGAAAACAATAAAGTTGTAGAGAGTACGTGTGTTCACAATCGACACGATAAAATAATAGTTGTGCCTCGATGATATTTTATTGATCAGAGAGATCGTAATATATTCTCGAGATATAAATCTCGTCCGTGATACTAATAAACCGCAGCTATCATAAAGAACCAGATAGATGTGCTACCGTGTTACACGTGCACATATACTAGTCGTAACAGACTGCTTCTGTCTGTCAGACGGTCTGCGAAAGACTTGTTATTCGTATATGTGTGTACGTGTGTGTGCATGTAGTAAATGCTAGCCGCGCTCTTTGTGTTACCTATTTGTTAGGTTGCTAACCTATACAGGGCCACAAAGTGACCTTACGTTTGCAACCGTAAATGCATATATGCAAAATATTATACACCGTTTTGATTCACAACTGGAAGATTATCATTTTTTACAATCTGAAATCTGACCGAAAAAGTCGACGCAAGTGTCTTATTTTTAGTTTTATGTTTTTTGACTTGAATATAAATATATCGGATAAACGTGTATTTTTTTTATTCATTGACAATGATTATTATGGTGTCGTTTGAAATTTTTCATATAAATTATTGAAATTTTGAAAATTGTTAAATTAATAAAACAAATGTATGTTGTAATTATGAACCCTAATAAAGATATTCTCATATTTTTACATTACAAATTTTGAATAGAAGATTTAAAAACATACAACAGTGCTTATAAGAATTTCTAACTTGAAACAAATACAATAGAAATGCAAATCAATATATATATATATATATATATATATATATATATATATATATATATATATATTAGTTCTTATATTTATAATTTATATCAATATTTACCTTACTGTATATTAATTTTTGTTTTTATTATATCTATATATTCATTTTTACATTATTTTTTTTTCCGAATAGAAAATTGAGAAAGAAAAAAAATACTTTACATTTTCTCTATCTCGTTTAGAGTGTAAAACGTTGTTAATATATATATATATATATATATATATATATATATATATATATATATATATATATATATATATATATATATACACATATATATCTATATATATATATATATATATATATATATATTAGTTTTTATATTTATATCAATATTTATTTAACTATATATTAATTTTTACATTAATTTTTTTCCGAATAGAAAATTGAGAATGAAAAAAAATACTTAATATTTTCTCTATCTCGTTTAGAGTGTAAAACGTTCTTAATATATATGTATATATATATATATATATATATATATATATATATACATATATTTGTGCTTATGTGTGCAGAGAAAGATATTTCCAACATTGTGGCTAAGTTCTCTTCCACGAATGGATTCTATTTTCACCCTACAAACCACAAAAAGTTTTCCTAATCAGAAATAATAGAAAAAAATGGTTATTGATCGTTTATATTGTTGTTTTATCTATATTTCGATGACTGTACCATTATTATTAGACTGTGAAGGTACAGAAACTTTTTTGATCAGAAAAATGATTTCTGGAAAAAAACATTATTTATTTGTGAATGTGTTAGAGTAATTAGAAAATACAACGACAATAATAAAAGAAGACATTCTGTGCTGACAAGAGAGATAGAGATTTGAAACTTATTTGAATGTCAATCTCGTTTTCTGTCTTCAGTAAATTATTGTATTTAAACCTATATATTACAAAGATATTTATATGAATATTGCATTTAAAAAAGTTAAAACTGTACTTAATAATAAAAACTTATAAAACAAAACTGTCATATATATATATATATATATATATATATATATATATATATATATATATACATACCGTTTTACACTCTAAATGAGATAGACAAAACGTAAAGTGTCCTTTTTTCTTTCTCAATTTTCTATTCGAAAAAAATATATAGAAATTAATGTATAGTAAAATAAAACTTGATATAAATTTTAAATATAAAAACTAATATATATATATATATATATATATATATATATATATATATATATATAACAAAAATAAAATAAACAATATAATTAAAATGTTATAAAATATAATTAATGAAATATTTCAAATTATTTTAATTACTTATTTGGGGCCTCTGCTCCCTACTCGCTTCGTTTTCTGAGTTCCCTCCCCGGGAAACCACCGTCTCGCTATCACTCGCTCCTCTTCTTGAGACACGTTACTTAATAAATGAGAACGGGTGATAACACAATTTTTTTGCAACTTTTTCTTATTGCAACTTTACAACTATCGATTTGCAACTCTGTCTTATTCGTTGTTTTAAAGCTTGCTCTTCTGTTAGATAATATCAGGTTTTTGTATCATACATACATGTATATATATATATATATATATATATATATATATATATATATATATATATATATATATATATATAAAAAATTTATATGAACAGTTACTTTATAACATAAGACAGTTATATTCTCATTAGTCTTATACATAGTTTTTTTCCATCGTGCTTCTTTGTGAAAAATTCTTTTGTTCTTTAAAATTGTTATTTTAAAATCTATAATTTATATTATGATTCAAAAACGTTTTAAAATGTACTATAAACGATTAAAAAAATCTTATTTGAAATAATAAAAGAATGCGACTACGCATACACGCCAGTTGTTCGATTGCACGAAATATATATTTTTTTATTAAGAAAAAAAAAACTTCACACCCTAAATAGATTTCACGAAGGGTGGAGACGATTGTGCACGAACACATTCCTCGTTTCCCACGACACGACAATACACCTTATAACCTGAGATGTTTGTTTAAAGAAGCAAAAACACGAGGGATCATCCGTCGTTCATCTGCTGCTGTCTTCGTGTATCCGTTATCTGACCTGATTTTTATATCGACGATGGCCAAAGTATAAAATGATTTTTGTAAAACAATGAACACGCAAGTGTATCTTATGTACGAGTGTGCGTTTTTTTTTTTTTTGTAATGAATGAAGAATATTTTTCTTTATTCATTGTGTTTTTTTTACGATTGAACTCTTATATATTTCTATATATTTTTTCTTTTTTTGTATATAAGATTTTCAGTTAAATGTCGATGTTAAAACAACTTAATAATATAATTTAAAAGAATATCCATAAATTAATAATGGAAACAGTTTTTTTAAAATATTGAATTCCGTAAATAAATTAATATATCTAATATTTTGTCATTATTTATAGACTATTATATAGTCTGTCAAAATTAACGGGAGACTAGAAAGAAACAGAAAAAAACTGTTTATTGCTTTTTATAACATATTTAAACATAAAAAATACTTAAGAACGAAACTTGATGAAATAAACTTAAAACCTATGAGCTGACAAAGCAAACATTCATAGATACTGGTCACTTTGTCCTGCGGACAAAATGAGAAATGTTAATTTTTATTTATAGAAAAATGTTTGATTCACATTTATAATACATATTGATAATATTGGAAAATTATATTAAGTAGATAAATGTACAAAAATGAATTGCTTAAATTAAGTAAGTAAGTAAAGTACTGTATTTCGAATAAAATGTTCATTACAGGAGGTTGGTACTTAGAGAAATGATTTTTTTTTATTATGATAAAAATTACTCATCTCTTTAATATGTGGGGTTTGTAAAAGAAAAAATTGTTATTGAAGAATTAGTTTTGTTCAATAAACAATTTTTGATATTAAACTTTATTTTTTTTAAGATTTATTGAAAAATAATATATAAATACTAAATTAAATAAAATTCATAGTAAATAAAATATACAAGTTCATACTTGTCAACGGATAAAATTGCAATTTAATTATGTATAAATATATTATGTTTAAAATATGCAGTGGCAGGTTAAAAATATGGGATTCTATGAAGAAAATATCTCAAATCCAATTAAATAACTTAATTTTTTCATATAATCTTCATGAATATGAATATTTTTATCGCATCATTGTGAAATATGTGACTGCATGTTATAAAATTCTTTTTCATAACGAGTAAAAAATATTTCTTGCATTTTTCCTAAAATCATGGTTCTTAATGTTTCATTAAATCTTCTTTTTCAAGTATATCGATATAAGATAAATTAGAGGCAAAATGGTCTTTTGTGATTTATTAGAATAATTTTATAAAATAATTGTGTCTCTAAATTCTGCTATGCAGAAGCATTTATCTGTACGAGAAAAAAATCCGGATATTTCCACTTTTTATTAGGTTGGTAGGAAAATAATTGCTGTTTTTGTTTTCTAAATTTTAAATTCAATTGTTATCAATGAAAGTGTCATTTCGTCCTGTTCATGTTAATATCATTTTAAAATGCATTTTTGGTCTGTATTTTCGTAACATCGACTTTCGTTTTATTATTAATTTTGCTTCAAATTGGGATATTGATTTAAAGATGGAAAAGAAGCAAATAAGAGCAGCTTTTTTGTATGAGTTCAAAACGAGTGGTTAAGCAGCAGAAACTGCTCGTAAACTAAATGATTCTTTTGCTGTGGGTACTGTTAAGGAACGTACGATGCAATGCTACTTCCAAAAATTTCGTGCTGGGGACGAGAACTTTGAAGATGAAGAAGGTTGCGGGCGTCCTTCTTCAGTTCATATCAACCAATTGAAAGCGTTAGTTGAATCAGAACTAAGCACAATTCTAGAGTTTGCACAAAAGATAGACCTTAGTCATCTAATAGTTCTGGACAACTTAAAACAACTAGGAAAATCAAAAAAGAGAAGAATATATTTGAATTTGAAGGTCATAAACCGCAATTATTTTTCTACCAACCTAATAGTAAACGTACAACGTGATAAATTGACACAAATAAACAATTCACTAAGCGGTACTTTTCGTACTTAATTTCATTGTTTAGAATATTGAGTTTAAGGGTTGTTTGAAGTATATTTTTTAAAATTTTAAAAGATTCAAGTATAACATAGTCTGAGTATCACTGCTCTCTGGCAATATATTATGTAGTTATATTCTATTAACACTAGAACTACCGATGTTAAATATATACCTAGTTTTACCGCACTCGTCAAATTGACGTATTTTTGATCATGGCTTTCATTTTAACTTTTCACTTAGTTTATGTAAATAAAAGAATATAATTTAACAAAAACAACACTTAATATAATAATTCATTAATTATTAATACAAAAAAAAAACAAACAAAAACACTTTCTATTTGCATTTATATTATAGCACATTTGATATGTATGGAATAACTATGAATCACATATTTTACAAATACATGTTATCTGTGATGAACACTTGCCACAAACATATTTGTTGCATGCATTGCAGGTATAAACCTCTCTGTTTCTATTGCACAATCGAATTTGGTAAGATTTGCGTTCATAAGGATTTTTTTTTTTGAATTTTCTGGAGTACAATCCATTGCTTTCTGTTCTTGTTTTTGGGAGGAGGCTTCTTTTCTGCAGCAACTATATGCACTGGAGAGTTCTTCGGATAATTGAAACAAAAATTGTTTTCTTGTTATATTTTTATCGCAAGTCTCTTTATATAAAATCCACGCATTGATTGATGCCGAGTCTAGAATATTATAAAATACCTGTGAAGGCCATCTGCGTGACCCTGCTTTTACACTGTATTTGCGGGCCATTTGATCAACTATATCTACTCCAAACTTAGTATCATTGTAAAACGATACAGTTTCAGGAATTTGTTTTCGATTAGAAGCAATTTTTACAGATTTGTGTTTAGAGCTAAGAAGTAGTACTTTTTTGCGAGGCTTACTTTTGTAAATCGTTAGAACAATATCATTGGATTTGTAGAGCTTTGTGGAGAAAACAGCCATGTTATCTTTTCTAGCTTTACCTATTTTCGGCAATTCTCTCTTATTTGCTCGCATAGTTCCAACAAGACTTGTTTTTTTGGCCAGTAGCTTCTTTGCGAGTTCTATACTTGTAAAAAAGTTATCTGTTGTTATATTTCTTCCACAATTTACATAGTTTTTTACAAGATTAAAAACTACAAATTCACGCAAAGGTACTCCTGATGGTCTAAGTTCATCTTCGCCTAAGTACGGAAAGCCATTTATTATAAATTTATTTAGCCAAATTATTATAAATTTTGAGATTGCTAATGTCGTCAATTTGACGGGTCTTGGTATAAATAGGTATAGGTCATACTAATTATGGAAGTTAAAGTAGCTGAGTGGAAATTGAATAGGAATATTTAATTGTTCTTATATTTCATTAAAAGTCGTCATAAAATTCTAGAACAATACATAAATTATATCGAAATTTTTAAGCACGATATTTGAAAATCGTCAAAATGACTCTCTTGGTAGTTCTGGTGTTAATAAAGACACATGCACACTTATCAATTAAGATTTGTATCTAAACCGTTTGTCTTGGTTTTATAATCATGAGTTGAATTCCTTTTTTTTGTAAACATCATTTAACAAATAAAGCAACATAAATATTTACTTTAATTTGTAAATAAACAAAGTGTCGCACGCGTTTGAAAAGAAAATTGCAATCGCATCAATGCTTGGTTTTCGCAGTGTATGCGTGTTCGATGCTTGAATTGTTGCAGTTATTGATTGCCTGGAAGAAGAGAACGTTTGTATTCGGATACGAGCGTATCGTGTTTAAATAAAGATACGTTTTTCTTGTTGTGTGTGTGTGTTGTCGTCGTAGTGGTGTGTCGGCGGTCGACGGCAGCTCGGAGCGGTAGCAAGCAGTAGTCAGCAGCACGTGTACGGATCGTCCTTGACGCCTGCGCCCGATACGTCACTAGGCCCCGCGCGCGTTTTTAACGTTTGCGGCAATGTGTCGGGCGAGCATGCCCAAGGTCGCGTCGATTTATGCCCGCTCGTAAAGTTCGCCTTCATATCCACATATATACACACACAATACATTTATAACTCATCATCATCATCATCATTTTATATCGGTCGATTATGATGTGCGTGCCTTCACGCGTGTGCGAATGCAATCTTGCCATACATTTTTCTTATTCTCTTTAAGAAGTTTTCAGTTTACATATGTGTCGATATATTACACTTTATATTGTACGTTTATATACATATAGTCGCATAATTTTTCCACAAGTACGTTTTTAGTTTCCTGGTAATAAAGGAGCAAATCTTTATTTTTCATTACTGTGAATGTGTTTACTCCATAGTTTTTTTAAGTGTAATTTCTTAAGAGCACATATTCATATATATCAAAATTATAAATATATAATTTTATTATTAGAAAAAAGTTGGTTATGTAAAATACTTCCAGTAGTTTGAAAAATTTGTATTGGCAAAATCCAAGCTAATAATGATGAAAGGTAATGAAAAACAGTTTTAAAATTGAGTTTATGAAATAACGTAGTTCTTTTTGGTACCAGTTTGCTTAAATCATAGACAATTTCATTTCCAAAGGCTGCTTTGTTGTACTGTAAATCAGCGATTTGAACTAACATATATGACAAAAACCATTTTATCATAAAACATATCTTAAAATCGTGAAGACTTGTAGAGAAACATGGAGGGGAAAACATTAATAGAAAATCAAGAGTTACTCCTTTATGATCAGGAAAGTATAAACGAACTTGGGGCAAAATTATACTGTATTATATATATATATATATATATATATATATATATATATATATATATATATATATATATATATATATGCGTAGGTCGTTTGATAAGTATGGTAAAAAGGAAGTTGAACACCGTTTTTTCGAAAAAACCGATTTTATTTCTCAACATAGTCTACATCGAGGGTTACATACTTGATCCAGCGAGTCTGCAAAATACTGATCTCCATTGAACGAGAATTTCTTCCTACAGAGCCAAATTTTCAGGTTTGGAAAGAGGAAGAATTGTCACGGAGACAAGTTCGGAGAATAAGGTGGATGAGTAATTAATTCGTAGCCTAATTCGTGCAATTTTGCTATTGCGACGGTCGATTAGTGGGACGGCGCGTTGTCCTGGTAAAAGAGCACTTTCTTGTACGCCAATCTTTGTTTCAGCTCTTCTTGCAAACTTTTGGTCCAATAATGTTGCATAATAAGCTCCTGATACTGTTTTTTCCTTCCTTAAATAAACGATCAGGATGATTCCT
The DNA here is from genome assembly GCA_034766995.1 of Acanthacorydalis orientalis. NCBI lineage: Eukaryota > Metazoa > Arthropoda > Insecta > Megaloptera > Corydalidae > Acanthacorydalis > Acanthacorydalis orientalis. The sequence goes on along the minus strand of CM068317.1, from coordinate 11,463,640 downwards.
TGGGAATCTCAAAAAATAGTGGCCATCACCTTTCCAGCCGACAAAACGGTCTTCTACTTCTTTGGCCTACTTTCACCAGTCGTTGTCTGCTGTATTCAATGCTGCTTCGATCATATGTGGTGGATCCATGTTTCATCCACGGTGACAAATGGACGCAAAAAGGCCTGATCGTTTTTTTTTTTATTATTATTTTTGAGATCACTGCTACAGTGTTCGCTTCAAACATGTGTAGAAAGTGATCAACGCATTGCTTGTGGCTGAAATTTCTCCTATAGTAGTTTGAAAAGTAACATTTGATAGCTGTGATGTTATCAAATTAATGGTGGCACCACATCATAAAAATTTACCAAACTGATCAAACGACTCACGTTTATATATATATATATATATATATATATATATATATATATATATATATATGTATGTATGTATGTATGTATGTATGTATGTATGTATGTATATATGTACACATACATACATACTCGTATGTATATATTTATGTATGTGTGGGTGAGAGAGTGTGACTATGAAATGACCATATGGAGAAATTAAAATTAACCAAATATATGTTAAGTTCATAGATTAATTAATGTATTAATAAATTAATTAATTAATAGATTGATTAATTAAAATATGTATGAGTCTTATTTTATTTAAGATCCGTATAAAATGAAACTATTCTGACTTTAAACAATATGTTATTTAGTTTTCATAAATGAATTGTTCACACACCTGACAAATCATATAAAAAGTCGATAGTATTTAATAACTGATTATTGATAATTTTTAATTATTGTTTATCTGTGTTTGATGGCGATACCATCATTCTCAAAGCACAAAAGTACAAAGCACGAAGGAAATATCTGGTTTTTCTGTATCTGTGTGCTCTAAGGTTGATGGAATTGTCGTTGAAATGCGCATATGGGAAATGATTAATCATCATTTATTGAAAGTTTTTTTTGTGATTCATGAGATGAAAAAAGAATTTATTTTAGTGAAAATGAATTCAGTCACGGTATCAAAAATTATTATAAATATCCGCTTTGTCTTCAATTCACTCTCCTTCGAAATAAACAAAATGAAATTTACAATATATGATTTATTGATTACAAATATTGGCATTAATATATATTTCTTTTCAATTTCATAGATAACTGTGCAAATATGTAATTATTATTAAAATATAAATTCGCCTCTATAACATTATTAATGAAATCAGATGGAGATAATGAATTTAGTAAAAATAAAAAAAATATATTAAAAATGTATTTGAATAAGAATTGTATGAATGAAAATTATACTTGATAATTATTCCATTTATATTTAACAATGTCGAAATAAATTTGATGGAAAAAATAGATATTTTTAATGAAAAAATGAATTTATCTTTTATCTGAGTTATTGGAAATAGGTTATCTTTATATATTTGTACATATGAATTTTATGTAATAAATTGAAATAAAATAAGCGGTATTGTAAAAAAAAACTTACATTACTACTGGAGAAACTTGCACGAGGTATACTTTGAACCAAATGTTTGTAGTAAACACGGCAAGAATATCTGTAAAAAATTTGAAAGTTATAGGAAATGAATCTATGAATTTATATATTGGTAAACTGAATACATTGCTAATACAATCGACAATCAATATTAACATTTTCTAATAAATGTGTCTTTTTAAAATAATTTTAATCGAATCATCATAATTCATTGCGTTTTTCTACTTTTGCTATCGCGTCATCCATCCATTCGTACATTCATGGAATGTACTATTCGATTTATCTGTTTCTCAAGTGCACGTGATGATGGTAGACATAAAAATATGTTAACACTACGGCTATGACAACGACAGCAATAGTAACGATGATGATGACGATGACAACGATGTTCATAATATAACACGAATTCGTTAACCTCCGATTATAAATGTTTATGTTAAACGTGGTCATAGTTGATTTGTCACTTTCCCACTTTAGGTCAGCGGTTGTCGTAGGTCGGCATCACCTACAGATAACACAACTTTGCAAGCAGTGAATTATAATAAAATATATCTACATACATACATACATGCATTTATTATTTATATAATTTGTTTTGTGCCAATTTAAAAATTATATATATATATATATATATATATATATGTATGTATATACATGTATTTATTTATAAGTTACATTTATATTCGAAAATAATCTAAAAGGCCCGAGTCGGTTGTGTTATCATTTGTTCATGTTTGAATTCCATATAAGGTATGGAACAACGATATTGAAGCTAATTCCTACACCTGTCGCAACGAATTAAGACATTTGGTGGTTTTATATAGTTTTTCAAAAGCAGCTGCGGCCGTTAATTCAATTGACTTTTTTTTAGTTCTCAGCCTTGAGAGTCTGGGTTCAAAAAACACGTTGAAACCATATGGATACCAAAAAAAATAATACAAAATTCAATTATTGAAATTTACTGTAACATCTGCCATATATATATATATATATATACACGGAAAATAAATTTATTATTATTTAAATACATACATCACATTGTAGACTTAATAAAACCGTACAATTTTGTAATAATTTGTAGTAAGTTATGTTAACCTGACGGATTAGGAAATTTTATACTTTTTTTGAAAAAAATACATGTGCCTTTTAAATATATTGTTATTCACAAAAGTGAATTTAATAAGTTGTGTGCATGTTTTATTCAATTTAAATGGATTAAAATTTGAATTTTTTAGTAGTTTTTGAATGTTTGAAATGAAAACGAGTAAGAATATTTTTTGTAGTAAAAATAAATACAGTGTTAATTTATAGAATTATAATAAGACGTTTTGGTTATATTATAGTGATGATAGTTGTATATTTCTTAAGCCTTTAGTTATTACTTGCCGCTATAGTGGTTTCCCTCTAAATTAGAGGTCTTCAAACTTTATCGATTCACGAAACCGTTAGGATTATAAATTTTTCTTGCGGAACCCTTACCATCTCTAGAAAACACAGGATGCATAACCCACAAGTTTTGAAAATCAGCAATCTTGCATGACCAAATTTTATTATTTACATTTGATTGAGCAAGGTCGTAATGTGTACTTATAGAGTTTTACTGCATAATAATAAGTATTTATAGAAATAAAATAAATTATTATGAATTAACTGTTTTGAATTTTTAATTATTTCAATTTTTCGGGTTTTTTCTTCGAAATTCTTTCAAAATTTGACTTTGACTCACGGAATCACTGAAGAGATTGCGCGGAACCCCATGATTCCGTGAAACACAGTTTGACGAGCACTGCTTTAAACCATGTTTTCGGACATAATGCCACTATAGTGGCTCCTTTCTTAATCTTGCATTGAAAGTCATATGCCTCGTTGTTACTATGGGAATATCTTCACATATTTTTCATCAAAATACGCTTACACTACACTATCACATGATATCGCAATCGGCTTATATTATAGTGAAGCAAAGTATATATAATACTACAGTTAAGATGTCTTTAACTAGCGAAAAGCTAAAGCTGGCGCATCGCGGCAGAACTGTGCGTACAACGGCGCAGCTTCTCGTTCTGCTCAGCCGTAGCGTAAGGGTTAAGTAAGCTTATTACCATTAGAACTATTCACTAGGCGAAAGTAATGTTATAATAAGAAAAATTTACACACGTGACACTAATTTAGAACTCAGTATGTATTTCTGAAATCCTAGCGTTAAATGAATCCTCCTTTATATATCATGTTTTTTACATAGTATGATCAAAGAATCTTCGATATTTTTAATGAACGACAAAACACAATTGAAAATATCAGTTTCTTGGCTTGATATAATTGTTTGTATATTGGAAAATTATACTTTTCATTAATCCAATTATTTTATAAAATAAACAGCATTTTTAATCATATTAAATATATTATTCTTCTCATATATATATATATATATATATATATATATATATATATATATATATATATATATATATAAGATCATGTATTATATAAGTACCAACCCCCCGTAATCAATATTTTATTCGAAATACAGTACTTTACTTACTTATTTAATTTAATTACTTCACATCTGTACATGTATCTACTTAATATAATTTTCCAATATTAGCAAGATATATTATAAATATGTATCAAATATTTTTCTATAAATAAAAAACTACATTTCTCTTCACTGTCCTCAGGATAAAGTGACACGTATGTATGGTGACGAGAATGTTTGCTTTGTCAGCTCATAGGTTTCAAGTTTAATTCATTAAGTTTCGTTCTTGTGTATTTTTTGTATGTTTAAATATGTGGTAAAAGTTAGTAAACAGTTTTTTCTGCCTGAGTTTCTCTCTATTTTATCGTCAATTTTGACACGCTATATCTTAGTTGAAAATAATAGTTGATTTGTGTTATTTGTTAGGGGAATTAATCATTAACGAAGGGGAGGGAAGCCACCTATTGTATGTATGTATATATATATATATATATATGTCTGTATGTCAAAAAAATCTGTGTAGTCAATATTCGAGGGTAATTAGTTTTTAAATTCATTTATAATACTCTTAGAAGTGGTAATTCTATATTAACCTTTTCATGGAAGAATTTTTTAATGATTTTTTTAAAACATGGACAGTAAATTTATCCAAATAAATTGTAAATCGAAATTTCATATATATATATATATATATATATATATATATATATATATAATATTATATTAGAGAGAGGGAGAGATCCTACTGGTGACAAAAGTCGTTTATAACTTAACAGATCTATCATATTTTAGTGTTCAAGAGCACAAATCAAGTAAAGGTCATTATTGGTATTATTAGCTATTCGTCTTATATTATTTTTTTCTTAATTACAAGATTATAAGTGATAGTTATTTGATACTATCAATTCAAATGCACGTTGAAGCCAAAGATCGAAATAAAATCAAAACACAAAACAGCGTCGGAGAACAGAAAAAATTAAGGACAATATTTTTTGATCGAAGTGAATACAAAGCAACGAAAGAAGTCAGCAGTGTGAATAAAATGTGTAATTATTCTATCTTCTGTAAGTTCTTTTCATAAAACACCAACTGAATAAAGCGAAAATTATCGAAATAGAGAGTTTATGGAAACGCTGATGCTGTACACATGTCTGTACTATATTTATTGATGGTAGGTGCTAGAAATTCATATATATATATTATTAAGGGTTTTCTATTAAAAAAAAATAAAGATGACAGATAATTCTGCATTTTTTTTCCATTGTAACATACATAGCAGGGCTGCATTGAACTCTGCGATGTTCACTGTTTGGATTTTGTGATGATTGTGTTTTGATGTGTGTGTGTGTGTATATGTATATATATATATATATATATATTTTTTTTTTCTGTGACTAAAAATTTGTTTTATATAGTCATAAGTATCATCATTGAAAATGTAAAGCAAAATATAAAAAATATAAATATTTTGAATCAATAAATTTATTCTAACGTTTATGTGTGTGTTAACATTCCATTTTAAAACAGTAAAGCGTGTATTATGTAAGCTATTTATTTAAACATTCTTGTGATATTGGTATTGAGAAGTTTTAAAATATGTTTAAAAAATAATTAATTATGATAATTGTATGTATGGCTCAAAAATCGTTAGTATAAATCATTCAAATAAAACTTGTAAATAGTGAAACGTTAAGTAAATATAATCCTGTTGTGTGTTTTTATCCAACTAAAGATTTAGTTGGTTTGACATCTAAAAATTATTTATATTTCAGATTGTTTTTAGAAAAAATAGTGTATCGAAAACTGACTAATTTTGAATGAATATTTGGTCTTTTATGTAGAGCGCAGTAACTATGATTATTATTAGCCTTCGAATACAGATAATATTTGTACCAACTCCGGTTGTAAACTTCATTTTAAATTAGACCTTTTTTAAACTTACATGAATAATGTGTCCAGTCGTCTAAAAAAATATTTAATAATAATATGAACTGAACTACTGAAATTACTGGACTTTGATCTGACAACACAAATAATAGCATATAATAGTCTGACGTAACAAGATAGAACTATAAGAATTTAAAACACTGCGATCAGATTTGATTATTTTACATGTTTAAACAGTGTAATTTTTGTACAAATTGTACAACACATTACATTAAAACATCAAAGTCTGTCGAGACAAACATTCAATTAAGTTAAAAAAAATCAGTTTCCTATACGAATGCCTGAATTCTATCTACAGCGCCGAAATTGTTACCAAGAATATCGGAAAAACACCAGTCTGTATCGGTTCCTGTCTGATTAATGTTGATTAACTTGAGAACAATTTATAGACTTTTTATTAAGTCCGAGACAAATAAAAAATTTCAGTTTCTTTTTCAAGAAATGTTAATTTTCGACTTGTACTATTTTTCTCTTTCATCAGGAATATATTTATTGTTTTTTTTTGTTGAGAAATAACACGTTTCAAAACAAAATATTAAGAAATAAACATCAAACCTATTTAATATCGATTATTCTAGAAACTATTTAATATAATTGATAATTGTATACATCATTGTTTTTTAATTATAGTGTAATTAACATTGTGTTTATATTATTAATGTATTTATGATTATCATTAATAACTTTCGACTGCCATAAATTATATGTTTCGATATATATATATATATATATATATATATATATATATCACGTGTGTATTACAGTACCATATTTAAACTGTATAATTATTACTCAAACAAACAGTTTATGGTGGTTCAGTTTCCAGTTATGGCGAAAGCGGTGGGAAGTGTGTACAGTTTTGCAACACTATAGTATTATATAGGGTTAATGACACTTGAAAAATCTAATTTTGGTCACGAGTCAGTGTTTGATCAAATACTTTCTTGTCTGTCTACGTCTTGCAATATCCCTAGTTCGAGTCCGATTGTTTTTTGTGTTCAGTTATGTAAACATTCTTAAAAAAATTACAAGCTACATAAAATTGGTTTTGATAATTCGTAAATGTTTAGTGTTTTAGTTATATATATATATATATATATATATATATACATATGTGTGTGTGTGTGCATGTGTATCGATTAAAATAATTCAAATGTGTTTCGATTGTATCAAATTCTCCAAAAAAAAGTAAAGTGCATATGAATATTGAAAGGATGCGTGCCAATGTCTTTTTCTGTAATTAAATTTAAAATTAATCACGCAATGACATAATTTAAATGTTAATAAAAAACTACGCGGCTTCGCCCCCTGCTCACTGCGTTCACAAACTCACGGGCTTACTGCTCTCTCCCACTTGCCAATTATAGGCATGTCATGTAACCGAGGAAAACATTAAACATATTTTTTTAAACTCATTTATGTCTATATAATCGTTCTTGAAGATATATTAAAATGAGTTACATATATATATATATATATATATATATATATATATATATATACACATATATATATGTTACTATGTTTATATAATGAGTATCGCAGACAGATTGCAACGTATTATTTTATATATGAGATAAACATATTTGGGTGCCATAGAAACCTCGACACACAAATAAATAAGTGACGTCATCGAATTTATATATGTATATATATATATATATATATATATATATATATATATATATATATATATATATATATATATATATGTAGTATGTTTATATAATCAATATCGCAGACAGATTGCAACGTGTTATTTTATATATGAGATAAACATATTTGGGTGCCATAGAAACCTCGACAACATAAATAAACAAGTCGACGTTCGAATTTTTTGCGGATAATTTTGATTTTATATGTGTGTGTGTTGTGTATATATATATATATATGTATGTATATATATATATATATATATATATATATATATATAGAGAGAGAGAGAGAAAGATATACAATAATTGTAATGTGTTTCGTATACATTAAATATTTTATAAATTACTTTTCGTGTTGCCTTGCAAAATATAAACATATTTTCCGATCAAAAATGTTCAATAAATAATTTTTGATTGTTACTTAAGCACATTTCTAAAGTGATGCCATTATATTATAAGTATTGTATATTTCATCTCTATATATTTCTCTACTTGAGCGGTTTGGAGACGATGGAATCATCATTGGAATCCGTATGAGTAACAATCAAAAATGATCAATACTCATTTATTAAACATTTTTGAGTAAAAATTCAGTTGTAGAAACAAATTAGTATTGTAAATTCTTTTCTATTGATGAAGTATCTATTCAAAAATCTAAGAATATTTTAAATCCAGTATTGGATACGGAAGTGAAATTAGTCACATTTCCAGAACTATATTATCCCATGAAATATTTGCTATAAGGTAGAAATATGTTAATATTACATTACACACACGTATATTATATATATATATATATATATATATATATATATATATTAATTTGGTTGGAAAAAAATTGCGGTAATTTATATGAATTGAAGGTCATAAACCGTAACAGTTTTTCTACCAACCTAATATTTTAGAGAGAATGACAAATAGAGCAAGTAAAGAAAAATAATTGTTCAAATAACTTATAATAAAATATAAAATAATCATATATGATGAAAAGTCCGTAATATAATTTTTAAATTTGTATAATTATTTTGAAATATTAACCCTTTCTACTCGATTGTCCTCTCAGAGAGTACATCGTAAATCTAACAAATAACATTGTTATTCTTTTTATAAAACATAAGTTAATAAATGTATTTTTGAAGTTTTATTAGAATAAAGAATTTTTTTACAATGCTATATTATTTTATTTGAAGTTATTTGTTACTTGGTATTTTGTTAAAAAAAATATGTCCGAGTTGCTGGTAGGTGTTATACAAAAAAATCTCTGAGTGCAAAGTGTTAATATTGAAAAGGTCTGTGAAGAATGTCAACACATGAGAGGGTCACCGTATAAACATAAGAATACTCTTTTACTTATCTACATTATTTGGAGGTGCATACTAAGTTTGACAATTTAATTCCCGGATTGGCACAGTGAAAAGGAACACAATTTAAATAAGACAAAAAGTGTTTGATATTTATTGAAAGTAACGTCTATTTACTTTAATACACATATTGTGAAATTCTTAAAGTGTTTGAAAACAGTCGGAAAAAGCGTCTGAAGAACCGCTTTCAATTCAGCGGCTACATTTTTCTTAATGTCTTCTAGGTACTGAAAACATTTCCCTTTGAGAACAGTTTTCACTTTAGGAAAGAGAAAAAAGTCTGCCGGTGCCATTTCAGATGAATAGGGTAGGTGGTTGTCAAACGCCGTGTTTCATGAGAAATGATTTCACAGTGAGTGCAGAATGAGCAGATGCATTGTCATGCAACAAGAACCAATTACCCTTTTCTCAAAACTACGGTCGCACTCGAGAAATGCTTTGCGGTAATCTCTTCATCACTTCAACCCATAATACACTATTGACTGTCTGTCCTTCAGACACCAAGTCTTTATGAATCACACCTTGTTTATCGAAAAAGGTAATCAGCATGATTTTGATTTTTGCAAATGAAACTTTTCGGGTCTTGGTGATGATTTTATAATCCACTACGTGATCTAGTGTTTCGTCTCAGGATTGTACTGAAATACCCATGACTCATCACCAGTGATAATGCAGTTAAAACAAGTTGCATTGTCGCGACGAGTCTGAACGAAGTCTGCAAACAATGCAACTCTTCTCAGTTTTTGTTCATCATCCGTAAGACTGCAGGAAGAACTCTGCATAGATCTTCTTCTTTCCCAAATCTCCATGTAAAATTTGTCGAATCGTCTCCGTATTGATGTTTAACTCATTTTCCATCATTCGAATGGTTATTTAGCGATATTTTTATACAAATCCTCAAAATTTTGGCATTGAATCTGCATGTCGAGAAATCAACGGACGTTCAATTCAAGCGTCATCTTGAACATCATCACATCCATTTTTGGAACGTTTAAACCATTCAAACACACTAGTACGAGATAAGGAATTTTTACCGTACACAGTTTTCAACATTTCATAAGTTTCTGTTGCAGTTTTCGTTAATTTACAATAAAATTTAATAATCACTCATTACTCAATGAGGACTGACAGAAACACGATGTACGCGCTAGTTTCCTGCACAGAAACCAACAGCTGATCGACTTTGCATGACCACTCTCACCTCCACCCTTACCCTTTCTTGATAAAATTGTAAACTGTTATATTCTGCTTTACTTTTGGTTTAATTTCACGTGACTCCAGTATTGAAGTGTCAATCCGGGAATTACATTATCAAACCTCACATATTAATGAATAAAATTTGACAAATTTTATTAATGTCTAAATATTATTACAGAACATTGTACGAATATCATAAAAATGTTTTGACACTGTGATTAAATTTACTGAACTCAATATACAAAAAAATGAGATTTTTCTGGCGCTCTGAGGATGATAACATTGCTATTGAAATGCGCATTAGCAACAATCGAAAGTAATAAATGATAATTTATTGAATATTTTAATTGAAAAACTTTGACATAATTCATACGAATATATTAGCTTGGAAGAAAAATAATTGCGGTTTATGACCTTCAAATTCATATATATTTTCTCTTTTTTGATTTTCGTACCTCTTTTTGACTAAATTAATTTATCTCGATAATATTTTTTTTCAATGAGCGACGCTAAATTAATTTTTTAAAAATGTATTTTAATTTTTTTTATTTGTAAAAAAATTTACTGATTTCTTTTTTAAAAAAAATTGTAGTTAATCAAGTGGGTGCTACTTTATGTATAAAAATTGCTTTGTGTTAGGTTGGTAGAAAAATAATTGCGGTTCATGACCTTCAAGTACATCTTTTTTTTTATTTGGACAGTTTTTAGTTTTTGTCTGATATTGTCACCTTTCTCGGTATTCTTGAGGCGAGTTGTCGAGCGTTGGGATTAAATCCCTATTATCTAGACTTTAACATGAATTTTTAGCAATCTTGCTGTTTGACTGTTCCATATCTTGACTTTCTCGATAGGAAAATAAAAAGGACTTCTCCGTCCTTCTTCATCTTCAAGGCTCTCGTCCTCAGCATGAAATTTTTGGAACCACCATTGCACGGTAAGATCCTTAATAGTACCCACACCAAAAGCATCTTTTAGTTTACGGGCAGTTTGTACTGATTCACCACCCGTTTTAAACTCATACCAAAAAAATACCAAAAAAATTTTTTTCATCTTCAGTTTAATAGTTCAATTTGAAACAAAATTAATAACAAGACCAAAATCAATGTTACCAAAATGCAGACCGAAAAAATGCACTTTAAAATGATATTAACATATGCAAGATAAAACGACACTTCATAAGGTTAAGGTCAACAAAATTAAGGTTAAAATTCAGAAAACACATACCGCAATTATTTTCTTACGCACCTTATATTTGTTTATCTGATACAACTATGATCTAGTGCTATAAAACTCAGTTTTATTACAGGTAAATCCCATAATGTTCTCCATAATTCTTTATTAAAACATAACTGAATCCGATCATAGTCTTTGACTGAATGTTGTAACAAAGTATATCTTATTATTGATGGTTTATACACCACTATATCTTGTCATACTTATTCCTAATGAATTTAATAACAATATTTAGATTTAATGGCATAATAGCCGCTACTAACTAGTGAAACCTAGTTGCAAATTTAATTAAAAAGATAATAAACTTGACCCAAGACTTCTTTACTTCAAGTCTAGACCATATAGATTATTTTAGTTACTAACTTACAGAAACCTCTTTTTTAAAAGAATTTGCAAAAAAATATCCTATCTGTTTTAATCTTTTTAAAGATTTTATCTGCTTTACTTAAGTAATATGTGTCGTTGATATGAATATATATATATATATATATATATGTATGTATGTATGTATGTATAAACTATATGTAATATAATAAACACTAGAGATCTAATTTCGTCCGATACTTTAAATTACAATTTTTACAACGACGCGTTCGTGTTGATATCGCGAATATAAACCGGTCAGTGTATCTTAATGTACGATCTGACATATCTGTAGTCGAAGATCTACCGTTGAAATTAATTATATCTACACAGAAAATAACAGTTTACATGAAAAGTAGATTCGCTGATAATTATTGTTCGTGGCATAAATATTGATTATATCGATTATTTCACAAGTTCAGCTATAAAAGTCATTTTACTTGACTTTTTTCAGACTATAAAATAAATTGTGGAGTTAACAGATAAAATATTTAATAATATGAATCTTGTTTATACATTTAATAATTGAATATATATAAAGTAATGATATAAGAATACAGAACATAAATATGTTTCAAGATAATGTTAATAAAATATGTTCTTTTTCACAAATGATTTTTTTTTACTGTGCCTCAGAGCTCTGAGGTTGATGGCATCGCCATAAAAAGGCGTGTAAATAACAATCAATAATCATTTATTGAAAATTTTTGATTAGTTTTTTTCTGGTTTATAGGATGAGTGAAGAATTCAATTGTGCTTAATGCTGTTATTGGTAATGAAGTGAGATTCATACATAATTTTAATATTTGGATGCAAATGTATTTCTTCTCTAATAATGTATTCTCTGTTCGACATCATTATTTTATGAACTGCTGTTTTTTGTAAATAGTACTTTTAAAACGATTTTGTTTTAGACTTGAAAACAAGTTATTTAATGAACCTGTAATAAGTTCAAATTAAAACTAAAAATCTCTGTTAATTAGTATTTATCGATTTAAATTGAATGTGAAACTTTCATATTTAGATTTTCATCTTCGACGATAGAGAAAAAAAAATTTTTATGAATCTAATTCGCCTTTAATATCTGTTCGGTAGGAAAATATTTTTGTTTTCTGAATTCTAACCTTTTTTTCAGTGAAGTGTCATTTCATCATGTTCATGTTAATATAATTTTAAAGTTCATTTTCGGTCTGTATTTTGGTACCATCGAGTTCGGTTTGATTATTAGTTTTACCTTAAATTTGGCTACTGAATTTAAGATGGAAAAAAACAAATAAGAGTATTTTATATGAGTTCAAAACGGGTGGTAAAGCAGCAGAAACTGCTCGTAAACTAAACGATACTTTTGGTGTGGGTACTGTTAAGGAAGGTATGATGCAATGATGGTTCCAAACATTTCGTGCTGGGGACGAGAGCCTTGAAAATGATGAGGGTCGCAGACATCCTTCGTCAGTTCATAACTACCAACTGAAGGTGTTAGTTGAATTAGAACCTCACACAATTCGAGAGGTTGCACAAACATTAGGTGTTAGTCACCCAGCAGTTCTGGACCACAGGAAAATCAACAAAGAGAGAATATATATTAATTTGAAGGTCATAAACCGCAATTATTTTTCTACCAACCGAATAGATAGCAATTTTCACACATGAACTAGCACCCATTTCATAAACTATATTTTTAAAAAAAAATATCTTAGCGCATTGTTCGGTGAAAGAAAACATTATCGAGGGAAATGAATTTAGCCAGAATATCAAAAAGTATCTTTTTGAAAAGACAGGTATTAATAATAAAAACTCTAGTTGGGTTAATGTGTTGAACTGAATTTCGCACCATTTAATTATTTTCTAATATAATTAATTTTAATTGTTTAGTATAATTGTCATTCTCTCGGTTTCTCTATCTATCTATCAATCCGTATATATATATGTGTATATATATATATATATATATATATATATATATATATACACAGGCATATTCATTCATGTCACTTGAAAAAACGTTTCAAAATCAATATTCTTGTGAACTCCTGCTATTTAATAATGTATTGAGCAATAAATCAGGCAAAAAATAGAAATACCGTTATTGTAGCTATTTTTATGAATGTTTTAGAATCTTCAGATTATAAATAGTAAAATACTTGATTGTAAACAGGTAAGAAGAGCAATAAAAAGACACGGTCTGTTGTTTCTTGTATTGTTTTTATAATATTAATAGTGAGAGCGACTTACTTATTTTCTTTTGAAATAAAAACATTATTTTATAATAAATTGTAAGTACTTTATGTATCCAAATAAATAGAGTTTATTATTTATTCGTGGAAATAAAATCATTAACTCTTGAGAAAATAATAGAATTTTAAGTAGATTGAATAGCTTCAATCATGAGTTTGCAATGATTATGAACGTTGAACTTAGAAAGTAGGTTTTTTATATTTTACTAAAACAATTTCCCCTATCATAGTGATAGAATCGTTAAATTCTGATTTAAAAGACCAGAATTAAACTTAATTCAATGTCCAATAACCTCATTTGATATAAATATAATTGAAAACATCATTCGATGGTGATATTCTTTTAATCGGACATTAAAGAGTAACTTGTCACTCAGATACTAATTCCAAAGAGGTATCAAACTATCCAAAGGCAGTTACAATCATTTTTTGCATAATGTACACTGATAAAGCTTAATGTCTCCTGGGAATTGGGAGTGAGCCAACAAGTTACTCTTTATTGTACGACAAACTTCACTAGATTTTTTCAATTATGTTTATGTCACTTGTAGATCGACGGATATTCCATTAAGCTTATTTATTTCTCTTGTTCTTCTTTCTTGTTCTAACGATTCTTGTGCTATGTTAAGGATGCTTCTTGAAATATTAAAATCTGTTTTCAAAGTTTCACTACTTTTTAATATCTAATTATATCCAGATGTATTCTGGGATTTAATGTTCCTTCTATAATGACTAAATGTATAGATCGACAATAAGAAATATCTCCCCAATTGAATTATCATCTTATTATGTCTTAAATAAAGTCATAACTTTATTTCTTAAATCATATAAATAAATACCATTCTGATTAATTTATTCTTTATTTATAAAAATGCTTTCTTTTAATTCTTCTTTCTTTCTGATGTTTTTTTCAAAATTCAATCGTTTTTCTGGATTCTTATCAAAATTGATGCTTTATTAAATATTGTTTTTTTATATTAAACCCTAATATATATATATATATATATATATATATATATATATATATATATATATATATGGGCGGGACATATTGCAAAAAGAGAAGACAACCGATGGATAAGAGAAATTATTGACTGGAAACCAAGGAATATAAAAAGACCCAGAAAGAGACCAATGAACAGATAGAATAAGGATAGTAAAAATTGTCTTGGAAATCTGTAGAAAAGAGAGGCACTGAATCGAACAAAATGGAAAATCATGGAAGAGGTCTTTATCCAGCAGTGGATTAACAGAGGCTGAAGATGATGATGATATATATATATATATATATATATATATATATATATATATAAACGAAACCTAGTTAAAGATACAATAATAAGGAGTTTATAAAGAAAATGAGTCAGACATATTACAAGTGAAAGTAACTAAAAAACCTTCGCAAATTATTTTTTTTCTCATTTCACAAACATTTTTTTTCTGTTCAAACTGTTCAATAAATGATTATTGATTATTTTGAATTGTTTGCTATGAATAAAATGATGATAATACTATCGTTCTGAGAGGACTAAGGAAGAGAAAAGTATTACTATTCCTTTCTGCACATTTCGTTGATGTATTAGAAAGAGTTGTCTTAATATTAGTATTTTAAGAATGATGAGATCATCATCTAAATAGTCATAAGGAACGAATAGAAATGGTCAATAATTGTTTATTGAACTATTTTAATCAGAAATATTTTTTGTGGCAGGAAAAGTAATTAATTTTTGAAAGTGAATTCAGCCACAGTGTTAGAGAATTGTTAATAGAAAAGTTAAAATCAATTTAAATAATATCATAGTAAAATCCTAGTCAAAAAGCAATTCCTTTTGCTTTTAATTAAATTCGTTTCATTATATGTGAGAATTCTATAAATTTTCTTATCACACTTGATTTTTATAAGTTAAATTAATTCGGGTACTTTTTTTTATAGAAAATGAATATTTACGGAAAAATGCAATGCATTTCAATTCTCAAAATATTTCACATTATTTTATTTAACTTTGCTACATTTGTCAATTAATAGACGAATCCTTTCTCGAAATAAAAATAGTGGCTTTAAGTCGATGAAGTCGTGCATTTTTGGACCTTTTCCACGGTTTTAATATTTTTGGATGTTTTATACGTTACATCAACTTTCTTGAAAGTTGAATAAATCATTCCCGTGAATTTGG
>CM068317.1:11410000-11442500 GCA_034766995.1 Acanthacorydalis orientalis | reverse complement strand
ATTATCTTGGTGATCTTTGTCCTAGTAAATTACACGACTTTTATTTCTACGGATAGTTTCAGATCTTGTGACATCTTCACGTACCTGTAATAAAAGAGATTAATATTTTAATTATTGTTCATTTTTGATTGTTCCTAATACATATTTTGAAGGCAATGCTTTCCATTCTCAAGACAATCTTTTTATGTAAATTAGAGTTTATGATATTGGCATCATCACTGTAATGGTTATAAATAACAATTGATCAATCATTAATTATTAAATTTTATTGATTAAAACATTGTTTTAGTTTGTGGGATGAGTGAAAAATTCATTTTTAGTGCTTATAATAGTTATCTGAAGATGTGAAAAATGAAACTAGGTGTAGAGATAAATGATTATGATTTATTAGAAGTAAAACCACCATGACAAATAAGTTTTAATTTTTAGCTATAGATTTTATTGACATTTTGAACCATATCGATTACCAGTAGAAAAGAAATCACTTTTAAAAACCAACTCGTACCCCATGTTCTTAATCTATTTGTTAATAAGCTAATTTTGAGGATATTTAAAAAATATTTTTATAACAGTTAATATAATATAAAATGTTCATAATAAATAGAATAATAACTTACTTTTAAAATTTTTCATAGGATAAAATGGAAGTAATAATTGTTGATAAACAAAATAAATTAACAATTAACTGAATTTGATGTTAAATAAATATGTACACATGAAAATATTTTTTTGAATTGAAAATAGCGATTTTATCTATAAGGAAGCTTATTCATTATTTTTTGAATTGAATAGATTCAACATTAAAATTGATTTTTGTTTCGTATCTTAATTATTTTAACTTTAAATCATTATTTTTTGCATTAATGATCGTTTCAAGAAATAGAATTTTTTTTAATTTCACAAAAATGTCATCTTTTGTTTTTTTCCATTTCTTTTTCACATGCTAATAAATATGTTTTTATCATGTGTTTTAATCAATGTGTTTTATCATTTTATGTGTTTTGTGTTTGTGTCCTTCAACGCAGACAATTTCGATAAACGTAACTGTGGTAAAATTTACTATGAAAAAAATGTTATCAATTAATATAAGCTACTATACTGACACTACAGATTTCAGGATTAATCTTATTACTTTTCCAATACACTTTGTGTTTTATAATTAATTGTTATTATTATTATTAAATATATATATATAGTTATTAAAAATACATGATTGAGTTTATTTATATTGTTCAGAAAGCATACACGTATATAATATTTCTAAAATGTATTATAAGATCCAGGATTTATTAGATTGGTAGGAAAATAATTACGGTTTTTGTTTTTTTTGAATTCTAACCTTATTTTTTTCATTGAAAATGTCTTTTTATCGTATTCATGTTAATATCATTTTAAAGTTTATTTTTCGGTTTGTACTTTGGTAACATCGACATATATATATATATATATATATATATATATATATATATATATATATATATATATATATATATATATTGTATTATTGTTTTTATTAATTTTATTGCAAATAGGGCTATTGAATTAAAGATCGAAAAGAAAAAAATATGAGTAATTTTTATGAGTTTAAAACGGATAATAAAACAGCAGAAACTGCTCGTAAACTAAACGATGTTTTTGGTGTGGGTACTTTTGAGGAACGTACGGTGCAATTGTTCAAAAATTTTGTGCTAGGGGCGAGAAATTTGAAGATAAAGAAGGTCGCAGGTGTCCTTCTTCAGTTCATAACGACCAACTGAAGGCGTTAGTTAAATCAGAAGCACGCACAATTCGAGAGCTTACACAAAAGTTAGGCATTAGTCATCTAACAGTTCTATACCACTTAAAACAGCTAAGAAAATCGAAAAAAAAATTCATATGAATGGTATGTAAATGTATTTGATGGTTATAAACAGCAATTCTTTTTCTACCAAGCTAACAGATATTTAGAATCAAATCTACTTTACTTTAAGATCTTAAATAGTGTCTTAACAGATTTTATACGAGATCTCGCTTTAAAAAAAATTATAATTATCTTACTACCAAAAAAAAATATCAGAATAATTGGTGGACATCGTTCATTCAAAAGATATTTTATCATTCAGATATTTCAAAAAACAAATCATACATTCCCAAGATTTGGTATTGGAAGGGAGCGCGACGAAAACGACATCTGATGGTTACAAAAAATCATGCTCGAGAATTCTGGGAGATATGTAAAATCAGTGTAAAAAATAAAAATTCGTTATAAAAACAAAATGTAAAAATGTATAATGATACAAATAAAAAAGTGCAATTGTATTTTTGAAAGAGAAAATTAAATTGAACGTATTATGATAAAGAAAGTAAGTATAAAAAATTTAAATAAATATCAAATACTATTATTTTAGAATAGAGTGAGGTTAGCCGATAAAATCAAAACAAATAATACATGACAGCTACAATAATGAAAATTGAAAAAAATAGTAGGATATTAATTTGTTTTTTAACAAAATTAAAGTAAATAATTTTATTTTCATTCATGATAATTTGTTGGTGAATTGAGCATGATTTAACGAAATTTTGTACACAGCGAGCGCTGCGATCGATTCAGTTGTCCCCACCATATACTCTGCACCCTGCCAATACTCGTAAGGGTAATAAATATAGACTGATAGTACCATGTATAAATTCGTACATTTTTTTCTGTCGGTATACACACACACACACACGCGCGCGCACACACACACACGTGGGTCGTTTGATAAGTCTGGTAAATTTCTATGATGTGGCGCCATCATTCAATTGGTAACGGCAAACTAGGTGAACTATTTCGCATAAGTGAAATTTCAACCAGAAGCAACGTTCACGTTCTACAGATATTTGAAGCGAGCATTGTAGCAGTTGCCGCAAAAATGGAAAAAAACGAGCAGGACTTTTTGCGTCGATTCATCACCGTGGATGAAATATGGATGCACCACTGTTCACCTGAGTCGAAGCAGCAGTCAAAACAATGTACAATGATTGGTGAAAGTAGGCCAAGAAAGAGAATACCGTTTTATTGGCTGGGTAGGTGATGGCTACTGTTTTTTGGGTTTGTCAAGAAATCATCCTGATCAACTATTTAACGAAGGGAAAGACCATAACAGGAGCTTATTATGCAACATTATTGAACCGTTTAAAAGAACAGCTGAAACAAACACAGCTAAGACTTGCCCACAAAAAAGCTCTTTAACCAGGACAACACGCCGTCCCATAAATCGACCGTCGCAATGGTAAAATTGCACGAATGATGCTTCGAATTGATTCCTCATCGACCCTATTCTCCGGACTTGGATCCGTACGATTTTTGTCTAGTTTTCATACTTAAAAATTTGGCTCGCTGGGAAGAAATTCTCATCGAATGAGGATGTCATCGCCGGCGTCAATGCGTTTTTTTTAAGACTCGCTGACCAAGTGTGTAGCTTTCAATGGAGGACTATGTTGGGAAATAAAATCGATTTTTTTCCAAAAAACGGTCTTTAACTTTCTTTTTTGCCATACTTGTCAAACGACCCCCGTGTGTATGTATATATATATATATATATACGTATATATATATATATGTATGTATATATATATATATATATATATATATATATATATATATATATAAAGTTCTGTGGATACTATGTACAGATGTTTCCAACTTAAAAATATAAGAGCACCTAATCTATTCCTAAAAAATATTTATTTGTATAGTATGTTAATACTAATACTGTTTTATTTGCAAATATTTTTTTATATTTTTTAGTATTGAGAAGAGCACTTGTAGGTTTATTTTTTTTTTTTACTGAATAAAATAAAATAGTTTAAAAAGTAGAAAATGGTCCGTATCGAAGATATTAAATAAATATTATGTGTATAAATAGAATTTGTTAATTATTAATGTACTCTTTATAGAAAATACAGCTCTATGCACGCAAATATATGTATATATATATATATATATATATATATATATATATATATATATATATATATATATATATATATATTTATTATAATATTATGTAGGTAAATATAATATAGTGTATATGTGCGCACGTTAATATAACTTATAAACTTATATTCAATATGCGATAGGATCAATTTCCACAGGTGTGCTCCGACATGAAGGTACGCTTTTTTATCGAGTCACACACACACACACACACAGTACTTGAACGTATTCATTAATTAGTCACGACAATCTATTTATAGAAAAGTAGGCATAGTAAAAATCTTCGCTTGGGGCTACGTTAGACGCCGAGCGTGTAAATGAAGACTAATATAATGACTCGGATATAAAAAAGCGATTCATAATCGATGAAAATAAAACATTTCAACGGTCTTTGAACGACACACAACTGACTAAGTGACTGGCCCTGCAACGGCTCCACGTTACAGTCGCGCGTACAGGCCGAAGAGTGTATTTTAAGTTAACGGCCGCGCACAGTGTTTGTCAAACTTGTTAAATTTTACGATATGTACGTGTGTGGCGGTGTGCAATCAGAGCCATGCATTTTGAGCTTATTGTATTTATGGTTAGTTTGTATCTTGTATGCTTCATAAATACAATGAGATTGTAACATTATAGAATTTTGTGAACATAAAACAGTTTTGTTATACTAGAGTTTGAACGATATACCTTCAGTCTTTTTTTGTATAATTAATAACTCAGACGTTTTATAAAAAAAATCAATCTGCAAACTGAATAGTTGGTGTTGTCAGTATTGCTTTTATTTTACATATAATTTATTATTTTTTCTAATAGTCTGAGTCTGGTTTCTTACAGTATAAAACAAGACTGATAAATTATTCTCTCCCTCATAAACCATCAACATTTTTCTAATCAAAAACATTCAATAAAGGTTTATTGATCCCTTGCTTTTGTTGCTTATGTGAATGATGGTCTAGCCGTCGAAATGCGTATAAATAACAATCAAAAATGAGCAGTAATTATTTATTGAACATTTGTAATGTAACAAAAATTTTTTTGACGTATATCAGTTGAGTGGAAAATTCATTTGTGAAAATTTAGCTAGAGTTCTAGAATTTTATTAAGAAAATGCAAGTTTGAAGAGCGACTGTGACTAGCGAGTCGCATAAAATTTAAAACAAATAACCATTAAAGTTAAAAATTAATTTATTTCTATCTATTTAACTTAAATTCCACATATTTTATTCATATTTGCAAATTAAACAGATAAATGTTTAAAAATCCAAAAAAATGAATTTATTTCTATTAGAAAAAAATGTTTGCAAAAAATATTTTTTTAAATTTTTGTTAGTATATTGACAGTTTATTTTATAGAGAAAACTATAGAAATTGATTTTATAGTTACATGTACTTAGAATTTTTTTTACCATTGTATTGAATACTAAAATCAGAAGTAAATATACCTGTAATTACACAAATTTTAACAAGAATACATATTTATTTCTTTTCGTTCTATAAACCACACACTTTTTTTCTGTTTAAAAATGTTTTGAATTTTGGGTCAGATTTTTTTAAATATTTGTGGGTCAAAACATTCATTTTTGAAAAGGAATTTAGCTGCAGTGCTAATACTATATTCTTCAATAATTGATTATTGATTATTTTCATTGTTGTGTATGTGCATTTGAATGACGCCGTCATCATCCTCATAAATCTAATGCACGATAAACAACATCAGAAATGACCAGTAATTAATTATCAAATATTTTTGATTAAATTTTTTTTCCGGTTCATGGAAAAATTAGAAATTCATTTATCAAATTGGTCAGAAATACTACATCTTGTCTAGACAGATTCGTGATACAAACAATTTAAAAATTTATCATCAACGAAATTTGTAACAATTTCCAAGTAGAAGAGAATTGACCGCGTTTTTTTATAATTCTTAGATCGTTAAATTATAGAAAAATACAGAAAAATATTTTATATTTTAGCTCTTTAAGAATGTTAGCATCTTCATCTAAATGCATATAAACTAAAATAAAAAAAATCAGTAATCAGTTATTACATAGTTTTAATTAGATTTTGTGATTTATAGAAAAGTGAAGAAAAATTTATTTGTTTAAGTCAATTTAACTACAGAGTGACAATTATATTATGAGGATTTAAATTTTTAAATTTTATTTAACCGATACATTTTAATTGGATTTATTTATTCAATTAAAGCATTTAATTATAGTATTCAATTAAAATATTTTCTGTTATTATTTTTCATGCTAATGGACTATATATCCTTACTTTATAAATATTTAAATTAGAAAATTTTATTTCATTTACTTCTCAAAAACATAAGTAACAAACGTATGTTTATGTATACATACGTACATATATATTAGGTTGGTAGAAAAATAATTGCGGTTTATGATCTTCAAAATCATATACATTTTTCTCTTTATTGATTTTCATAGCTGTTTTAAGTGGTCCAGAACTGATCAAAGACTAACTTCTAACTTTTGTACAAGCTCTCGAATTGTGCATAGTTTTGATTTAACTACACCTTCGATTGGCGATTATGAACTGAACGTCCGAGACTTTCTTCATGTTCAAGGCTTTTGTCCCTAGCATAAAACTTTTGGAACCACTATTAATACCGTATGTTTTCTTAACAGTACCCACACCAAAAGCATCGTTTAGTTTACGAGCAGTTTTTGGTGCTTTACTACCCGTTTTGATCTTATACAAAAAAAATTTTTATTTGCTTCTTTTCAATCTTTAATTCAATAACCCAATTTGAAACAAAATTAATAAAATGCACTTTAAAATGTTATTAACATGAACAGGATAAAGTACCACTTTCATTAAAAAAAATAATTATAGAATTCAGAAAGAAAAACCACAATTATTTTCCTGCTAACCTTTTATATATATATATATATATATATATATATATATATAAGTTTATTCTAAAAGTAATAAATCTATTTTTTTAAAATTTAATATACCATTGTGTCCAGAAAATCTGTTAGTGTGGACTTGGTCCCTTTTTCCAACATAAAACTAGTTATTGAGTGTTTTGTTCAATGAAAATTATGTTATTGTGAAAGTAAGTAATCGTGCGTTTATTATTTTATTAATTATTTTATGAAAACAGAGCAAAATAACATCAGGTGGTAACGTTATGTTATCAAATTTTATTTCAAACTTTTATGAATGCCCAGATCAAGAGAAAACAAAAAATATTTCAATTATTTCTGGACACAAGCTTTTTTTGCAAGCGTAGAAAATAGTTCGAGATGAAACACGTGCAGACAGACTTACATCCAAAAGGTATTTGTCTTCGATCAAGTCAGATCGATGAATGACAATGAGATATATAAACATTGACAATGAGATTACATCGATGATTGACAATGAAATTAATATCAGTCGTGGAACCCTCTATGAAATTTAACGATTGACTTAACATTGCTACAATGCGTCATGTCACAATATTGGTGCCTGTGCAATTTTTAACATTAAAGAATATTCATTAGTTTCATAACATTTATCTTCTGTGGATGATCGCAACTGAGTTTTTCTTCTATACAATTAAGAGCCGCTTATGAGGATATCATTTTCAGATAATCGGTAGTATATTTATATATTATAGTTATTATGGACAAATTGAAAGATTTTATTGAAGAAAACTTCCAGCAGTAGTTTCGAAAGCGGAAAGATTTCCTTTAAGGGCGTGTTGCAACCGAAGAGAACTATTTTAAAAAATGAGACTGATTTATATATATATATATATATTAATAATAATCAGTCTCATTACTTTTCAGTCGCAAACAGCTGTGAGGATTAAGGCCCTCTCTTGTTCACAAGTATTCGGCACAAGGTCTCACTGGCGCTTTATAATTATTGAAGGAATGGCAATTATGAAGAGTATTCATTGTGAAGAGGTTGAGAATTTTTCATGATCTCTGAGAAGGTAACATTTAGATGTTAGACCAACAGAGCTTCCCCGTTCCCGCGAAGGGAACGTCTTACTGGGCTGTCATTATTTTTTTGACAAGATAAAATATATATATATATATATATATATATATATATATATTATTTATATATATATATATATATATATATATATTATTTATATATATATATATATATATATATATATATATATATATATATACATGGGTCGATTGAAGTCGAAAAGTAAAACGATGTTTTGAAAGTAAAAAATTCTTATTCTGCATATAAGATTTTTAATGAAAATCTTTATGTATAATCGTCTTATACTCTGGATATAGATCAGTACTTAATGAGGTGAGGTATTTATGAATTATTCTTTGATGTTTTTGGACTCTTCTGTGGAAAAACTTTCTAGTCTTTTGTGCACCCACTCGTGCACCGTATTAATGACCTACTAATCAGAAAAAAACTGTCTTTTCAACTCTTGTTTTAATGGCTCAGAAAGTCAAAATTCACTTAAATCGGAACTATATGTCGACTTATCCAGCAGCTTAAAACCTAACTCTTGAATACACTGATTGGTTTTATAACTGTATAAGGAATATGGTACATGAGTGGCTGCGCAAGAGACTAAAAAGTTTCTTCCAGAACGAAATCCAAGAGATTATTGAACGATGAACGAAATGCATCGATATTAGATGGGGTTGTATGAAAATAACTAATAAAAATCCCATATCTGTCATATAAAAAAATATTCCTTAAAATTTCAAAAAATTGACAAATTTTATTTTTAGAAAAACCCGCAGAGATTTTGTATAAAATTATTATTAACGATGATAGCCGAGGTTACACGAAATTATCACGTAGTTATTATGATGTTGGTATCATAACAACTGCAATGAAATGTGCGACTTTATTAAACAACTA
Organism: Acanthacorydalis orientalis; assembly: GCA_034766995.1. Lineage (NCBI taxonomy): Eukaryota > Metazoa > Arthropoda > Insecta > Megaloptera > Corydalidae > Acanthacorydalis > Acanthacorydalis orientalis. The sequence continues at coordinate 11,433,679 of CM068317.1, read as the reverse complement.
TGTTGTAATATAACTGCAAGAAGGTTTATATAAAATACAAATATGTATATATGTATATATATATATAACAACTACGTGGCAATATATAGTAGGCTGATTACAATACATGTATATGTTATATATATATATATATATATATATATATATATATATATATATAAACGATCTTGAGTGAATATATGCGATACGCGTGAAGCGAGCAGGAGAGGACCCCACCGGCATGGCGAGTGTAGTGAGTAAGGAGCAAAGCTCTTTGGTATAGAATAAAAGTTTCTTTTCTTAAGTACTCTTACTTTTTGATTTGCTCTCGTACATACATAAAATTATTAATAGATATTTTGTACTATATTTAGGTAATGGGATTATCTTGTAAGAGTTACGGAATTTTATTAATTTAAATTATTTTGTCCTGTTTTAATATTTCATTTTAAAATTATAGTGAACATTTTGGGAATCGCTATTAGTGATTTGAACTAAAAGTACGATTAAAACATTCGCAGCATGGCATCGGCGAACGATGCTGCTTGAGATCAGTATAGCCTTGGATCTTGTATACATACACTCTCCACAGACGCATATATGTGTGTGTGTGTGTGTGATTTTTGTATATGTATGTATATATATATATATATATATATATATATATATATATATATTGTTATCAGCCTACTGCATAGCCTATATACAATTCGCAGACGCCAAGGTCCTCGGTACTTGTTCACATCGCATTTTGTAGGTTAGTGTCACAATATTCGCAGTGAAAACATGTAATCGTAATTCTGTAGGCGGTATCTTTACATTTGTGGGCCTGATGGGCGTGCATTCCTATTGCTGTTTATCATTTTGCCAATTATATTCAATACGTGTTTAATTCGAATACAAGACAGACAAGTAGAAAACAATTATTAAAACTGTAAATGTATGTTACGATAATAAGATACAGGTTAATAATCTCTTACACTATTATTATAATACTTTTAAATCAATTAAGGCGAACAGTTATTTTTTGTGGAAAAAATACATGGTACTCTATGTATTTTTTTTTATAAAACTGTTTCATGTTGAGTTAAAACTAATTCACTATTTTTTTAAACATGATGGAGTAAGGTTCAAGTTGCAATAAATACAATTTAAAAATTAATAGTTTGTAAAATATGTGAAAATACTTGTGAGGAATATTTGTGATTATAATGAAATTTCAGGAGTGTCTCTGGTTGTGAAATAATTAAGATATTGATTTTAATACTGATCGACTTATCCAATATTTGTACATAAATGTAGTATTTACTAAGCAGTATATTAAAAATCAAAATTTTTGCTGAATATCCGATTTAAGAATAATAAAGCTATTAGTAAATGACAAATACGATATATATTTTAATGAAACTATTTGTTGTGATATATAGTAGCGTATTATAATGTGGCTTTTTAATTATTTTTCTTACTGGCATATACTTTTTTTTAGGTTACCCACAATTAACTACTCATAGTTTTAATAAAAAATAAAATATATATAATTATTTTCAGTGTTTTGCCATTGAAAACGTTACATTATCTCAGTTCTTTACAAGTTTCCAATATATTTCGTAATATCCCTCTATTCCACTCATTATTTATTTTGTGTGCCTTTTTAATATTTGTCGGCTCTCACTTAATGACTTATTTTGCTTATCTGTTATTTTTTTAAATATGTTTTATCTATTTTGATTTTAAACTCTTACTCTTATTATTTTATATTTGTTACTAATTTTTCACTCACCCAACTAATCACAAAAAAAATCTAATTAAAATTATCTAATGAATGAAGACTGATCATTTTTGATTATTGATTATCTTCATCTTCAGAACACTAAGGTACAGGATACTTGTTACAGTATGAAAATATATACACAAAATCTGATCTTTCTGTATCTTACCCCACCGAGGTTTTTGGTTTCACTTTCAAATAAATAGCAATCAAAAATGATCATTAATCAATTATTGAATATTTTTATCTGAAACATTATTTATTGAGTGAGTGAAAAATTCATTTGTGGACCTAAATTTAAAGAATAGTATCAAAACTATATTATGTGAAAACTAAAATTGAATTCACAATACAGTTGAGCCTAAATTTACTTTCACAAATGAATTCTTTTTTCACTCCACAAATCAGAAATTAAGTTTTGTTGAAAATATTCGATAAATCATTACTGATAAATTTTGATTGTTGTTTGTACGCATTTTGATGGCAATTCTGTTATTCTAAAGCGCCAAGGTACAGAAAAAACCTTCAAATATTTTTATTTCAGAAATTTATTATCAGAAACTTTTCTTTGTCTTGGCGTTCCGTTACAGAAATGCACATAAGAAATGGTCAATAATCATTTATAAAAAAGTTCATGGTTTGTCTAGTCAAAGAAGAATTAATTTATAATAGAGTGGATTTTTTACCACTATTTTTTTGTATTGAAAAATGTATAATACATCTGTGACTTACATTTAGAAACCAAATTATTAAGTCTTTGGAGCTGGCGAATGGAAAAGCGTGTTAATTTTTTTAATAAATATTTTTCGATTAATTGGATATTCTTTTATCGTAAACAAAATAAAAATTGCAAATTTGTCGCTCACAAAAAAAAATGTTAATTCAGATTACCAATCAGAAATTTCACATCTATCTGGTATATTATGGAAAATTGTTGATAATATTCAAGAAAACATAAATCTCTTGATTGGAAACATTTAATTGGAAGCGAAAAAATTAATTACAATTGAAAATTTGCAGAAATAGCATTACTGTTGAGTGTGAAAAATTTAAAAGCAATCAAGTGTGCACAGAACGGTTTCACATCGGTCACATCTTGTATCTGGACGTACCGAGTTTCGAATTTTTTTATGTTTCCTTCCAATGATGAACTTTTGGAAAAAAATATTATTCAACGCAATTCGCAAGTCCACAATTTTCATAGGTTTTCAAATGAATAGCACCGTGATTTTTCTGATTTCTGGACGACCGTAATTTTTTTCTAATGAAAGAAAGAGTTATAAACTTACTCTCATTAGAAAGAGATCAGTGACCTTTAAATATAGCATCCAAAATGTAAAAATAGTTTCTTTGAAAAACATTAATGGATTCCCTAGATCTACGCCGGGCTTCAAAAGATTAAATCACAAAACGTTTTCAAACATTTTTAATATATCCAGTATTTTTCGAGTTACTTCCGTACTCTTATTCGAACTCTAAAAATGTAAGATATAAAAGGTAGTATTATCTGTTTGGATATCCTCACATTTTTTTCTAAGAAAAAAACAGGGAACTTATGTACATATAACTACATACGTACACACACGTAATACAAATATATGCGCCTGTGTAATAATAATACGTATGCTTTACGCATACACACACATGTGTATCCGCTGTGCGTGGTAACTTTTTATAACTATATTCAGTACATAAAGTATTTCACTGTTGTTCCCCCACGGTCAACAAATCTTAATGAAATTGAGATGCATAGGCGTATATGTTAAACTGTCTTTGTGAACTTCGTACAAAAGTCTCTGACTTGTTCGTCGACTTGACTGACTGACGACGTTCTGTCTAGACAAGAAACAGACTATGTATGACAGGGCTTACGCAGCAGTGGAACAACTGGATATACGCACATGCACAGACACGCACGCATGCTTTTATGTATGCGTATGACGAAACGTATCTAGAATATAAGAGAATAAATACAATTTCTCTATTTCGTATTAATGTATAACGCAATCTTTTTGAAGCGCATTTCTTATATATATGAAATACATATGTACACACACACAATACATATATATATATATATATATATATATATATATATATATATATATATATATATATATATAATTAATTGAATCCGCCTATTACGATCACTTTGGGACGTGCACTTTTTAATAACAATAACCGGCTTATAACATTAAACGGAGGATAAAAAACCGTCATTATTAAACTTAATTTATTACAAATAATTATGACGTACAATTTATATTTATCACAAACTGTAGGTACACTTAATAAAAAACATTCCATATTTATATATGACCCATTTCTTGAAAACAACATGAAATTTATTTGAAAAACTTATCAAGTGTTGTCGGTAGTTTGTTTGCGTTTATTAGCTCCTGAATATGATTCGATGATAGAGACGATTTTCTGCTTTAATTCACGATTCCACTTAATAAATCAATTGCTGAAAATGACATTTGTCATCCAAGTATTTGTAACAGAAAAGTAATCGACAGACAAACGTTTGACACCTTTAAAACACCGAGGATTTTTATTTTTTCCGATCACCAGAAAGTGTTCCTTTTCACTTATCATATTAACACAATAGAGAAGTCCTCTCTCTCTCGAAAATTCAAATCATTGAGCAGTTTCATTTTTAAACAAATAGAGTTGTTAGAAATAGAAAATAGAGTTCAATTTCATCTGCATTGTAAATATCCTGGGGTGAATATTCATCGATAATTTTTGACCACTCTGTCTTTATTCACTCTAACAAATCGACACTTTGTTCTTCACCATGGATACGTTTATACACTCTATTCTCTCGCTTTTTCTACCTGCTGAATCAACCAACAGTTGCAATGATCTTTGCCCATAATTTTTGCTAATTCTTCTGCTTTTTGACGCATTATAGGTTCATTAACCAGAGCATTATTTTCATGAACATTAGTAAGTCATTTTTTTAATGCTGACCCAATTTGACCATCCTTCCCAGATCGTACTCTCTTCCGATCTATATTCTCGTTAGAAAGTGAAGAAATTTCTGTTTGATCTGTTTTTTAAGACCTTAAATAAGAGTGGTTATGAAATTTGTAAATGCACAGCTGTATGTTGATTCATTTTGGGCAACTTATTGTAGCACTTTAAAATTCGTTGCTTTTCTTGAAAAGACAAACCTCTACGTCTCTGCCTTGCTTCTGCCATGATCCAAGGGTTTTTTTTACAAATCACTTTATACAGTTTTCTTAACTCAACAGATCACAAAATTAAAATAGAGAAATCGCAACAGGATATATAATGATGCACATGTTTATCCCCACTTATTGCAACAATATGTTTTGAAAAAATAAAGGGTCCGCTTCAGGAAAAGATCTATTTACGTATTTTCTAAAAATTCTTTTCATACACTTATGTAAAAGATAAAAGGTATACTTCGGTTAAAAGTAAGATTCGAAGAAAATGTCCATTTAGTACGAATTTGCTAAGAACATATAATGCATATCCATAAAATGTTTCATAACTTGTCCCAGATTCCAGAATGCAAATTAAAAAAAATATTTTTGTTTTATCATACATTTTATTATATTTTAAAAGGAATATTTATTTTAAGCATTTACTGAAATATATAATTACACTTGATGAAATCATCATCAAAATGAATATAAGTGAAACTTACAAATGGTCTATCTTAACGTTACTTTTAAACTTATAAATGGTATATATATATATATATATATATATATATATATATATATATATATATATATATATATAATGGTCTATGGTATATTATGTTATGAAATATTTTTGATCATACGACATTTTCGGTTTGTAGGGAAATGAATAGTTCAAATTTGAAAGAAAAAATTATTTAACGTTATAGTTATTGTCATATTTTTTTTAAAAAATAATAGAATATACTTGAACATAATTGTAAATAAAAAAATGTAGTTCTAGTATGAAAGTGAAAAAAAAAATTCATTCTTCTGCAATAAATGAAGAGAAATATTAATTTTCTATAATTTTTTTTTGCATTTGTACAAACGAAATGGAATAACATTTAAATTGTTAATACTTCCTTTTTGACAATTAGGATGAGAGTACAAAAAATATTAAGAAAGAAGAAAAGAACTATGTTTTTAAAAAAAAATTATTTGTGAGACATTCAGCATGAGATAAAATAAATCAAGGAATTACTTCTCTCTGATTTTATGACAAAAATGTCTTTGTGAAGGTGAAAATTCATTTGTGAACGAAAATTTAGCTACATTGAAAAATTTAAACTCTATTGTGTCATTTGATATTATTTTCTCATTGATTACTCATATTAATTATAAATATTAGATTTCTTACCAATATAACTATCCTAAGATAACCACAACCTAATTTAATTTTATTTATTATAAATGTTATTGTTTTTTGAATTATGTAGTAACTGTAAGTAGCATAAAATGAGAACTTAATTAATTATGCAAGATTACTGGTTTTATTATTTATCAATACATTAGAAAAAAATAAAACACAGTACATATTTAATACATACATACACATATATACATATATATATATATATATATATATATATATACATATATATATATATATACATATATATATATATATATATATATATATATATATATATACATATATATATACAAAGCAATACATTGTAACATACATATCCGGCTTTTTATCATTATAATTGAGAATATCTGACGCGTGGGTTACCATATTACTAAAACAACAATTCTATAACATTATTCAAAAAATGTTAACATCTATTCGAAATTATAATATTTAGTATTCGAATGTCACTGGTATTGTAACAAAAATATTTTTAGAACAATAATAAATATAAAATTCCACATTCCATTCAAGAATTATTGCCAATTCACGAAAATAATGTTATATATATATATATATATATATATATATATATATATATATTATATATATACATGTGTGTGTGTATTATTATGATCTTTTTTGAAACCACAACCAAATGAAACCATTGCCAAATATTTTATCTTTATTTTTGTCGTTATTTATTTCCAAAATAAAATAATCTCCAAATGAAATTTTAAGATTGATTGAAGTAAAAAAATAATTACGTAAATGTAAAATATTTTTAATATTAATTCAGAAGTGAGAAAAGCATGTTCATTCGTTAACTTCTTCTTATGTATAAATTAGTATTAGATACATAAGGTTGGTAGGAAAAGAATTGCGGTTTTTATTTTCTGAATTCTTACCTTAATTTTTTCAATGAAAGTGTGTCATTTCATCGTGTTCATGTTAATATCATTTTAAAGTGCATTTTTCGATCTGTATTTTGGTAACATCGACTGTGGTCTTATTGTTTATTTTGCTTCAAATTGGGCTATTGAATTAAAGATTGAAGAGAAGCAAATAAGAACAGTTTTTCGTATGAGTTCAAAACGAGTGGTAAAGCAACAGAAACTGCTAGTAAACTAAACGATGGTTCTGATTTGGGTACTGTTAGGAAATGTACGGTACAAGAGTGGTTCCAAAAATGTCGTCCCGGGGACGAGAGCCTGTCCCCATGAAGGTCTCAGGCGTCTTTCATTTCTTAACAACCACCTGAATATGACATTAGTTGAGTCAACCACGCACAATTCGAGAGCTTGCACAAAACTTAGTCAATCCAACGGTTCTGAACCACTTCAAAAAGCTATGAAAATCCAAAAAACTATAACTGTATATGAATTTGAAGGTCATAAATTATGTTTATTTTCGAATGCCTCAATTACTTTTCTACAAATCTCATAAATAAGTTCTGTTGTATAATGTGAGATAAATGAAACACACTGTACTTAGCACCATAATAACAAAACAGCTTCAATTAATCTAACAACAATTTACAAACCCCTATCACCTCCATTCATTACTGTATATTGGAGAATATCAATTTTCACTAATTCCTCCATGTATCAGAGAAAGCGAATCGTGTTTTCAACAAAAGTAATCTATTAAAGTGAATGATGTTTGTCAGAACACCAACGTGGATATTATAGTTACGTATTGAATACATTAAAAAGGTTAATTAATGGAGAAAATTATTAAAACATTATATATGGAGTAGCAAACGAATATATATATATATATATATATATATATATATATATAATTTATCAATACACAATTTAAGAGAATACAAGTAACAAAAAAGTTTCATAGCAGTCATTTTTCTGTAGAATTCTGTTATTTATTTTGTAAAGGTAGACTGGCATTAAATGTCTCTAAGAATTAAGTAGATAATAAAAAAATGTAAATACTGTCCATAGATACGATCTATACGTTGTAAGTAAAATTCAGACTTGAAAATGTTTATCCAGTACTATATACTATCTTAATGTAAATAATGAACGTTGGTATCATAAAGTTACATTTGGATCTTTTAAAATCGCCCACTGTAATTCGACAAGTTGAGTGAAATGTACATGGTCGCTACAGAAAAAAATAACTTCGAACGGAAGTAACAAAAATCGACATTAAATTAGATTTTAATTACTCGCTAATCTATTCTTTTTAGTAAAACAAGAATGGTATTTTTATTACAGCATGCAAGTGTAATAATGAATCGAAGTAGTTGCTTAAATAACGACATATTCCTTCTTTTGTAGATTGTTATAGTTTATGACTTATTAACATATTTTAAAATAAACAAAAATTAATTTTTTAAATGAACACAAATTTTATGAAATAATACATACATACATACATACATATATATATATATATATATATATATATATATATATATATATATATATTGATTCTGAGGTTATATTAATTTTGACAAATAATTTTTTACTTACTCTCCACAAATCACAAACAAATATCTGATCAATGTTCTATAAATGTTTGTTGTCATTCTTGATTGTTGCTTGCGTATCAAAAATCAAAGATTTTTAATATTTATTTGCTTTATGGCTTTGATGATGATGGTATTGCTATCTACATGAAGTCTTAACAGCATTTATGAAGCAGTTTTGGTCAGAAAAAGTATCGAATAAATAGTGCATATTAAGTAATATTTAAAAACGGATCAGGATCAGGAAAGCTAAGTAAAGAAGCAATAAAAATCAAAATTAAGAAAAATGAAAGATAAAACCATGGAATTTTACCAAAATTGGTTGCGTTTTCTTATCCCCCCGCAAGTTTTTTTCTATTCAAAAATGTTTAGTATTTGATTATTAATCATGTTTGATTGTTGTTCATGCGAATTCCTACCGGTGCTTTCATTTTCAAAGTGGAAATGATGGCATAACTATCGAAATGCGCATAAGCAATGATTAAAAACTTAAATAAGAAATTATTGATAATATTTAATCCACAAGTCTTTGTGATTTGCTAGAAAGTGAAAACTCCGCTAACAAAAATTAAAATCTTATCGAAAAATGGTTCTTAATAACGTTTTTTGTTGAAAAAAAAATAAAAATCTAAGAAGTGTGTATCTGGACCAAGTTATCACCAAATGTGGATTAATTACAGGGAAAGTGTCTACGAAAAATAACTTAGAGTATAGAATTGATTTATATTCAATCTAAAAGATTTTATGACTAACGAATTTGGAATATATATATATAAATTGATTTAATTAATGAAATTTTAAAATTGTAATTATCATTTTATATTCAATTAGTACACTTCTATTAAAAGAATCTTGTGAATAATATGAGGTTTGATAAAAAAAATTCAGATACAACACAATATTTAGCAAATGGAGGGAGAAACTAAAAATATGATGCGGTTATCAGTTGTTAGTTGTCTGCCGTTGAGTTCGTATCGAAAAGTTATTTCTTTCTAGAGCTATGTTGTTTTCGATTTTCTGAAACACTGAGCATTTTAACATATAACTAACTGAAGAGCAGAGCGCCAGTCTGAAATTTGTATTTTAAACTTGAAAAGACAATGACAAAGGCACTTCAACTTTTAGAAAAGGCCTTTGAAGAAGATTCTCTGATTTGAGTCACATTTTTTAAGTGATTCAGATGTTTTAAAGAATGCAAAACTTCGAATAAAGATAATGGAAAACCGAACAAACCTTCATTCAAAGATTATAGAACACTAGATAGATTTTGAACTTCCAAAGGTGATGAAAACATTATCGAAGTTTGTGAAATTATCCACGCCAATCGGTGTCTAACTGTTTACACAGCACAGGCAGGCTTATTGTACGGTCTTGTTAAAACATTTTGATCAGTAATCTAGTCATGAGTCGTGTTTCTGTAAAGTTTGTTTCTCTTCTCCTAATAGAACTAGAAAAAAAAAGTGAAAATCTCAAAAAAGACTTTTGTAAAGGAGAGAAAATGAATTGGACTTCTTGAATGTTCTTAGAACTTCTTTTTGTTTCCAAAACTAAATGACCCGTTCAAAAAAACATTGTTTTCAAACAATTGAAGATATAAAAGAAAATTGAAGTTGATTTAAGAGCGATTCCGAAAAGCGTCTGCAAGGTGTGCTTTCAGAAGTGGAAAAATCGTTGGCAATGATGTATAGCTGGACCATTACGAAGAGGACAATTTTAATTAAAAGTATTTTTTATAAATAAAATTTCATGACGCCAGTCCGGCTATTTTTTTTAATTAAACCTCGAAAATATACTGACAGATAGTTCTTGTTTGTTAGACTTGATCTATTATTAATAATTGATGAACTGAACAGGAAAGAAATATATTTATCTGATTCATTCGTTAAGAATCTCAATTCAATTAATTATTAATTATATGTTTTTGTAATTTTAAAAATTTTACTACACTTAATTATACTGAGCATAATGAAAATGTGCGTAGAATACCTAATTAAATTTTTAGGCCTATAAAAAGTACACAATTAAATGATGTAGTAAGTACTATAAAAATCAGTACAAGAAGTAATTTTTATATTAATCCGTATGTAAATATACTAATAAATACTTTACTTGGTTGACATTATTTATACAAAAAATACTTGAGTTTTTATTTTACAGATATTACAATATTATTTTTCATTCTAAATACATTTTAGAATATTTAAAAAAAATAGCATATTTGTCAATGAATTGTATCAATGCAACTTTTAACATTTTAAAGTTATATTCAAGACATATGTAATATATATATATATATATATATATATATATATATATATATATATATATATATATATAGATGACTCAACTTAATCTTCCACATGAAAGTATTAAAAAAAACGAACAAATTTAAAGAAAATTTATTATCCTGCATTTAATATTTTAGTTGAACTGTATTTTCGTATTGAATTTAAAATACTAAATAAAAAGTAGCATGACTTCTGAATTACTACGCCCCCTTTTAATACTTCCAAGTGGAAGCCTAAATTGAATCATCCTATACACACATACATAAACATACATATATATATATATATATATATATATATATATATGACTGAAGTAAGACTTTTAATATATTTATAAGGAATTGAAACAGTAAAAAAAATGTTCCAGTTATTTAAAAAATATCAAACTTAATAAATAAGAGTTTTTCGGTGAAAAATCTGTATTTTATAATGAAAAAATGTGAATTAAAATTGTTATTCGATTGAAGAAGTTATTTGTCTATATTATTTATAGATATGTGTTTGTGTGTCTATGAATACTTTTATCTATTTACATCCTACACAAATTTAAATTTATTCGTGTTTTATTTATACATACATACTTAAAGAAGAAACAAAAGGAGATTTTATGATGTATAACGTTAGTAACAGAAGTTGACACACTTGTCAACGTGTATTACTGAAGAAATGAAAGATTTAAAGATTGCATGAGTAATTATTGTAAAATACAAGCACTACTATGAAAATATTGCTTATTCTGATTATATGTAATGAAAACTGGATTTTTTTAATTATAACACTTTCATAGATGTAAGATATATAAGGTGCAAAAATTAATTCAGTGCCTTTAAATTGAATCAATCATAACTCCGTTTTAAATTAAAATATTTTCTCGTCCTTTTAGGACTTTGAAGTGTCAACCTTAACAATAAAAACACTACATTCAGTTGGCATACCTTCACAAAAAGTACTGAACATGATAGCATCCGAAAAACAGTCTTTTAGGCATTGCATACTTTTCGCATTCCAATAAAAAAATATGCTGCTGAAGTCACAAGAATGATTTGTTCAGCTTAAGGGAAACGTGTTGTGACTCATAAAACATGCAACAAATGTTAAAATAGTGGAAGAACTTCGAAAAAAAATTTTGACAAGGGATTCATCAGTTACCCAGCAGATGAAGCAAATTTGTATAAAATAAATAGGGTTATTTTGAGTATTGAAATGTGTTCTATTTTTCTGTAAACATTTATGTTCTATAAAAAAGGTACCGAATTATTTTTTACATCTAATACTATATATATATATATGTATATATATTGTTTTAAAATTATTATAAAAAAATATAAAGCGTGCTTTTAGTTACAAAAATAATAAAAAGTACCTAGTATTTTTTTTTTGAAAAACTTTTAATTTTCCCCTAATGGTTTTTAAAATATTGCGACGTTTAGAAGTATTTTGTATTACTTTCGTGTATCTTAAATATTTATCGTTAGCGATTTTTACATTTCAATGAAAGATTAATAACTTTTATACAAAATGGAATATTTAAGAACACTAATTGAGTTTGTAGTTTTATAATAAATGCATTATCATTTGAAGATTTGAAATTTTCCTTACAATTTTTTGTTTTTTGAATCTACTTCGGTATTAATATTTTTATATGTTTTTTTAAAAAGAGCTGAAAATTCGTATTTTACTGTTTGTACATATTTGCATAGTTTTTTTTAGACTATGTGAGCAATTTCATGTACGCAAACACTTACTAGTGAAACTTTTTTAGTTAATAAGAAAAAAACTGAAAATTTGAGGTAAAAAAATCGAATTATCGCTATAAATTTGTATCACGGCGGATTAATTCACTTTCATACATACTTTTTTCACTCACCCTATAAATCGATCAAAAAAGCATGTATTAGATTTTTCCATATTTTAACGCTTTAAAGATGATTGCAAATAACAATCAAAAATGATCAGTAATTATTTACTAGACATTTTTGAGTAAATATTTTTGTAGTCAGTAAGGTGAGAAAATTCTTCATCTGTAAAAAAAACTGTTTTAATTTTTCACTGTCTATTCACCGTACAAAATTGATCAAAATTTCAATAATTGAATTTTAATAATTGCGTAAATTCATCTCGATGACGATAGTATCATCCTCAGTGCTCAAATACAGAGGAATTTTTCATTTCAGATTTTTCAATCTTTAGCATTTTGAAGATGGTATCACCATTGAAATGCACTTAAACCCTTAATAAAATGATCAATAATCAGTTTCTGAACATTTTCATGGTGCGTTGAAAGTGAAAAGTTATTGTGAAAGTGAATTCAGTTAGAATTAGAAAAAGAAATGGACGATTTGAAATTTCATAAAATTTCTTTAAACTAATCTTACAGCAATCAAGGTCATTAAACACTAAGATTATTTTTTTTTACTATTTTTGTGGCCAGATGACACTATATATTTTCTGTATTTATTTCAAAAACTATATATATATATATATATAAATAATATATATATATATATATATATATATATATATATATATATATATATATATATATATATATATACATAATATATGTGTATATATATATATATATATATATATATATATATATATATATATAAATAATATATATATATATATATATATATATATATATATATATATATATATATATATATATATATATATATGCAAATATTCGTAGTGTAATATAAAAATACAGAATTGCCAAAGAGATCTACTGTTAGAAATACGTTTGACCCCTGATATATAAGCTGAGACAGACGGTTGTAATACGACACTCAATTTCTATTGAGTGTTGTAAAATTAATTTAAAATGTTCAATAAATCAGTGGCTAGAAAAAAAGAACGTAATTACCCCGAAGGATTTTCTTCTTATCGAAGATGTTTTCGAAAGAGAATGTTAATTGTATTTTATTTTATATATTGTTGTACGATTCTATTAATTGTTAATGAATCTCATAATGTTCGAACGATTAAAAGATGAATCATAAAGATATATTATTTTCAAATATACAGATTCTTTCAAACAAGTTCAAAAGCGCGAAACTGTCTACGAATTTATAGCTATATATAAATTGCATAACCGACTGGTGTATTTTTACGGATAGAGAATCTACAAGTTCATGTTTTTTTTACATGTACACGTAACGGTCGAATTAATAACGACGACGACAACGACGACGATGATGATGATAATAATAATAATAATAAAGCATATAATAAATACGACGGCCATTATTATAACGTTGCTGTGTGTTGGTGTATCGCGCGTGAAAGTAAACTTCGCCGGCGTGCACAATTCCAATCGAATAATGAACATTTGTTGCCCGCCCGTCATCATAGAAAAGTTCAGTACACTTTGTACGCGCTGCTGTCAGACGAAACACATTAGCCTAGGCACAGCGTAGACATATCGCAAACGCGCGGCACGAAGAGCAACGGGCGCAACGTTGATGATGGTCACCGTGGCCGTTCGTACGTTGTCTTGCACGTTGGCAACAGTGCGGAAGGTTGTGCGGCAACGTCGCGTCTGTCTGGCTTCGTTAAACTACATACACATATACAGCGTACACGGTATACACACATACAGAGCGTACACGATTTACACACACACACGTCTGCAAACAAACACACCAACGATTTTGTGTGTACATGGATTGGAGACGAGCGTTGAATCGGTTCTGAAATTCCAGCGAACATCGACTCGCCTTCAACAGACAAATTGTTTTAAGGTTTGATTTAGTAATAATGTTCGTTTTATTATTGGATCGATTAAACTGTCACATGAATGATATTAGTTCTAGAGTGATTTATTGAACGAGTGAGATCAAAGAAGAACGTTTATGAGCGAGTTGAACAGAGAAAAGGTTTTAATGTGAATTCAATAAAACTCTTTAAGTGATTATAAAAAAATATTTAAAAAACAAAATCCAGTTCTCTTTTCTTTTTACAAATCTCTTGAACTACTTGAGTCGTGATTACATTAATCTCTCTGTGTACATAGAAGCTTGGGAGGGGGGCAGGACCCTTGGATCCACTCGAGTGCGGCACTGTATTAGATTATTATTATAAATTAAGATCAGTACAAGTTACAAATATCTATATAACTCATATTTCATACAGATGCAAGATATCCATTTTATAAATGAATTAATAATAAATATATAAATAATAAAGAAAAACATTTATACAGAATCGAAAGAAGTGCTTGAATTTATAGCGATATATAAAGATGTTATTCGTTTTTAAAATGTGTATATATTTTTTATAAAGCATTTTTTTTGTAGAGCACGTATTATTTATTTTTATAAATGTTTTAAAAAATTAATTTAAAAGTACATTTTTACTTGCATGTCAGTTCAGCTTACAGAAGTAGATTTTTACAGCATGTGTAGAGCATTGCTTTTCATAAATTATCTTAGCTCACGTGTCGTTTGACATTTTAGCTAATCAGTTTATTAGTTTTCCATTTAACTTAGATAGACCTAACTCATGTGTATATATATATATATATATATATATATATATATATATATATATATACACTATAAATATATCAGTAAACATATATACACATACATATATATATATATATATATATATATATATATATATATATATATATATATATATCTATATATGTATATAAATAAATAGGATAATTGAATTTAGGCTTCCATATGGAAGTATTAAAACGGGGGGCAGGGATTAAGAAAAATTATGTTATTTTTTATTTAATATTTTAGTTCAATTCAGTACTAAAATACTAAATGGAGGATAGTGTTTTTTTTAATTTTTGCGTTTTTAATACTTTTGTGTGTAAACCTAAGTAGAATCTATCTCTATCTCTCTCCCTATATATATATATATATATATATATATATATATATATATATATATAAGAATTTGTAAATTAACAAAAATCAATTGGACAATATATTCAAAAATAAGTATGTTTAAGTTTCAAAGTAAAGCAAAATTCAGTAGTGTCATCACATGTGTCAGCATAAAAACCGTAATTGTGGTTCTTGATTCGATGCTTAACACTTTGTGTTCCATTGTCCAGTTCCTCTAGACAGTGGTGTATTTGTTGGTTACTGTATGTATTTCATTACCATGCTTAAAATAGTTTATCTTCAGCATGGCAATGGTCTGTCCAGGGACTGGACAGTGGACCGCAATGGGTTAAGGTCACGATAGAATCAAATTAGAGGGCAGAACTAAAAGTAGTGGAAGAGTTCTCCATATGTATTCCATGATGAAAGCAGTGACAGAATTATCTTTCATCTTTGTCCTTATTTATCGAAAAGCATATATAGATCTCATTAAATAAACGAATTTTTAGTATATCATCATGGAATACGAAAACATGTACAGATTCGACATTTTAGTTAACTCTTTTTTTATTACTTTATACTTTCTTTAGTTAGAATCATTAGCGGTTAGAAAGATGGCATTGGCAGAGTTTTTTGAAAATATAACTATTAAATGTTCTGCTTTAATTATGTTGGCTCCATCTATCACGACTTTTAGACAGGACCCATAGTTTGATATTATTTGTATAACCCGTTCAAAATGTATTTTTTTTCAATACCACTCTTTTCATGGCTATCATGGCGTATATATATATATATATATATATATATATATATATATATATATGTATATAGCCTTGTAAATTAGCTGACGTTTAAAATTTGAAGCTATGTTCATAAGACAGATGCACATATAATTTTACCTGTTTGTTAAGTGAAATAATGTTCTGTCATTTTTGTTTATATTTTTTATAATGTTACATGCAATTATTCACAAAATGATTTATAACATACATAGATAAACAAGTTCGTTATTACAACTAATAATACTTTGAAATAATCAAAATATGTTTCCCTAGTTAAAACATACTTTCATATTATAGTTATAGAATCCATGCAAGCTGAACAGTGTAAGCTTTAACTCTCAAAATTCACTTGTAAAATGCTTTTTAACTTACATACGACCACAGTTCGTATAGTACAGCTCGTAGTTTTTGCCAAATCAAAACTTCATACATTATTACACCGCATAACTACAGCAGAAAACAGAAAGCATGGCTTTAAATTTAATTCTTAAGCTGTAGGTATTCACTGACAATCTATCCTCATTTCTATATTAAACTTATGAAATACACCCTTCATCCATATTTTTTTTAAACTCGTGAATAAGTGTAGGCTTATTCGTACATTTGTAATATAAATACACGTATTTATATTACAAATGTACGAATAAATCTGGTACGAATATGGTATTTTATGTGTCTATCTATAAAATAACTGATACATCTAAATATTCAATAATTTATGTTATCCGAGAGAGTGTATGGAAAACAACACTGAATATGTTGTAAAAATCGAACTTTGCGAGATTTGCTCATGTGCGAGTTAAAAAATCTTAATTTTTACTCTGTAAGACAGTGCTTAGTTTCACATTCATTTTAGGTATTGTTAAGAACTGATATAAACATGAACTGACATTATTGTAACATTAAAAACTGTTCGTACTGTACATGAATTTTGTAAAATATGAATTATTTTTTACTAAAAATGATTCAAAAACAAATTGTTAAGTATTATTCGTTTTGACCTACTGAAACGTAATCAAACAATAAATGCATATGTCTGTTGTCGACAGCTGTCAAAATTAAAGTCAAAATTGATTAAAAACGCCCGCGATTAATGAACAGAAAACAGGTTTGATTTCATTATGATAATGATAAATCATATATTACATAAACAGTTCAACATAAAATTAAGAATTTCAATCAAAAGCTCGTTATTATATTATTTTCACTTTAGGTACTGTCTCTAGCTATTATCCTCTAGTTTGAAACTTCTAACAATGTCTACGAAAAAAAAACGCATAACTATAGACGAAGTCGAACGATAACTATATAACTATTATCATACATCAAAACTGAAATCACTTTCCATGATTGAAAGAAAAAAATTGACAGAAAATGGCAACAAATTATCGATAAAGCAATAAAAAATGCACCGTTGAATAAAATATGTGTTTTATTTGCCCTATTTAAAAATTACTGAAAATGCTTATTTAATAGATGAACTACCCTAGTAATCCTCAACCTTATCTGAATCGTATAAGTAATATATAAATTCACTTTATACAAACCATATATAGTTTGTATAGAGTGAGGGTGAGGGTCACTATCATCCATACATAATCGATAAGCCTATAAAATGTGACCTTTTTTTATCGTATAAGGATCATATAAAGTCACTTTATATGCCTTATAATATTATAATGCATATATATATATATATATATATATATATATATATATATAAGGTGCCCATACTAGGATTCTGATTCTTATATGGATTGTATACGGAATATCTAAAACCTTATATGGAATATATAAGGTTGAAGATTACTAGGGTAATAGAAAAAGTCGTGAGTTTTGCATGGACAACACTTAACGTTTTAATATATTGTATTATAATATAATCGTATTCACTATATAAGATGTAAAAAGAAGAATCTACAATACAAACATCTTTACTTATACATTTTCATTACTAATAAAATTGTTATACATAACCAAATTTTGTCTAATCAAAAAAAAACATGGTTTCCGTAAATGGATTCTTTTTCGATACCATAAACCACAAGTAAGTGTCTGGTCGAAAGAGTTTAATAAATGTTTGAACTCTTCTGATCAAATTATTCTTTATTTAAAGTACCATCGAAATTCACATATGCAATAGTCAGAAGTGATCTACGAGTATGATTCATTTATTGAATATTCAGAAATAATAATATTTAGTTTGAGGGGTGAACAGAATTTGGTGAAAAGGAATGTAGTCATAGTATCAGAACTGTACTGAAACTGTGATGTTTACTTTAAAGCAGTGTGAGGTTTAAATAGTTTGTTTTTACTCATTTCATAAGCATGTTTTTAATTGTTCTATTTATTTCAATACCGCTTTTTATTACGTTACATAACTTAATTGTCATTAATTGGGAAAATTACAATTATAATAATGATACTTTTAATCTCATAGCGTAAATAAAATTGCTGTTTGTTGAGGTAACAGTACGAAATCTTCTACTTTAAAATTTATTGAGATATATCTAAACTTACGTGCGTTTGTGGACTAATACTAACTTTCATTTTTTCTATTCTGACATGTGATACCTGTCTAGACACAATTAATTCCATTGTGTAAAATTATTGATTTATATCTAAATATATGTTCTCTGTACGACGTGGTTCACATTCTGGCGGTTTATTTCGTGTAACAGTGTCTCGAATCGTCGAACAGTCTCTCCAAATTCGTGTTTACACACACTTCCACACACAGAACAGACACAGGCGCGCGTATTAAGTTTGTGTCTGGCTCTGTGTGTGTCTGCTCTGTGGCTGTGTGTGCTGTACGTTTATCAGTGTCTAACGTAATGTATGAAACTTCGCTGTGTGTTTACGTGTTGCATGTATGTGTCTGTGAGTGCAGTAGGCCCTGACTGGAATATCCACAGACGGTTTTAAAGTCACTGACCTTTGTACGATGGTGTGCCATGATTCGCGGTCGTTTATTTTTTGTCGAGAGGAATTTCAGATGAAGGTTGTCGCATTTGTTTGGGTGTGTGTAGATTGCGGACGTATTTTACAGCTGATTGTTTTATGAATGTATGTATATATGCACGATATATGAATATACCTGCCAACCTATCTACCTACTGTTCGATTGTCGATGTGTAGTTTTATGGTTTGTTCGTTTATAATACACTATTTATTCTGTTTGTAATTTAATTTTAACCAGTCTAATTTCAAATATAAAATACTGTATGCCTATATATATATATATATATATATATATATATATATATATATATATATATATATATATATATATATTCGTGTCTATATAGTGACATTGAGTATACTTTTGTGAAATAAAATATAAATAATTCATCGTTTGAACAGTTTATTGATGATTTCGTAGAATCGATTTAGCTTTACAATCGTTGTTGAATTTTCAGATTTCAGATTGCTGAAACACGTGCGAATTCACATGTGTTCGCCTGTAATCAAATCCAAATGCTGAGTTTAACATATTAATCGAGTATAAGACAAAATAATTGATATAATTCGGTTGACAACAAGTCTTGTCGCACAATGTGAATTCGCTACGGTCATGCTCAGTCATCACACCTGGGATTTTCCTATCGTTAGTACAAATTATATATACATTATAAAAGATGCGTTTCTAAAATTTCTCGTGAGGACACATGATTTGTAAAAATTCCGGAAACAGTTTCGTGGATACATTAACTTTGATGTATAGATAAATATAGAGAGAATTAAATTACACAAATGTAAACATATATACAAATATGTATATATATATATATATATATATATATATATATATATATATATATGTGTGTGTGTGTTTATAATTAAAGTTGTACTATTTTTGTATCTTCATTATTGTGGCATTTTTGTAATAGGAATATATAAGATAAGCAGCACATTGACAGAAGCAAAAGTGTGTATATGTATTTAGGTATTTAAATTAGAATTTGTTAGAATATATATGTATATGTGTGTGTATATATATATATATATATATATATTATATCTAGGTTTAAGTTTATTATATATCCATCACTATTTGCACCTAAACTGTTCTTATTAATAAGGTTATTTATATATTCACAAATTAAGTCCTTTTTCATCCCATAAACCACAACCATTTTTTCTGTCCAAAAATGTAAATAAAATCATTGATTCTTTTTGATTGTTATTTATGCGCATTTCTATGGCAGTATTATCAACTTCAGAGCACCAAACATATATATATATATATATATATATATATATATATATATATATATATATATATATATATCTGTGTCAATCTGTATATATTTTCCTTGTTTGCTGTATATGCATGTTTTTTCCTGTTTAGTTTTCTACCTATATTTTCCATTTATTTATATTTACTTGTTTTCTATCTATTCTGGGTGACATTAAAATCGTCAGAGCGTTAAAGTATAGAGATTATTTCACATTTTTCTGTACCTATGCCTTATGAGGATGATTGCATCGCCACCGAAATGCACATAAGCAACAATCAAATCATTCATTGAACATTTTCGATCCGAACTTTTTTCTCGTTTGTGCAGCGAGTAAAAAAAAGTCATTTATGAAAGTGAATTTAATCATAATGCCAAAACTATATTATGAAAGACAATATATTTAATTTCTTTTCTCTTTACAGGTAAGAATCCGGCTCAGTTCCAAAGTGTGATTAAGGATTTAAGTTCGGTTGCTTATTGGAGTGTCATTTGAGTTAAGGTAAAACTAAATTTGTATAGACACTAATAGACAGTAACCTGTTTCTATCTATTTTTAGAGTACTGATTCATTTATACAATAGTGCTATGACTTTTAACAGTAACAAATTTCTATATATATATTTTTGAATTGTAATTTATTCGCATATCAAGATAAATTTGCAAAAAGACTTAAAAAAATAAACCCTTACAGTTATTTATTTTGTTGATAAATTTAATTTTGTTCTTTAATAATGAATATTCCAAACATATAGTCTTGCATTTTACTGTTTTTGTTAAAAGACACAGTAAATAATAACAAAATTCATGTAGTGCACACTAAAATGAATGTAAATACAGCACTTTTTCGACTAAAGTTGTACATTTAATTTTTTTAACGAGACGCATGTTATAAATCATAATGAATAACAATATTTCTAATCTATTTCAAGTAAATTAAAGAACAAAATTCACTACGAATTGTATTTTCAAAAATTAAATTGCAATTACATTATTACAACTACATAATAATTCAAATATAAAACTTTCATAATACGATCGTATTTCTTTCGATTAAGGTTAGTTCAGTATAGTAAAAATGTTAATAAACACAACTTAAAGATATTCTCGTTTTGTACGTAAGGTCATCATTTTATAAACAGATTTTTCCAAGTAATTTAGTGCTTTGGATGATGGAAAATCCATCAAAGTAACAATCAGAGATAATAATTTATTGAACAATTTTGACTAGAAAAAAATTTATTATCTGTAAAATGAAAAGTAATTAATTTGCGAAAATGTTATAAACTGCAAGCGAGAACGATTTGTTATTTAACTTACTTTTTTATAATCAATATAGCCAAGTATTAAATTGTATTATCTGATTAGGAAAAAGTTGAACTGAATTTAATTTGTAAATACTTTAGTGGCAGTATAAATAGCCATCTTTTTCATTTTTCATATATTTGCTGAACACTTTTAGGATAATGTTTACTATATTTATAATTTGTTTTATTTCTGTGTACCTGGTTAAGTTATTTTTTTCCTTGAAGCCACTATTCTCTGTTTTTATTTCTCCATTACCGGTTTCGTCTCGATATCTTCGGATGGGTATTCATCTGAAAATATCGAAAAACGAAACCGGTAATGAAGGAACAAAAAACAAAGAAGTGGCCTCAAAGAAAACAAATACTGTTGTTTACTATGATCTGAAGTTTTGTAAACTCATCAAATTGTTATTAACTGTATGTTTGAGTAGTTGCTAAGTAATAAACTCTTTATTAATGAACAACGTTGATGCTTTACAAAACTCCGTATAGAAAAGCGAGAATAGCCTAAAAGTATCATTTTTACTCATACTATTGATTCAACAATTTTTATATTTTAAAGAATTGTACTGAACAATATTTTCATAAATATACCACTTATATAAATTAACATCAACTTATATAATACCACATATTAAAAAATGTTGGTGATTTGAAACAAGAAAAATTGTGTAAAATAGTTATAAAAACGTAAATAGCTGTAGAAAATAAATTAATTGGAAAAAAAAACGTTGGTGAAGCATCGGATTTTTTAAACTGTTAGCTGTTTGTAACTCGTTATAAAGATGAATTTGACCAATAAAGTTATGGATTTTTCAAAAAAATCGAATGCTACTTCATTACAATTTAAATCAATTTTACATCATCTGCATATACTCTGTGTTTGACGAGTAAAATCGTTATCTTTTCATTTTTATGACACTTTTAAATTAGGGCGACATAGCTAACAGGTTAAATAGCAACATATTTTCTAAATCCTCCTTTTTTTGAGAAAAACTGGTTTAACATTTTAATGTTCGTTAAATTAATTTAAATAAAAAACTACGAGAACAACAGTGAAGATTCAGATTTGCTTTAAAATGCCATGTAATAATCATAGAGGAAAAAAAATTAATATCATAAAAAATAAACCACACTAAAAAGACTTGTAACATTTCCTTAAATTATTTTCATATATATATATATATATATGAAAATATATATATATATATATATATATATATATATATAGAGAGAGAGAGAGAGAGAGATGGGGGAGGGGGAAGAAAACGTAATTATGTAAAAAAATGTGTGTATATATATATATATATATATATATATATATATATATATATATATATATGTAGAGAGAGAGAGAGAGAGAGAGAGAGGAGAAAACGTGAATATGTGAAAAAATGTTTTATTGAAGAATAATTTCACTAAAAATGTTTTAAGTTGAAACATTATAAAATAAAATTATCGCATATACTCGTATTGTAAATAATTTTTAATAAAATTCTTTATTAAACAATCATTACTTCTCGTCTTCTTCGTTTGAATTCTGTTGAGTCATTTGATGTTTTCTATTATGATCTATTTCTGATCCTGAGCTATTTTCTTTTAATTTAATCTTATTCAAATGTG
>CM068317.1:11305000-11405000 GCA_034766995.1 Acanthacorydalis orientalis | reverse complement strand
ATTAGGATGTTTTTTTTGATCTCATTATTTATTTGTTCCAATAATGATACACAGTAAGCTCCTGTTATTATTTTCCCCTTTTCAAGATAATCGATTACCAATATTCCATGAGCATCCCAGAAAACTGTCGCCATAATCTTGCCAGATGATGCAATGACTTTTGCTTTCTTTGGTGCATGTTCGCCAGGAGAAGTTAATTGTTTTGATTACTCTTTCGTCTCAGGTGTATGGTATTGGATCAATGTTTCATCAACGGTTATGTATCAACACAAAAATTTATGTCGATAACGTTTATAAATCGTTAAACACTCCTTTGAAATATTCATTCGAATGCATTTTTGATCTATTGTGAGCAAACGCGGCATCCATCTGGTGGATAGCTTTTTCACATATAAATGTTCGTGCAAAATGTTCAGTACACATTCATCTGAGATGCCTACTATCTCATTCACTTTGATTCTATGATCATTTAAAACTACGTCATGGATTTTTCCAATCATTCCTAAGTAGTTACCTCAATTGGACGACCTAGACGTTCTTCCTTATAACCGCTTGTACGACCACGTTTATATTCATTGAACTAATATCTGAAGGTGCAGAGTCACCGTAAACAGCGTGTAGCTTTTCTTTAATTTTTCCACGCGTTTTCCCATCCAAAAACAGAAATCTAATCACTGACCGATATTGAATTTTTTCCATAGTTAAAAAAGAGCAATAGTTGTTTACTTTGAATGACTGTCGAAACCAAGCTAATTAACGTATTGCGCTCAAACTTTGACAGAAATATTTTGAGAGATAATACTGTTAAAAGATATTGCAGTTTGATATCAGTGGTGCCATCTCTTGTCAAATACAGTTAATTATCAATCTACCCTCTTACATCCATATATTAATCACGTCTATGTATTCACATATTAAGAATGACATTTAAGAGTTTTATTTGAATAATAAAATGTCTGTCTCAGAATTTTTCATACTAATTAACACACATTTAATATGTTTATATAAATTTTCACTCACTCCGCAAATTACAATTTTTTTTCTGATGGAAAATGTTCAATAAATGATTATCGATTGATAGTCTTTGATTGTTGCTTGTGAGCATTTATATACAAATTCCATTATTTTCAGACCGTTAAGATATACTCATAGATACATCTACATAAACAACAATCAAAGATTATCAATCAATTTATTGAACATTTTTGATCAGGAAAAATTTTATAGTTGATATAAGTGAGTAAAAAATTCCTTTGTGAATATGAATTTAGCCACAATATTACAGCTCTATTGTGAAGTAATTTGTTGTTATTACTTAATACAATATAAATGTTATTGATATTAAAGGACTTGTCTTCTTTTGAGAAAATAATTAAAATTTTAAATAATTAATTTAATTGATTAAAAATAATTCATTTTTTTCATTTTAAATAAACTTCTAAGCAGTATACGTTTTCAAATAGAATATTTGTAGAAAGTATGGATAATATTAAACAGGTTGCTATATGAAATAAAGTCTAGTAACTTCTCCAGTCTTCATGCATTCAATCTGTTAAATAACTGAGTGATATTTTTTTAAAAAAATGGGATCTATAGTTCATAAAAATGCAGTTCTTCAGGGAGGATGGAAAACAATTCGCGTAGTATCACAAATAATTTAGTGAAATTAAATCTAATGTGTTATTCGGAATAAAATAAATCCCACAAAATATTAATTTGTGAATTTAGCTACAATATTATAGCTTTGTTGTGAAATAATTTATTTTTATGAATCAATGCAATATACGTTTTAAAATAGAATATTTGTAGAAAGTATGGATAATATTAAACAAGTTGCTATATAAAATAACGTCTATTAACTTCTCCAGTCTTCATGCATTCAATCTATTGAACATCTGAGTGATATTTTTTTTAAAAAAATGGGATCTATAGTAAAATCACGTAGTATCACTAATAATTTAGTGAAATTAAATCTGATATCTTATTCAAAATAAAATAAATCCCACAAAACATCAATTAAAACATTAAAAAAAAATGATTTATATTAATATAAATTTGTTAATTTAATTATTATTTCGTAAAAAATGTGAAAATATGTACTTTTATTCGTTTTAATCTAGTTTATGCTGTTTTTATATACATTTATAGTAAATTTATGTTTTTATTGTTAATTTAAAAAAATCGTTAAAAATTAGGGGATAAATACAGTGCCTATCCAAAAGTATTTCTGTTTGTACTCTGTCTAAACTTATTCAGTGTATATGAATAAGTACTGTACCTTTGTCAGGTTTAAATTGTTTCTAAAATGTATGAACGTATCAACTATATCCAATGTTGGTAAACTACAAGTCAACAAATTCAAATTTGTAACGGAAAATCCATTCTTAATGAGGATTACATACGGAAACTAATTATACAATGAGCGTATAAAGGCCAGATAGTGAACTTGCTGGAATATAATAACATATTCAGAACACGACCGTCTCATTACTTCCACATTATCATCGTCCGTACATAAAATGTGTCGCTCGGCGTCCAGTCGTAACGTGCACGATAATTCCGATTGAATAGATATATTGTTCGTGTAGCACTCGTTCATAACCTATGGAGCAGTTTATTTCGTTTCCATACAGACAATAAACGCTCTTCTGTCAGTGTGTGCATGTGGCTGCCCTGTCTGTCTGACTGTGTCGTCTTTGTGTATGTGTGTTTGTATGTGTGTGTGCTATCGGCCACAACTTGTTTCATCCTGTCCCGCGATGCGTGTGTAGACAGAGCGGGAGCATGGTTACGCGCGCGCCCTTGGAATCCGCGCGCGGCCGTTCGTAGGTCACCAACCCATTGTCGGCCGCCAACACCCCCACCGCGATTCTTGCGATGCCGTCGGTCACCCGCTCGCTAAACACAACCAGTCGCGCAGACATCGGTCGGTCGGCGGGTCGACATTGCAGTATTCTCATTTGTGTGCCTGAATATATATATATATATATATACATATATATATAATCAACGCTACGGATGCTGCAGACATTAGATAGACGTGATACAAACACGAGACGCTATTTCGTTTTTATCTTTAAACAGAGACAGATCGTACTCGCATTTCGTCATAAAAATAAATAATATTGTATTGAAATTAGTTTTGCGTTCTTTAGAATTTAATCCATTTGAGAAATTCGAAACTGAAATAAAAATATCACAGTATTCTCGGTTTTAAGCACAAAGAGTAATGACTTAACAATACGATACGAATAAGATATCAAGATTACTACTTGTAATAAAATATGTAAAATGTTAGATAATGTATAATATAAAGTATCGCTTTGTATTGTTTCATGTATAGTTATCCACGGAACGTTGAAAAGTATCAAGTAATTGAATAATAAAGTATAGTACTTAACAAGAAGTCACAGACAGACAGACAGAGATCGTTTATTAATTCCGTGGATTTTTTCAATTTTGCTTCTTATTTATTTTCGACAGCTATGCATAAACCTTAAACGTAGATGTAAATAATAATTAATGTATGTTAATCAAAAGTAAATTATTATTTTTTTAAGTGGCCCGTTTTCCTAAAATCGTATATTAAAAGGCTAGCATAATTGTAACTAAATATATTAATGTGTATACATATATATATATATATATATATATATACACACATATATATACATATATATATATATATATATATATATATATATATATATATATATATATATGTGTGTGTGTGTGCTGTGTATAATGTATTAGTGTTTCGTTTTTGATTCTACGTATTAGATTTGATATAATCGTAGCATTGTTAAGTAGGATGACCGTTTTAAGATATATCAAGCAGTCTATCGCTCACTGAACTCTAAAGATTAATATTAAGAAAGAATCGATAAGAGTGCATCAATAGAATATTAACGAACTGACTTGATGGTTTATCATGTATGATTTTAAAATGTATGATAATAAACAGTATTTAATAATGCACGAGGGCAATTTGAAAAGTTCGCGGCCTAACTATGAACGAATATAACTTGTGTTTTTAAATTACTTTTATTTTACAATATAATTCCCTTGAACTTCAATACACTTCCATCCAGTGATGCTCCAGTGCTTTTATGCCGTTCCGAAAATCCTTTTCTTGGAGGTCCTCAAAATAGAGATTCACTGTTGCTATCAGTTCTTCATCTAACAAATTGTTTACCATCAAGGATTTTTTTAAGTTTTGGGAACAGATGGAAATCTGTGGGGGGTAAATCTGGAGAATAGGATGGATAGGGTAGCAAATCGTACTTAAATTCAGCGAATTTTGCCATGGATATAATACTTGTATGGGAACGTGCATTGTCCTGATGGAAAATGTTTTTTTCTTTGATAAACCTGGTCTTTTCTCACGAATTGTTTGATCGAGTCGATCCAAAAGTTCAGCATAATATCTCCAGTTATGGGTTGGCTCTATGGAAGGTCGTCAATTAGCAGGATCTCTTTAGCAACCCAAAAAATTGTAGTCATTACTTTTCCAGTAGATAAAACTGATTTATTTTTTTGGTGGCGGAGAATGCTTCCATTACTTTGATTGTTGTTTTGACTCTAGAGTGTAATGGTGAATCCAAGTCTCATCTGTAGTTACAAATCGCCGTAAAAAGTCAATCGTACCTCTCTTACATAGATCCAAACAGTCTTGGGAAATTTGTACTCGAATGCGTTTGTGATCAATTGTCAACAAACGCGGCACCCATCTTGCCGATAGGTTTTTAATACCTAACTCTTCGGTTAGGATGTGATATACGGGTTCATCTGAAACACTCACAACCTTATAAATTTCGGACACCTTCAATCGCCGATCCTGTAAGACAATATCGTGCACTTTGTGGATGATTTCTTCTGTCGTTGCAGTTTTCGGACGTCCACTACGCGGGTTATTTTCTAAACTTGCATGGCCACATTTAAATTCAGTTGCCCACTTCGTTATGGTTGTTTACAAAGGTGCACTATCACTCAGTACATTGTTCGTCTCATTAAATATTTCTGTTGATGTTAAGCCTTTTTTGACAAACAACTTTATCACCGCACGATGTTCAACTTTATCCATTACAACAACGGCACACAAAGCATTATTTAAATTGATGTTGGAACAATCTTGACATATTAATTGTATACTTTGAAGTTATGTATAAGATAGATATCGCTTTGTAATGCTCCACAAATATTTAAAATATTACCGCTACTTATATATTAGGCCGCGAACTTTTCAAATTTCTCTCGTACATTCGTAATTAGTTTCATAATCATTTTAAGGACGGAATTGTATTAAAGATAAACCTATTACTGTAAAATGAAAATTAATCATTATTCTGATTGTCCTCGTTCTTTCTATCATGAGTTTCTAGTTTTCAATACAAGTTTAGGTACGTGTATCATTTTAGACTAAAAAACTTAAATTTACCTGAAGTATTGGAACTAGTAGTGAAAAATAAAATGTCAGATGATCCAAACGGAGAGGGATTGTAGATATACAAACATGCAACTATATTTTGAGAATTAATCACTATGAAAATCTATTTCACAATTATATACTTTCGATTCCTAATCTATTAATCTTGCACTGTCGGTAGAATAGAAATAGATTCAGAAATTTATGCAAATACCTGGATATCACGTTATAGTTTTCTTTATCGTAGAAAGAGAATATTACTAATATTATTATAAATAAAGCTTATAAAAATCTAATGATAAAAATAATTTAGAGTTTAAATTAAAAATGAAACGAAATTCTTATTTAGTATTAGTAACGCCATTACTTGAGTGTGATAGCAGCATATGAGTTCATTTTCTATAATTAATATGGAAAATCTTAGAACACTCACACTTTTATTTTGTATATTTGAATGGATTACAGGGTATTCCTCATGGAATTTCATCAAAGAATATCTTCTTGTTTTTCGTGATGTGTTTAAAATAAAATTAAAAAAAAATAAAATATATAAATATGCACTTATCATAGAAACTCTCCTATTTAAAATTAATTGCATCTCTACATATTTAGTCCAATGTTTCCTTCAATGAAATCCTTCATGAATTTATTTGAAAATGAGAAGCAGAAATAAATAAAATCTTTGATGGTTTTTGAAACCCCTACCACCAGATTTGTTATTTTACGCAGATATAATTATTTGAACCCTTATCTATCTACAATTTCTATAGTACACAGAAGAAAATAAAGTATTATTAAAGTGACTCGAAAATATAATATGTTATTATATAATATAATTATATTACTCTTGCTAAATTCACTTTCACTAATGATTTTTTCTCTCATTCCGCAAATCACTAAAACTTTTCCGATTAAATATATTCAATAAATAATTATCGATCACTTTTAATTTTGCTACAGTGCCTCGAGAGTGATGTAATATGCATAGGGAATAATCAGAAATAATCAATAATCATTTATTGAACATTGTTGATCAGATTATTTTTTTGTGATTTGAAAGAAGAAAAATTCATATGGAAATAACATTTTATAGTCTATTTTTGTTATATATTAGGTATTTTTCTACCCCCGTCTTACCAGGATGAAATTAAATTTTTAATATATATATATATATATATATATATATATATATATATATATATATATATATATATATATATCATCATCATCATCATCAGCCCCTGTTAATCCACTGCTGGATAAAGGCCTCTTCCATGATTTTCCATTTTGTTCGATTCAGTGCCTCTCTTTTCCATACTTTTCCAAGAAAGTTTTTAATATCCTTATCCCATCTGCTCATTGGTCTCTTTCTGGGTCTTTTCATATTCCTTGGTTCCCAGTCAATAATTTCTCTTGTCCATCGGTTGTCTTCTCTTCTTGCGATATGTCCCGCCCATTTCCATTTCAGACTCTTTACTCTTCTTATTATATCTGCGACTCCTGTTTGTTTTCGTATCCATTCTATTCTATTTCTATCATATATATATATATATATATATATATATATATATATATATATATATATGTATGTATGTATTTCGATCAAATTTTATTATGAAAAAATAATTATAAATTGTGAAATTGATTATGATTTGTAAATATTATATAGTGCTTTGCAGTAAACTTAGAATAAAAGTTGACATTACAAAAGTATATAGAGTAACATTTTCTATTTAAAATTTCTTGAAATATATTCGTTTTCCGCTTCATATAAATAAATCTGTCCTTTTATAATATTTAGGAAAAAGGAACTAATCCTAGACAGGTTAAATAATTGACTTTCTTCAATATATATAGACAGTGATTTATCTGTATTCTTCGAAAATCTAAATGTTCTAAATGTTATTTTTTCTCAGCAGAGCTTTACAAATAAAAAAAAATGCAAATGTCAGTCAAAAACTTATACTACTTTTTTCTCGAATATTTATTCTATAATTGAAAAAAATATTATAAAGTTTGCAAATAAAACATAAATGTGATATATTACTTTATGGAATTTTGGTAGATTTATTCCATTTTTTTTTAGGTTCAAACATATGTATTATATCTGTTAATGAAAGAGAACTGAATTGATTAAAAAGACCAGTAAGCAACTTACTATCTTTCCAGCAGATTTTGGTTGTATTTTAATATGAAATATAATAAATTTGTTTTTTTTTAATATATTGTTTTCTTATCAATTAATATTTTTCAAATTATAAATTCTAACAATACCAGTTAATTCGATCATTTTCTGGTGGTTATATTAAATAAAAATATGATAAAATTAAAAATAAAAATAAGAAAATATATAAAATTAAAATATTCTTAGTTTTATTTAGGTATTTTTATACTCAGCTGTTAAAAAAACATATCTAGCCATAAAACATGTATTAAATGTGTTATATATTATTAGACAACACATTGGTATTGCAAAGATTTACGATATTTTTTTTAAACAAATATTACCAATAACTCTTGTGAAAACATATTTTAAAAGTATCGTCGAAATATTCCAAAAGTTTTAAAACTATTCAAAAACAATATTTAACACAAAAATGTCAAATAAATGACAGGAAACTGTTATAGAATGTCTAGAAGGCATATACTAAAAAATAGATCAACAGCTGTGACTCCATTTCTTAAGTATTGCAAATGCTTTAGTATAATATCAAGTAACCAGAGAAGAATGGAATAAGTTAAATGGAAATATAAAATTGGATGTAATTCAAATTTTGTTTTTAGAAAACGTTTGAATGAAAAGTTTGAATATACATGCAATGGTAGTATTAATAAGAAAAAATCTCTCCATTTAATCCTCTAAAACATGAGTTTACCTAATAATAGGTGCGTCTCTTTGAGAAAAGGCGGAACCACAATGGAGGGAGGCGAGGACATAATGTCATGCGTGAACAGGACATAACGTTATATGTAAAATGTGTAAACTGTAGTAGATATTTGTTTTAATTATTTTATAACTCGCAGGAGGGTCGCAATATGTTTTCCATAAAAGAGGGCGTTGCCACATGATACAGAAACGACTGCCCTGAACAGTATTTATTTATATATATATATATATATATATATATATATATATATATATATATATATATATGTTTGTATGTATGTATATACACTTCCTAGGTTAAGTTAAATTTAAGTTCGTTCTAAGTTTGAATCAAGTACTTTAAACTAGGTTTTTGAATTTTTTTCCTAGTAAAAAATTATCATGGTCAACAAAATAAAACACCCCTTATAGGCATAACATTTACTGCTCTTTAAAATTAGTTTAATATTTACTGAGAATAGGTAACTTAAGCCATTTATGTGTCGTAATCATGTAAGTCATAATGTAAAAAAAAACTCTTTCATATCAATAACGTTTATTGTATTGTTCTATGTATGTACATATATATTTATTTGTGCCTGTGGGTATGTGTATGTTTTTTTTACTGAATACTAATTTTGTATTTTATTGAAACCATACATTTTCTCTAATATCTATTAGTATTACAGTTTCATGCTTATTTTCTGTATTTGTATAAATTTTAAAGAAAATGTAAATAATAACTCTAGAATGTATATATTTATTATTAAAGATATTTACTAATATGTTATAAGCATAGACGTAATAAACAAAAATGGATAATTCCACTCTAAAAGTATCGAATAAAAGATTAAGAGAAAAAAGAAAATCTTTTTCTTTTAAATTAATCGCCTTTAGTGCAATAAGGACGGAAATATGAAATGTAATGTTTATTAACTATTCATGTGAAAAGTGTGTTGAAAATTTTTGTTCGATAAATACAAACGCATTAAATGTCCTTTAATATTTTAGAGTAGCTCTAAAATACATCGATATCAGAGAAAGAATATATTCTTTTAAATGATTGAGATGAATTTTCAATACTTCTTTGAAAGTCAAATCTTGTATTTTGTTTTTAATAAGAAAATTATATCTGACAAGCTGTGTTTATTATATTTTTAGTGCAAATAAAGATATTTATAAATTGTATTAAAAAAAGAGGAAAGTACTTAATAATGGAAACCTTTGTAAGTAGAATTTACAATTCATTGTGGAAATATGTATTTATTCAGTTTTTTATACTCTAAATACTATAGTCAAAACGTAAAGTGTATTTTACTTTTACTCAATATTTTATTTGGAGAAAAATATACGAACTTATATACCTTTCACATTTTAAAATCGTTTATATCTTGGTCAAGTAGTTGGTATAACCTCACAAACCAGTAGTGAACACGATGTCGCCCGAAAAACAGCGTATTAAGCATTGCATACTTTTCACATTCCAGTTGAAAAAAATGCTACTAAAACCACGGAAATTATTTGTCCAGCTTTGGAAGACTAAAATAGTGCAAGAGGTCCGAAAACCATTACGGCTTCATCGATTCAAACTCACCATCTTTTTTTGATAAAAGATCCACCATTTACCCAATAGATAAATCAGTTACACAAAATAATAGGGGATAAATTGAGGATTTAAATGTATTCCATTTTTCTGTAAACATTCATTTTTTATAATAAATGTACCGAATTAATTTTCACATCTTACATATGTATATATATATATATATATATATATATATATATATATATATATATATATATATGTATGTATTCATACATACGAACAACATTGATTTAATTCTGTAAAGAAAATATTTTTTAATATAGAATTTATTAAAAATTGCTGTTCTGTAATTTTCTTTAGTTTAAGCTTTTAATAAAAAAAAAAAGATATTGCCTATATAAGTTCATAAGTATTTATTTATTGAACATTCTTTTCATTTCTGTAAAAAAGATTTATATTTTTTCTTAGTTGTATATTATAAAAGTTTAATTTTCATATAAGACTTTTATATTGAAATCTAAAGTATTTTTTACCGAATAATCAAGTTTATTTATTGTTATCACTTTTATTAGTTGTTTATATTATCACAGTATAGTTCTGGTACTGTGTCTAAAATTTCGTGTTTAGAAATAAATTTTTCACCACTTTATAATCCATAAAGTATAATTATAATTTTTGTACACCTAATTATATATATATATATATATATATATATATATATATATATAAATATAAATATATAGGTACAATAATGAATCGACTTTTACAAAACTCGCAAATAATGAATGAATATCGTTTTTAAAGACAAATTGTCAAGTAAATAATTAAAAAATATCATATTCGGTAGTTAATTAGCGATTTGATCAAAATTATTTTCAGGAAAAAATCAGATACATTAAATTAACTTTATGACGTAATTAAATAATTTGAATGAGTTAATAATATTTATACTATAATAAAACAGTCTAGACAAATAAATTAAAATTTGAATTCGTAGAAAATAGATGTATAATTAAAACTATACCTATTATATATATATATATATATATATATATATATATAATATACTATGATATGTAGAATAGGAAAGTGAATGTTGATTAACTAGTGGAAAAATCACTTTTATTATTTAATTCTCAAATTATATTTTATGTATATTTGTGTGTATGCGTAGGCGAAAAGTATGATTAAAATAATATGTGAAATAATTACACAGTATATGTATATATATATATATATATATATATATATATATATATATATATATATATATATATATATATATATATATATATATATAATTACCGATTATAAACTCTTGAATGTAAATTTTAATTGAAGTTTGAAAAT
The DNA here is from genome assembly GCA_034766995.1 of Acanthacorydalis orientalis. NCBI lineage: Eukaryota > Metazoa > Arthropoda > Insecta > Megaloptera > Corydalidae > Acanthacorydalis > Acanthacorydalis orientalis. The sequence goes on along the minus strand of CM068317.1, from coordinate 11,393,813 downwards.
TCATAAGTTAAATTTATTTTCAATAGAGGCAATTTAAATTGAAACTGAATTTAATTTGATTGAATTTTATAAAAAAGTATTATGAGTTTTTATATATAGAGATGAATTTTATAGAGGCAGAATTGTTGTATTTCAATATATCTCTTGGAATTCTAAGTTTAATCCACATATTTCTGTGTTGTAGAGAATGATATTTCTTCTTAATAACTTTTAAAGATTCAGGATATTTATTTTAATTTATTATTATTAATTCAACAATATTCTGTATCAAATTGAAACATAAACAAAGTCATAACAGCATATTTTCTAATGTTTACATTATACTGAACTTTTATTATAAAACGAAATAAATTTATATAAGATTTAACCTTTTGCACTTCGAGCAATTAGGCTATATGTTAGTGTTTACAAGTCAGAAGCTTGTATACTATAAATTAGGATAAGAGTATAGTAAACAAAGAAAAGTGTAAACATCCGATGACATTGATGGACGAACGTTTATCAAAGCTTTTATCTGTAAATGATAAAATGTGGGCAGTGACACTGACTATAGTGGTAGAACGCCTTTAAGTGCCTGGGCAGTACAGCTGGCCTTGTGAATGCAAAGGGTTTATAAGTATGCCTATGAATGCGAATATCTTTAGTAAACTATTGTAAAGCAAAATTTATTTTGTGCCTAAATTAATGCAAAACAACCCACTGAAATTAACTATTTACAACTTCTTAGCCTTTTAAAGAGAATGTACAATACTGCCTGTGATATAAATTTGAATGAATATACTAATTACAGTAAAGATTTCAATTATTTAACCGATTCTTGTAATGATTTATTTTTATCTAAATGCGTTTCTTTGATGAAATTAATTTGAATTTTCCTGTAAGTGAGCGTAAATCGAACACTATGTGGAAGAAATTCAATTAATCTTTTTTAACCCATGTTTGTATTTCAAATAATTAAATATATTTTTAAAATGTTTTGGATAAAGACATATACAATAAGTCATAGGCGTAATAAATATGGACTGACAATTTCATTCTAAAAATTTCGAATGGAAAATTATGAGAAATGTTAATATTTTTTTCCTATACATCTATCGACTTTAGGATATTAATAAGTAAAAGAAAGATGATAAATACGACATGCAGTGTTTATAAATAATGAACTATCCTTATCAAAAGTTTGTTCATAAGTTTAGTTGGCACGTATAAGATAGATAAAAACAAATTAAATGTTTTTTAATGTGTTCGAGTATTTAAGAAATAAACAGTGTCAGAGAAAGAATAATTTTATGTTATCAGTAAGAAATTTAAAATATATTAGGTCTGTTTAGAAAACAATTTGTGCTTGTAACGCTGCATTTATTTATTGCTTATAAAGATATTAGGTATACGAATTAATTCGGTGCCTTTTTTATAGAAAATGATTGTTTATAGAAAAATGGAATACATTTCAGTCCTCGAAATATCCTCTATTCTTTTGTATAACTTTACTTCATCTGTTTATAAATTCAATCTGTTATAAATGATCGGGTAACTGACTAATCCCTTGTCGAAAAAAAATGGCGGCTTTCAGTCGAAATACATTTTAAGAATTCTTTCAATGGTTTTAGTATTTTTTCCATGAACAAATCATTCCTGTGATTTCATTCGTATTTTTTTCTCCAAGTAGAATGTGAAAAGCATCCAATACTTACTACGGAGCATTTCAGACGCCATCATGTTCATTACTGTTTTGTGAGGTTATTCCAATTGCTTTGCCAAGATATATATATATATATATATATATATATATATATATATATATATATATATATATATATATATATACATATATATATATATATATATCGTTTTTAAAAGGACGAAAATATTTTAATTTAAAACATAGTTGTGATCGATTCATTTGTAATGCACCGAATTAATTTTTATACCTAACTTATTTTATTCTTATTCGATATTCTTTTTGGGAAAAGAACACTAACTATAATTGGTATTGTTAGTGTATATTTAGTACGACTCTGTATGAAGTATAAAAAGTATGTATGTTTTTTATTTATTTTAATCTAAAATAAATGTAATGAAAAATAATAATATACCTGTCTTGAGCTTAGATAATAATAATATATAAATTTAATTGTTTTGTTCACCCATACATGCTTTATTAACTTCAACTGTCAACTTAACAAGAACTAGAAGTTAGAAATGAGTTATTTAAAAGATATTTAAATTTATCAACGAATTATATATATATATATATATATATATATATATATATATATATATATATCAACATAACTAAAATAAACATGAAAAAAATGGAGTTACAGTTCTGTAACAATTTATTATAAATGATTAATAAAAGTTAATAAAATGTTAATTAATATCAGTTTCTTCTTAAATAACTGGAGATACAACATAACTTCCGATCTGAACCAATACTTTTGTTTAAAAAATAGTTTATAGTAATTATGGACCTCATTCATAATCTTTTACTAGATACTATTTCTAAATCTCATTAAAATCCAGTTGTAACCACTGTGGCTAAATCCACTTTCACAAATTAATTCTTTTCTCCCTCACAACTCACACATTTTTTTCAAGTTTTCAGTTGATGTTTATTGATCATTTTTGGTTGTTGGTTATGCACAGTTGTATAGTAAAAGTATCATCCTCAGAATGCCAAGGTACAGAAAAATCTTTTATATAAGAAAAATCGACAAGGTACAGAAGAGAAAGTTTTTCTTTATCTACAATGGTCTGAAGTTCGCGAGCAATTCAGCCATATATGCACATAATTAACAATCAAAAACGTTTATTAAATATTTTTGATCAGAAAAAAATGTTTGTGATTTATGGGATGGAAAAAGAATTCACTTATGATATGTTTTACTAGTGAGTAGTGTGTAATGTTTTATTTAGTCTCGTCGTAATCATAAATTTATTCTTAATAAATTTAATAAGCATAGCTAGATTTAGTGATACATTAAACACTGCTAGCTAGTGAGATTTAGTTGCAGTATTAGTGAAAGATTATAAGCATGGCTGTATAACTTTTGTAAACCTTTGAGGCCGGAATTAAAGTTTAATTATTAAAACAGCACAGAGGCAAACGATGCATAATGTCTTATAACGAATTTAAAGTTTTGTACCACAAATATTTATAATTCATACATCTCATATAAGCAGTTTCGGATATCCTGAAGCAATGTCCAGTATCTATAAGTGAAAGAGAGTGATTTTGATATACTGTAAGTTGATAGTAGAATAAAGAAGATCCTTTAATTAATGTAATTTCTAGACATGAAGTGGGGGAAAATTCATAAAAATAATGTAGTACTCAATAATTTTAGAAAAAAAAAATACATTTGTTATACAGCAAGAGAAAATTTAATTATTTACTGAAAACACAGTGTAAACCGATAATGAGCTATATGTTATTTTATGTCCATGTCAGTATTTTTTGTTAGGATTGAAAGTATTAATATTTGTTCCAGTATGGTATCCTTAATGCAGTTATTGTAATTATAATATTTATTATATATATATATATATATATATATATATATATATATATATATATATATATATATATATATATAGTACTATCCTAGTCAGAAAGTTTCTGGAATTTCTGTTTTAAAATAATTGTGCCAACCCATCGTTGAAATTTTTGAATAATAATGTTGGTAATCCTACTGTAATCTATATCAAAAATTATTGCAATCTCTCGAACCATTCATGAACATCTGATGTTTTTGTAAAGTAGTGTTTGGTATGTTCGGCGAATTTTACTATGTCTAAATTTATCAAGCAAGAAGTTTGTATTAAGTTTTGTGTCAAAATCGAAATTTTTGTGCTGACACGTTTAAAACATCTGAAAAAGCATTTGGAAATAACTTTTTATCGAAAACATGGTTATACCAGTGGTAGTTTATTTAAGAAACGGGCGATAATAACCTGTCAAAGCACCCTAAACCCTCAACAATTAACCTTGCTTAAGAAAGGTCAGTCGATAAAAGATGATCCTCGTTCGGGACAGCCGTCGACATCAGCCGATGAAGAACATGTTCAAAATATGAAGGATTTAATCCTGAATGATCATCGATTTCCTGTGCGGGAGATTGCTGACAATATCGGCATATCGTCTTAGACACTTAACCGATACTTTAAACTTGCAACGTGTCGCAGCCAGACTTGTGCCGAAATGCTAAATTTCAAGCAAAACCGCGTCGTAATGATGTTGCCGCCGAAATGATTTCTAAAGCGTTTGAGGATCCCACGTCATGATACGAATCATAACTAGAGACGAGACTTAAGTGTATGGATTTAACATCGAAATAAATCAGAAATTATCCGAATGGTGTAATAAAGACAAACTGAGACCGAAAAGAGAGCGCCAAATTCGATCAAAGATCAAGGTTTTCTTAAATGTTTTATATAAAGGGTCAAACAGTCAGTAAGGAATATTACATAGATGTTATGAAACGTTTACGTGAAGCGAACAGCAAACATCGTCCAGAATTTTGGGCAAATAACTCGAGGATTTTACATCACGATAATGCGACGGTTCACACTTCAATACTTGTTCGGGATTTTTTGGCCAAAAACTCAACCCAGATCATTCCGCAAACGCTTTATCTGCCTAACCAAGCCCCCTGTGACTTTCTATTCCATAAACTCAAATTACCGATCCGAGGATGCCGTTTTGACTCGGTTGAAGCCATTAGGAAAAAATTGATGGAAGACCTGAAGGACATATCGTCAGTCGATTACGAATATCTTATCGAAGATTGGTTGAAACGTTAGCATGCGAATATTGTATACGATAAAAAAATATTTGAAATTTGAAGAATAGAAAAAAACTATAAAAAATACTTTGAAGATAGAGTAAATTTTGATGAATATCAAATATTTTAGATTTTATGTGAAAACTCCTGGAACATTTTTGATCAAGGTAGTGTGTATGTATATGTGTATATATATATACACATACACATATATACATATACATATATACATAATGATGTTTTCTTTTCAAAATGTGTGGTTAATTCTGATATTCAGTTAAACAAAACACAACTTATATCACACATGCACAAACTGATTTGTTTAAAATGCCAAATGGTGTTCATATTATTTATTAATTATCATTGACGTCACACCCTTCAATCCTTTTTATTACTCCTATTGCAAATACATGTGTTTGTATTTAATATATATATATATATATATATATATATATATATATATATATATATATATATATATATACACGTACATATACATAAGACATGTGTATGTATATATATACACATGTAAACGTATTTATATGTACATAATTTGACCGGTCACACATTTAAAAACCTATCTCGTTTCCTCTACAATAAAATTCAATGAAACGAAGATGGTTTTTAATAGTTCAACTAATTTAACCATAACTAAAATAACTATAATTTTATGAGTAGGTCGACAGGCCACACGATCACCAGTGCTTGCTATAAATAGTGCCCTCGTCCGACTAGTCGGAAATCGCAAAAAATGTTGCAACGGCCGGTTTTTTTCCCATTTCGATTTTCGATTTTATTATACAACTTAAATATGCATTTCACTCTTTGTACGTTACGTACATACATTCACGTTTCTATATTTACTTTTCAACACGAATATTAACTATTTGTATGTCACACTTGGAAAATGTTTTCAGTGGTTCTAAAATGTTTAATGTATCCAAATCGTAATGATTTTTTATTAGGTAAAGTTTTAGTAATTGGAATTTAGTTCTGGATATTTTTTTATTATTGTTGTAAGTCTTGTAAATGTTATTGAAAAAGTTTAACATTTCTTATATTTTAATGTGATCAAATAAAAATTTATAATTTTATTTTATATTAAACTATTTAGGAATAACTACGAATATTGATTATTTCTTTGAACTAAAAGAAAACTTTTATTCTATTCTTTGTAATAACAAAATGGTATGTACTAAAGATTATCTATTTATAAATTAATTATAAAACTATAGAGTATTTAAATAAAAATGAAAAAAATATCTAACAAGAAGTGCTAAAACATTTTTATACAGAAAAATAAACACATACGGAATAAATATAAAAAATAGTAATATATTTCACAACATTATTAAATCTCTCTCTCTCTCTCTCTCTCTCTATATATATATATATATATATATATATATATACATACATATATATATATATATATATATATATATATATATATATATATATATTTGGAAATACATGGTTTATATTTTTATAGTGTTTATATGTGTGATGTCGTTGATGCCTTTTCTTGATGAATTTAATCTTTTTAGATTATTTAAATTTCTCTTTCCCATTACAGGTTTCGGTACTGTGCCATCTTCAAGTAGACTATAGAGATTCTTATTTAAATTTTCTGAATCTGTAAAATCTATCTGAATATTCCACAAATCCCCAAAATTAATCGTACAGAATAAAACTAAGATGATCCGGAACGACCATACCAAACTACATATATATATATATATATATATATATATATATATATATATATATATATATATATATATATACATACACGTTCTACTGTAACCCAAAAGATTGTATAAATATATTAAGAATAACAAAAAGAGATTAAAAAGATAATAGTGTATGTAAAAATATGAAAACAAATAGCGTAAGTAGAAAATAGCGATATACAAAATAAATTATTGATTAATAATTAAGAATTATAAAATGGTACAGAATGATTCCAATTTTCAAACGGAATAAGAATATTAACCTTTTGCACTATAATTGTTTTCCTAGTTTATTTTCGGCCAATTGATTAAATTTTTCTGGTTAAGTTCAAATTCATCATCGTTATCGTCAATATCATTATAACCGTTATTTTCGTCTTCCATTTTGATGGCTAAACAACATAATTTTACAATGTTAATCAAATGTGTACTAAACCTTCAAGCACGAGAATAAACCCAATACTAACAATGATTGAATTGCACATAAACTGATCTTTCCAAACAATCTGGAAGTATTCTATTGTATTTAAACATTTGATAAGCAACACTAATATTATTTGTTTTTTAATTCTGGGAAGTGTATAACACAAGGCTTTTATGTTCATACACATACATTCAAACCATTTTTTGAATTAAACTGTTTTATTAGCTATATAAAGTGTTACGTCAGAGGTAACTTAAGAGTTCTAGGGAAAAAAAGAGTTGTTACGCCAGAGGTGACACTCATAGTGTAAAGGGCTAAACAAGTATTAATAGATTGACAGAGAGACGATTTAAATTTGAAGAAATTATAAAAAATCTCAGTAAATAATCAAAGGCTGATATATATATATATATATATATATATATATATATATATATATATATATATGTATATAAATATAAACATATATACATACATACAGGTAATGCTCATATAACGCAAGAGTTAGGTTCCAGAAAAATGTCACGTTATGAGAGATTGTGACACGTTGTACAGTCAAACATCAAATTTCCACTTCGTATTTTTTGATTATACATGCTATGCTCCGTGTTATGGAAGACTGTAGACCGAGTTATGCAAGTAGTGCTACAATTTGTGAACCTCGTTATATCGAAACCGTGTTGTATAAGTACCACGTTATACAAAGGCTATATATATATATATATATATATATATATATATATATATATATATATATATATATATATATATAATAGGTATATTAATATAGAAAATAAATATTTAAAATAACTCCCATTATTTTATATAATTTTGCTTTATTTGTCGAGTAACTGAAGGATCCCTTATCGAAAAAAAGATAGTGGCTTTGAGTCGATGAATTCGTAATGAATTTTCGGATCTTTTCCACTATTTTAGCATTTTTTTTTTATCTTTTATGTACCACAACACCTTCCACCAAAGCTAAACAAATCATTCTCGCGTCTTCGGCAGCCCTTTTTTCAACTGAAATGCGAAAAAACTACAATGCTTATAATGCTGAATTTCGGACGCAATCGTCTTCACTATTGTTTTGTAAAGTTATGCCAGCTGCATGGCCCAGATATATAGTGTTTTTAAATTTTAAGATCGGCATTTCAAAATTATAAAATGGCAGGAAATTATTTTAATTTAAAACCGAGTTGTGATTGATTCACTTTAATGCTACCGAATTAATTTTAATTACTAATAATAGTGTTGAATATACCACTAGATCTAGTCGTACTCATAAACTTGTTTTTAATAAATCAAATCATAATGGCTAGATTTAGTGGTACAATAACCCACTATTAACAAGTAAGTTGATCTAGTTGCAAGATTTACGAATATTATAAGGATGGATTATTGTTTTTAAATTTTATTACCCCGCTGACAAGTATACCAATTGTCATAATTAAAATAATTTTGTATGTTTTTATAAATAAATTCTTTTTTTATTTCACGAACCATAAAAAATGTTTTAATCAAAAAGAACAATAAATCATTATTAATCTTTTGTTGTTGCTTATACGCATTTCGATGGCAATTCCATCATCTTCACAGGAACACTCAAGTACACTAATCATGACAATTATAGTTACTAAAATTTTAACAGTTATTATGTTAAACATATTAACAAATTTAAATAAAATGATAAATCAATACATTATAACTTTTATAAGATTTATTACTAAAAGTTGACAATTGTTTGTATAAAAAAATAATTAGATTTAATATTGTTATTATTTAATGAAATATGTCAAATAAGCATTTTACATTTTAGAAAACACATAATTGAAAGTAAATTTAATCAAGTAGTAGATTGCAATACTCTATTACACGCTACCTTAGTAAGTTTCAACATCTAAATTAAACAAAAAATTAAGTATAACATAAATCCTTCTATAAGTAAAGATTTTGTCATAAAATATTCCTGCGCATATAAAAACAAAGATTTTCCTAATTTTAACTCTTGTAATACAGCTTCTTTTTTCTATATAAGTTCTTTTTAATTAAATATAATCTATATTAATATTGTACTATCACTAAAGGTATATGGCAAACGTCGGCGTCTACTAATCAACCGTCTTCGGTGTCTCCTATTATATGCTCTTTTTGAAAAAAAGTAATGAAAATAGTAAGAATAATAAACCCAATAAAAAGAATATAAAGAAATCTTTATCAGCATTAATTTTATTTTCAAGATTGTTTTATTATTTAGTTAAATGTTTTTTAATTCATTTTGTAATGAGTGTATTAAAAAATCTGAGATCTAAAAAATAACCTACTTGAAAAAATAATGATTGAAAACTCTATCATAAAAGAATTTTTTCTTCTATCCCATAAATTATTAATTTGTCTGATCATAAATGTTCAATATATTATTATTAATCATTTTTAATTGTTGGTTATGCGCATTTCCATCACGATTCCCTCCTCAGTGTTCTAAGTTAAAGAAAAGTCTTCTATATCTTAGCATATGAAAATAAATTTATCCACTATACCAGAATTGTATAGTGAAATTTTCTCTTATAAATTGAAATGTTGATATATATATATATATATATATATATATATATATATATATATATATATATATATATATATATATATATATATATATATATATATATATATATATATATATATATATATATATATATATATATGTTACTGGAAATGTTACTGGGCTGAAGATGATGATGATGATGATGATATATATATATATATATATATATATATATATATATGTGTGTGTGTGTATATATATACGTGTATATATATATATATATATATATATATATATATATATATATATATATATATATATTATTAAATCCGTTTAATTTCGTATTTTGTAATAAATTATCAGTTGTGAAAATTATTAAGACTTCTTCCTTTCCTAGAACATATTACTTTGAGCATGGCGTACGTCTAATATATTACTGTTATGAGATTTAATTGTTAACGACAACATAGTAAATTTAATCATGTAACAGTTGGTTTATTAAACGCTGATATCAATCAGTTTCAACATCTAAATTAGACTAAAATAAAACATAATATAATACAGATTATTTTGTAAATAAACCTTTTATTCAAGAAGTGGTCACAGACAATTAACAAACTAAATTATTTCTTAGTTTTGGTTTTTAAAGTACAATTTCCTCGCAATTTCTGTGTCATTAAGTACCACTTATAGCAAATGATATCTTATTCAACTAAATTGTATTTTGAATTAATTCCTTTATCTTGAAGTAAATTTCAGGTTTATTTGATATAAATATAGACACAAGCGTGACAATTTGATTCTATAAATTCCGAATGAACAAAAAAGAGTGAAATATAAAATACTTTTTGTCTCCTTTAGAGTGTTAGCAATTGAATCAAAAATGATAATACAAATTTTAATGTTTAGGAATAATTAAATATCTTAATCAAAAGTTTGTTGAACGTTCCAATTGGCACATTCAAGATAAACAAATTTGAACATAATCAAAATTGAAATCAAATAAAATTGAATATTATTTAATGTGTGTTAAAATGCTTACAAAATACAGCGCTACCAGAAAATGAATACATTTTTGTTGATGAGCGAGATGGAGATTTGATATTTCTTTGGAAGTCAACTCTTGCAATAATTTGTGTCTACAACGCTGTAATTATTTCTTTTTTTTATTTATAATAAAGATATTTTTATAGATATTGAATTAAAAAAAATATGAAACAATACATAATATTAGAAATTGATTTTATAATTAATTGTTTACACATGTTTATTAATAACGTTTTACACTCTAAATGGAATAGACAAAACGTAAATTAAATTTTATTTTTACTTGATATTATATTCGGAAATATAATTTACGAACTTGTATAAAATATTATCACTATATATATATATATATATATATAAGGTGTCACATTCAACACCCAATTTTCACATCTGCTTTTGACTATACAAAAAAGTTGTTAATTGTAATCTTTCTTAATTTTTGAATTAGAATCTCTCGTCCGAAATTTTTTTTTATGTCACCTTTACATAGACATCAATTTTTCATATCAAATAGGAACTCTTATTTTTGATTTCATAGTAATAAACTAGATTTTTTTCATGAAAAATAAGACCACTAACAGAAAAAATCGGTTAAATAGCCACGAAGATATGAATTTCTGAAAATTGCAAAATTCATAAATTTTGAAAAATAGTGAAAACCACGTTTTTTCATCTTCTAGAACGAATATCTCGAAAACAGTTGAATAATGGACTCTAGTGGAACTAGACCAATCAATATCTCGTTAAATTTCCTAGCGATTACCATTAACTGTAATTTTCTACCTTTTACCTGTCTCGAAAAAATCGGAGTTTTATGGAAGACAACACACAGATAATTGTAAATATACGGTTACACTTCCTATTCATGTAATTATTTAATTATTGTTAGAAAAGTAATTATTAAAGTAAAATGTTTCTCATTTTCTTTCTAACAGAAAATAAAAAAAAGATACTTTTAGAAACTGGAAATGTTACAAATCATTTTATTTAATAACAATTGTGAATAAGTCACGTCAAATGCTATCGTAACCACTGAAATGATTTGTTCAGCTTTGGAGGAAGGCGTTGTGGCGTATAAAACATATAAATTTGATGAAACAGTGAAAAAGATCTGAAAATGCATTACGACTTCATCTACTTAGAGTCGTCAGTTACCTGATAAATCGAGTATTTATACAAAATAGTGGAAGATATTTTGACGATTGAAATTAATACATTTTTCTATAAACATTCATTTTGTGTAAAGAAGGAACAGAATTAATTTCTACATCTTATATATTGCACACTCAGAAATAACTTTATAATATATTAATATTAATTCCCAATATAATATTTAATATTAAGATAAATTTTAAAAAAAAGTTAGTAATTGAAATAAAAAAATATTTTATGTATTATATTTTTGATAAATATATATTTGATTAGAATCAAAAGATAAAAATTGTTACGTAGCGATTGGATTAACTCTCTTTTAAGTACATGCTGAAGAATGAAATTATATTAGGTTGGTACAAAAAGATTTGCGGTTTTTATCATTTTTAGTTTGGCGACGATTTTTTTAGTTACCGTTATCTTTTGTTATAGTCGTGCGGTATATCATTGTAAACAATGAAATTAGCACTACTGATTTCAGCTTATGTCTGTTGTTTTCATTCTTTAGTATTGTTGGATATTACCTCTTAAATTAGTCATGGAAAAAAGTAAATTCGTGAGATTTTGTTATATGAGTAAATTGGGACGTAAAGCAACACAATCTGCTTGAAATATCAAATTTGTTTTTGGAAAAGTCAATTAGTGAGCGTACAACTCAACAATTGCCCCAAATATACCGTAATGGAAACGAAAGCCTTGATGATGAAGAGGGTCGTGGACGTCTTTCAGCTATAGACAATAACGATTTAAGAACCATTATTGAAGCGGATCCATGTAAAACAATTCTAGAGGTGGCAGAAGAACTCATTGTTGATCATTCAACAGTTGTTCGATATTTGAACCCAGTTAGAAAAACAAAAAAGCTGGATGAATAGGTGTCGTATGAACTAAATGAACATCAAGCCATTCGGTGATACGAGGTCTGCTGTCGCATTGTCACATCTGATGAAAAATGGATTCTCTACAAAAATCGGAAATGTTTATCACAGTGGCTAGATCGAGGAGAAATACCAAAACAGTTTCATAAACTGAAGCTTCATATAAAAAAGATGATGGTCACAATTTGGTGGTCGGAAAGTGGCACCATTCACTACAACTTCTTAAATCATGGTGAAACAATAACAGCAGAAAAGTATTGTCAAGAAATTGAAAAAATGCTTGAGAAGTTGCCATTATTTAGTCAATCGAAGAGGACCAATTCTTCTTCATGACAACGCCCGACCTCACGTCTCACAAATGATTTTAAAAAAAATAAATGAACTGGATTATGAAACCTTACTTCACCCACCTTATTCTCTGGACCTGTTTCCGACAGATTATCATTATTTTAAACATTAAATAAATTCTATCTTATAGAAATAAACAAACTTGTTTTCCGTTAGGAGAAATGTGTCCAATGGTGTTCATTTAGATTAATAAATATAATTTATAACTGATTTATACGTCTTTATATTCATTATGTAAAAACCGCAATTATTTTTGCACCAACCTAACATGTTAAAAGTTCTACGTTAATCTATACGATTTTGTAAATTAAGTCTCATTAAAAATAATATTCAAATAATATGGTCAGTTTTCCGAATTATGTGAGTGAAAATATATTTAAAACATTATTTATTTCGATTCAATATGTTTAGAATCATTCGTTCTATTTGCTATCATAGTTACATCCAAGCCAAGCTACTCACTACAGAAATACATGTGGCGACAGAGCATAGCGTGGACACATGACGTGTTCCTCGTTATAAGTGATATTGAGAAGAAAAAAAACGTTTCAGACAATTTAACAGACATACTAGATGAGATGATTTTCGGCAGTTGTCGTAGACGACGTGACTGGAAATGCACGTTGACTGGCCAGTAGCAAGAACACGACCCTCGCAGCCAGCACATACATACGTGGCGCGTGTGTCCACATGGAATGAGACAAATTTGGAATTCTAGACGAGCGTGTCGATTACTCAACGGCTCTTTTTTTGCATCGGTACCTTTATTCTAATATGAAAACGAAACATACGTTTAATTAATGTGCGGAGTTTTTAAACTTCGTTTGGATCCGGTTTGGCCCCTCGGCGATGTTTACAAAATAAATATCTTAGAACGTATTCAGTTTTCGTCGCAGTCACTCTTTATTTATATTCATACGAAATGTTTTCGACAATCTTTAAGTAATTATGCTTATTATGTATGATTCATTATTTTAATTAATTAATCACGCCAAATTAACATATATATATATATATATATATATATATATATATATATATATATATATATATATATATATATGTACATAAATTCTTCACTCAATAAATTAATGTCTGAAATATATAATTGATTTTTATATCATTTATACTCGAATATTATATTAAAAGATCATAATTTATAATTACAATTATTTTAATTATTATTGTAATTACTTTAAAAAATAATTATAATAATCAAAGGTTAAAAAAACTTACTTTTTTTTCTTAATAAAAGAGCTAAACAAAATATTTATCAAATTTAAAGAATAAAATTGTATGCGTAACAAAAATATATGAAACAGGCAATAAAAAACATAATTGTTATGAAAAATTTGATATAAAGTTTGTTCATACAAGAGGCGACATATCCAATAAAGAAAATATTAAAAAAAAATATCTTAATTCGATAAATCAAAAAACGTCTTTTTTCACAAACGAATTATTTTTTACTCAATAAACCACAAAAAAATGTCTGATCAAAAATTGTTAAAAAATCATTATTGATCATTTGTTTTCTTATTTTTTTTCTTATTCGCATTTCGATGACGACACAGCCACCTTCAAAGCGTCAAGGCACAGAAAAATCTTCTTCTTTGTTTACTTTGGCGCTGATTGTTTAGTACCTTGGCATTGATTTTTGTCTTGCCACTTTGCGATGATGGATTCGTCATCGAAACGCTTATAAGCAACAATCAAAAATTACCTATAATGATTTATTGTACATTTTTGATTAGATGAACAATGAATTCTTTTGTGAAAGTGACTAACCACATTGTTAAAACTATATTCCATGCTTTATTTAGCTCATAATTACTATAATATCTCGAATTGGTCACTAAATAAAATCCAGTTTTGTTCAAAAAAAGTAGAACTTATTTATATGTCTGTTATTTTTTCTCGATTTTAGATATATTGAGTTCTACACGATAAATCTTTACCTCAGATGGTTGTTGATTTGCTTTTAGATGATGATTGAAATTTATATATATATATATATATATATTAAATACATGCATATATAAATACCTACATGTACAGTTTCATTATAAGAAGTAAGATAAAAAAATAAGTGTAATAAAAATAAAAAAGTTATATTATTGAAATCTAATCATTACTTCTTTGAAAACTACCCATACAAAATACTAGTTTGAAAATACACAGTTGTTGACTGTAATTAATTAATTAATTAGACAGCAAAAAGAAAAGTAAGATGTGTTTGTGTTAATGATTATCAAAACCTAAAGGATTGCTAAAATAAAAAAAAAATAAAAAAAGTTTCAAAATATCGGAAGACATTTGTACAATAGTTGTATTTATTTCCTTGATTAATAAAATCTAACCTCAATAATTTTCGACTAAATTCACTTTAAAAATGAAATTTTCACTAATATTAAAACTACAAAAAATCTCCTAAAATATTTAATAATCAATTATTGATTATTTTTGATTGCTACTTATGAAAATTTTAGTGATGATGCCTTCATTCTCATAGTTCTAAAATATTTTTTTACCTTAGCGTTTAAAGAATGATAGCATCGCCATCGAAATGCTCATAAATAAAATCAAAAATGATCAATTATAAATTATTTGATATTTTTGAGCAAAATCGCACGGCCGTGTAACGAGTGAAAAATTAATTTGTAAAAGTAAAATGCTTTTCGCACTTAGATTAAACTGGACTCTTTGTTTTTTCTATTAAAACAATTAATATTTTCTACTATTTTTTATGTATAGAATGTATAATAAATATATATAGAATTAGAAAATACTTGACATACTAATTTATCACTTGGATTTTATAACAAAAGAGAAAATAAATAAAACTTTCAACGAGTAGAATATAAAAGAAAACTGATAAGTTACGTAAAAATTAATTTCTATTATACAGAGAATTAAGAAGATTAAATGTTAATTTTTTAAACTATCTTTGATGTGAATTTTCTTAAAAATCACAAAATCGAATTCCATAGTACTTTTATAAAAATTTCATAAATAGTAATTTATTATACAGATTGTGCTTTAGACTATACGACATATAGTAACTTCTGTAATACACATTAGTAATGCCGGGTACTAAAGCTGAAGTATATATATATATATATATATATATATATATATATATATATATATATATATATATATATATATATATGTAGTGATTAAACTTAGGCTTCTACACAAAAGTATTAAAAAAAGCAAAAATTAAAAAAAAAACATGTTATCCTCCATTTAGTATTTTAGTTCAATTATATTTTATTATTGAATTGAACTAAAATACCAAATAAAAAATAACATGTTCTTAGCCCCTGGGCCTCCTTTTAATACTTCCATGTGGAAGCATAAATTGAATCACCTATATATGTGTGTGTGTATATATATATATATATATATATATATAATATGTATATATATATATATATATATATATATATATATATATATATATGTGTGTGTATGTGTATTACATTATTATTATTGTATTAATCCACGAAAATGTGTCTGCTTTTTTTTATATATATTTTAAGATCAAATATACAAATAATCTGTATTTACTAATCTTAAAATCTCTTTAATTTTCCAAGAAAATGAAACACTTATTAATCACTAGTGTCAAGTTTTAATTCTAAGAAAATAATCTTTTATTTATTTTTTATAAAACATGTTTATAATTTTATTATAATACTGATATCGATATGTTATTATTTCTGATATATTATTATTTTTCTGTTTTATATTTCTAAAGTAATTGTGTATCTTGTATGAAATATATTGACGAAAAATCTTTCTATCAAATGTTAAATGTATATATATGATGTACATTATTTGTATAAAGCTAAAAAAGTATATTTCTTCCATACGTATTTTTAATACGCTTATTTTCAATGATATTATTCGAATAATAAGTAGAAAAGCTTTTTTACATTATTTCAGTTCCTATTGCTTCGAGCTTTAACCAATTTTTATGCGAGCGATTCAATTGGTATAAGATACGGTGTACTTGACGAACATTGTAAAAAGTTGAACATCCACCACAAACAATTTGTATAATGGAAATAATATTTTAATATATAAAAATGGTTTTAGAAATTATTAATAATTTTCAGATTTTTTTTTGCTTTAAGGATGAGAGATAATGATTAATTCGTTCTCTGTTCAATATTTCTATTTAATACCTCGATGAAATTCGTATAAGTACTTTGTAGACAC
The DNA here is from genome assembly GCA_034766995.1 of Acanthacorydalis orientalis. Taxonomy (NCBI): domain Eukaryota; kingdom Metazoa; phylum Arthropoda; class Insecta; order Megaloptera; family Corydalidae; genus Acanthacorydalis; species Acanthacorydalis orientalis. The sequence continues at coordinate 11,376,672 of CM068317.1, read as the reverse complement.
TGCTTGCATTAAAATATAAAGAGTGTCTATTACGTGTAAAAATTAATTAGGTGCCTTTACATTAAATCAATCATAACTGTTTTAAAATAAAATATTTTCTCGTCGTTTAAAATTTTGAAGTGCCAACCTTAATGTTTAAAAACACTAAGTCTTGGTCAAGCAGTTGGCACAACCTCACAAAACAGTATTGAACATGATTGCGTCCGAAAAGCTGTAATTAATAATTACTTACTTTTCGCATTCCAGTTGGAAAAAAATACTGCTGAAGCCGCAGGAATGGTTTGTTCATTTTTGGCTTGTGATGCATGAAACATGCAAAAATGCTAAAACACTGAAAAAGGTCCGAAATGGATCATGATTTTATCGATTCAAAGCCGTCATCTTTTTTCGACAAGGGATTCGTCAGTTACTCGACAGATAGAGTAGTTATACAAAATAATGGGGGTTGTTTGAAGAATTGAAATATATTCCATTTTTTTTGTAAACACTCATTTGATACAAAAAAGGTTCTGAATTAATTTGTGGACCTGATAGAAACTGATATAGATTAAAATTTTAAAATAAAACCTCACTATTATCTACCCACGTCATGTAAAATATGTAACATTAAAATTGTATAAAATGTATATTCCTACATAAATTATTACTTAAACAGTTACCAAACGATACATTAATATGGGTTTAATTAAGTAGATGGTATTTTTTAAACAATTTCAAAATATCTTATAACAATAATAATATGATCACAAAATTATATTGAAATAAGCCTAGTATAATTGAGATAGTGGCAGTCAGTTTAAAAATGATTTAGAAATTAATATCTGTATATTAATCTTATTACAGATTGTTGTAATATAATAAAACACCTTCAATTGATATTTCATATTATTTATTATAAAGATTAAGTAGAGAATATGGACTTCAGAAAATGTCTTAATAAAAAAGATTATTTTTCTATTGGAGCACAAATAAAAAAAATCATAAAATGGCTATTCATAAATATAGATCTTAGAGTGTTAAGCACTAAAGTTTATGGCGTTTGTTTGTAACTAGAACGAGGTTTTTTGCTTTCAATATCAGAAAAGATTTTAAAACAAAATTAGTTTTAGTTCAGTTTTCATTATTAGATAACTTTTTTCTTACTGAAGGTGTTTCCAATCAAGATTCTTATTTGAAAATAAAAAAATAGAAGGAAGTATTAAATTCGAGTAGAACATTCAACGTCATCGGGTTCTTAAAAAAATATTAAAAATATGTAAGAAAGTTCTGTTTTCTTTATATATGCAAAATTTTATTTATCTCCTAAATATAAATACAGCTAATGATTAATCTCATAATATGGCAAACTTGAAGAAAATTATATAAAATATTGGCACTGGAATGATAAAACGTAAAATTCAATCCAGTTTTCTTTATTTAATTATTTGTAAAACCTCTCTATAACCCAATCAAGTACAATATTGTTTTATATCGCTTTGCACTTACTCACTTGCATGATTTTAAGTAGTAATAATAATAAGAAATATTCTTTTGAATAAGTGACTTAACACAATAGATTTACATTTCATAGTCTTTTAGCGTAGAAAAATGTCTGATTTCAAACATTAACTTATTAGTATTTATCTTATTTACTTTTGGAAATATTTTATCCTTATATTTTCTTTAAAGAATGGAATATACAAATATACACCATTAAAAACGGGTATAAATTAATGATAGAATATTTAAATTCAAAAGTTATTGTTTTCAATTGAAACAAACACTTTCATTGTGTTAAAATGAAAATTCATATTCATTTTAGTTAAATAAAATAGAAAAATAATGGCCCTCTTTAAAAAATATGTTTCTACTATGACAGATATATTCTATATTAAAACTTTAAAATATATTCAAAAAACTCGAAAACATATAAGAAATGAAAATACAAAAACTCGAATTTGTTGAACCGAAAACTGCCCTTGGTGGAATCGAAAACAGGTTCGATTATTTCCAATTCCACCCTCTCACTTATGGAGTTAAAAGATTATTATAACCTATTTGTTTGGTAAGAGGTAGTCATACTTAAGGTTATATATATATATATATATATATATATATATATATGTGTGTGTGTGAGAGAGAGAGTGTGTGTGTGTGTGCGTGCACATACATATAATCATTAAAATATAATAATAAAAATACATATTCAATATTTATATGGATGTGTATATTAAATACATTGGATAGTAAATTCATTCGTTTTATAAATAATATAAAATTAGTAGTAAAATGAATTGTTTTAGTAATCTAAAAGGCAATTAATAAAGTATCGCTCTTCATTTTGTTTTCTTTATCGTTCTTTTGTTTTATAATTAAATTAGTTAATATGAATTGTATTTTTTTTATAATGTAAAGAAAAATAATTATTAATTTTATCTGTTTTCTTATTTAATGAATCCATATCTATTATGAAAATAGATTTAAAATCTACCGTTTCGTAAATACCGCAAAGCAATATTAATTTATTGATTCAGTGAGAATATTATGTACAGTGAATTATTAACACTTTTCCTAACGCTTGCGAATTAAGTGTACACCCATATATAAAACCGACCAACTAATTCGAGTACAGATTGTCCGGTAATACCGGCTCGATTTTGTTTATCGTGTGAAGTATTTTTATTTTCATTATCAGTATTAGTTTTATCGTAAAAATTCAAAATTTTTCGATCGAAAAATAAAACATTCGATACTCACTAACAGCAAAATGTCTAATAATTAATGAGGCTTCGATTAGTAAGAGCTGCTAGGAAACATGACAATTATTAGATTAACAGGTAAACAGTAAGCGTTGACAATAAAAATACTATTAATAGGCTGCCAGTCGAGAGAGCTAACGAAAAATCTACTAATTGGCTACCGGTGGGTTAAATGTTAAGAAAGTATTAACATTAAAGATTATTTTGTACTTTAGTGATCAGAGGATCATAGTCGAAATGCGCATAATCAAAAATGATCAATAATTATTTATTGAATCTTTTTGATCAGATAAACATTTATTGTTTTTGAGATGAGATAAAAATTCATTTGTGAAATCACTAACAGCTGCACTTTGCAATAAGAATAATTAGACAGTATAATTTAAAAGTAAGAAAATAGTTTTCATAGTGGTAATGAGATTCTTGTTTGAATGTTATATAATTTTTAATATCCATATGAGATATCAAACACATACAAAGAAAAGCTGTAAGACTTATATTATATAGATGTTATAATAGTCCGCAGTAGGTACTCCTTATTTTTATTGTTTACCTCATATTTGAAACTTCGTGAGTGGCTTCATTTCGACGAGTCTACCACACTTTTCCTCTGCGAAAATTCTCGGTAACGCTGAGTTTTCAAATGCGTGATTCCGAAACATGTCAATTTTATAATGTTAGATAATGCAATGACCACATACTTTTTTTGCAGTAAAATTGAAAGATAATTTGATAAAAAATACGAAACGAAACTTGACCTACAGAAACAATCGGGCGACCGATAAGTCTACCGCCTGTTACATGTGGAAGTAACAAGGTTGTGTTTTGTGATTACCATAGGTTTAATTTTTGCAAGATTATTTAATAAATAAATGTCATTTTTACGATAACCGGTATGGTGATTACCACGTGTCGGCCAAAAATCACACGTGATAGATGAGCATATTTTATCACCGAATATTGCCGTGTCCGACAAATATATTGCGCCGTATTGCCAGTTCGACAAAAAAAACGCGTTTAAAAACGCAGCGTTACCGAGAATTTTCGCTGAGGAAAAGTGTGGTAGACTCGTCGAAATGAAGCTAAGTTTCAAATATGTGGTAAACAATAAAAATAAGGGGTTACGTACTGTGGAAATGTAAGCTCAATAGTTGAAATAAAATTTGAAATGAACTAAGACAGTTTGCAATATCAGTAGTTCATATGCGTTAATTGTTGAGAGGCATAGAATGTTATAAAATGAATATCACTCAAGATTAGTATAAAACTATAACTCTTCTATTTTATAAATTAGGAAATTAAAATTGAAATTTATGAAAAGGATATTGGATAATATTTCAGTTCCAATGAAATTTAATAACGTAGAATGAATTGCTGATCGTACAATCAACATTCTTCTCGTTTTTTGTACTTGTCTGCACCAAGAAAAGCTAAAAAGTGAAATTATCAGTGACTCGTAGTTGAGTTCTAAAGAAAATATCTGAATTTTTCTACAGACATTATTATTATATAATATTTAATTCATTACATATTGTTTGAATTTCTTAAAATCTGTTTCAAAAGTTGAAATTGGTAAAAGTATTCGAAGGAAAGTTTTTTATACCATTAGATCAGTGTGTTTTAATATTTTTAAAAAAAGTGATTCGCTATGTAAATGAAATGGCTAAAATATCAATACGGCTTACTACTCATAATATCTATAAGTATAATATATCTATAAATAAATTATAAAAGTATCTTAAGAATGATTATAAAGAAAAAAAATTTCTTATAATTTTTTTCACATAGATACGTGCAATATTTTTTAAATTTAATTAGAATTTGGATGTTTCTAAGAAATACATTTTCAATGAAATAACTGAAAAATTTTCTAACAGATTTTTTAAAAAGCAAATTGAATAGAAACGATATATTATATATATATATATATATATATATCGTGTATATATATATATATATATATATATATATATATATATATATATCACACATAATAAATATTTTTTATAAATATTTATATACAGTAGAGTATCGATAATTCAATCTTTGATTATCCGATATTTCGTTTAATCCAATAGTCACAGAACATGTCATATGGTAATATTTAACATAAATTCTCAATATTTGGGATAATAATTTTACTACAATACAGCTCTGGAATTGTGAATAAATAAACTGCATAGATAACTCTTTCACTTGCCCAACAAACCACAAACATTTTTTTCGGTGAAAAATATTCAACATATAATTATTTGATCATTTTTTATTGTTGTGTATGTCTATTTCAATGTCAATACTATCATCCTTAGAACCCCAAGGTAAAGAACAAAAAGAAATTTTGCTGTACCAACAGCACGACGAAGATGACACAACGTCATTGAAATTCATATAATAACAATTAATAACTATCAATAATCATTTATTGAACGTTCTTGATCAGAATTTTTTGTAGCTTGTGGAGTGAGTCGAAATGTATTTGTGAGACGATAATTAATAATTTTTTAATTTCGCTTTATTTTTTATTTTATGGACTAAATATTTTCGATAATACGAACAATTCTTGAATCTTTTTTAATAGAATTATATCTAGATTACTGTAATTTTTTTTATTATAAAACATTATTTAATAAAGATATATAAAATTTTAAAGTTTTTTTGGCATCCAATGTTTTTTATTCTTAATTTCTTACTTTTTCGATTTCAACAAATATATAGGTAAACAATAATTCATTTTTGTGCATAAATTAAAATGTAATTATAATCAGACAGAATTTAAACTGCCATTTTTGATATATTTTTATTAAAATAAAATGAATTTAAAATAAATGTTTAGTAGAATATCAGAAACGTGAACTAATAAATCTAAGAGGTCTGTTCATGTTTTTGAATGGATATAAAAGAAGCAAATTTTATTGTTTCAATATACATATTCAACTATAATTCATTAATTATAAAGTGCAATGCAGATTTCATGGATTTAATTAAAGAATATTTAACTATAAATTAATGGTTAAACAAATCATTAGTTTATTGATTACAAGTTTTCAATCAATTCTTTTTCTCACAATCAAAGAAATATGCAAAAAAGTAGTCTGAAAGTAGTCTTTTTTTTTGATTTATCTAACAAAAAAGTTCATTTCTTGCACAAAAGAATGATTTGCAACCACCAGATTTTGATTAGTGTAAGTTTTTGGAGACCCTAGCAGAAAATTTATGAATAAGACTTTTTTAAAACGTTTCATATTTTCGGTATACGCAGGGGCGGATTGACCCAGCTGCGGGACTCTGGCGGTATAATTTATAGGGCCTCCAAAATTTATCTAACGATCAAAAAACAACGGCTTTTTGTAAAATATATATTTTATAACAGTTTTCTTTATACCTATAAATTTATACTATAAATGTATAAATTTTATCAAAATGAAATATTCTGAATTATTTTTCTGAAAAATAAAGAAACAAAAACTTTCAACTCTGTAAAACTGTAACTGAAACCGTACATTTCATTTGGAGTGAAGAAAATAAATAAACATTCTTCTTGATTTTTGTTGTGTAAACTCATCAATTATTTTCAAAGTGTCTATATTATTTAATGTCTTATTCTATATACAAAAGCGCCATCTAATTTAACCTTTCCTGTGACGTTGTATTTGAAAGATAGTTTTTCACTATTTTTAACACTGAGAACTATCTTTCCCGATGCATTTTAAATATGAATAGTCAAAAAAAATTAAAATAATTTCTACATTTGGAAATGTTGAGGATATTTCATTCCCTGCCTGGTATAGTTTTGTGGCAGTATTGAATTTGTTTTTATCTTCACATAGAGAAGAGGAATTATTCCAATTAATTATCAAAATGCATAAAATCAATATCACTTTTGTACATCTCTAAATTGTTCCATTCTGTTCTTCTTTTCTGAATTGAACAAACTTAAATCAAAGAATATGTGGATATTTTCTATATTGCTCTCATATCTTTTTTCGAGCAGGTTCTGCAATTATACTGTCACAAACATTATTAAAAGAATTAAAAATAAAACTTTCTCGTGAAGAAAATGAATGCTTCTCCATATTATTTTTCACCGGCCTACATATTTCATCCTGTTCATCAAAAATTAAAGATGTAATGTCAGTTGCTTCTTTTCTATAATTGAAAAGTCATCATGGAATTGTTTAATGGTACTTTTCTAATGATTTTAACAAATCAGAACCTTGAATTAGCGAACAGCAATCCTTTCTTCTCTCGTTTCTTTCTTTTACCCCACCAGTAATTTTCTTACATATATTTGTATTTTTCACGCAACTTTATTATTATCAGCTTAGACGTTGAAATTTAAGCTTTGTTTCTTTATGTAATAATTATTTTTTTCCCTGAGATCGAGGCCTTTCCGAGCCCGGGGACCCTGGCAGCCGCCAGGTTCGACATCTACTTGACACTGGGTACACTTTTTCGAGATTCCACTGTATATGTATATATATTTGTGTGTGTGAACTACAGTAAAATACTAGTAATACGAAAACAAATCAGTACGACTAATTTAATTTCAAATATTTGTGTATATATATATATATATATATATATAAATAATCATTCGTTCTATTAAGTTAGTAATAAAATATAAAACTATATTATTTTATTCAAACGTTTCTTTTTTGGATGATATTTGTCATTTTTATATTAATCGTTTCATTATTTCAATAAAAATTAAGTAATCCACTGTATTTTTAACAAAAAATAATCACTGTTTTATAATAATTTTACTAATATATATATATATATATATGGCAAGTTCATTAACTACTGATTTTTTTTGATTTATTTTTATGTTTGTAATATTTCAAGAACGCAGTTTTTTCTACTAAACTTCAAGTATATAAAGTAAACATTTTTTTTTATCTAAGCTTGATTTTATTTTCCGTGAAATATGTTAAGTCTTGCATACACATGTGAATATGTATATATATATATATATATATATATAATATTTACACATGTATGCATTCAGTAACCTCGTCTAAAGACTGTGCATGAGTGAAATATTATATGCAAGAAAAAAACAGTAACTAACGAATCACTTTTTTCCGAAACATGCCTCCGCGGATCAGTCTTATCAAAAATGGAATCAAAATGACACATGCAGTACATAGATAAATGTAAAAATAGAATTTTAACATTTATAACATTTCAGTCTAGACATCGGATGACAAAACTGGAAGAACTCGCCGCGGTGGTTCATACAATTTATATCTAAATATAATGTTGCACAAATGGCGAGTGTGTTCACCCGACGTACGGATTTGATAATGTAACGGAAATGGGTTTAGTACGAATTTTCGATATAATTTAGGAATAGACGACTTTTATTACTCATATTTAAACTCCATCTAATATAATTAGTTTAGTTTTCATGCAGAAACTATTAACTTTTGTAATTATCTGCAAATAATGAGACGATTTTCGGTTGAAGTATATATAAAAGATAAGTTAAAATGTTTGTTTTCCAATGTGTAAATAGTTATTAAATTCAAAAATATTCTGATATTTTTAAAGAAGAAAGTGGTTAAATTTTCAGCCATATTTAATTTTCTTGTTATATTTATTGTTTTCGGATCAAGATGACCCAAAATATAATAAAATGAAGTGTCTTTATTCTTCGCAATTTTAAATCTAAATGTTATATTTCACGAAGAAAAAAATAATTATTGTCAAATATTAAATGTTACATAAAATTCAAAGAACTCATTCAGTAATAATCCAAATATTTGTAGTGATAGAATGCTTATAAGTAATTTATAAGTAACGAAAATATGTATATGTATCATATAGAATGCACTATAGAATAATATAATAACTACTAAAAAAGTCAAACGTTAAAACTTCAAGCAGCTCATCAGTTACTACTGAACGACAAAAGATTAAATCGTATTTCAATTTTTCTAATAGTTTCCTTTTAGTTGTCCTGTTAATCTTCGTTTTTTTGAATCATCTAATGCCTGTTTTCCGCTACTAGTTTCGGCACGTCTGCTATCTACTCTTAATTTTTAGAGGCTCTTTCTCCGTACTTGCGGATCTCTTAATTTGATTTAAATCTCTTTAAAATTCCCCTTAGTCTTCACTTAGTCTTTAAAATTTCACTCAGTCTTTAAAATGTATCTGATAATGGCACACATGCCGAAACTAACAATGAAGAAGTGAAACTCAGATGATCCAAAAGACAAAATCTATCAAGATGTCGAATTAACGTGGTTATAGGCATAAGAATATTAGGTTAATTTTTAATTTACAAGAAGAGAATTGATTTTCCTTTTGTTTTCGGAAAATAATACTTATTTTTATACAATTGAACACAATTCGTTTAATCAATCTAAACAGAATAAATAATGAGAATCTAGAAAATAAGTATGTACACAAATTTGTCTAATTTAAAAGCAAAACTTCTTTAGATTGATAGATAAAACGTCTTGACAATAATATAACGATATTGTAATAAACACATTTTCAATTTGCTTGTTATAGCATATCTGCAGTCATTAAAATGTTAACAAAAACAAATTTTAGGACAATCAATTTCAGATTATATTAAAAGATATTACTTAATCAAACAATACATTCGTTCAAAGCATGACGAAGAAAATGTAATTTTTTTGGCTTGATCCAACAAGGGAGTATTTAAGTAAATACTATATTTGAGGGACAATAGATAAAAAAATGTAACATAAAAAATCAGTAATAGAAAAATATATTTTCGTATGCATCGTAATGTGACATTTTCAGAGTATTTAGCGAACAATCTGTATTAAATTTAAAAAAGAATTTGTTGCTACTGTTGAGGAGAATACCCTCATACAAAAAATAAATCATACATCCAGTCTATCTTTTTGTAACGAATCGCTCTGGGCCAGAACTATCATTAATTTTATAGCTCCCCAAAAAATCTTATCACTTTTGTCTAGTATGTATTACAACAATAAATTTAAAAACGAATTTCAAATTAATTCGAGGTTACAAGTGTTTATAATTCGATAAAATGAGGCACTGTTTATAAGGGACCAAACGGTTCATAATTATTTATGTAAAAGAAAAAAATGTCAGTTGTGGATTTTATAAAATTATATCATAGTTGAAATAGTGCTAGACATCCACCATATCTTAATGAAGTAACAAAAAGAAAACATTAGCAGACTGCATATGAGTAAAAACCAAAAGTGATAAAAAATATATAAGAATAAGACGTAATAGTCTCAATTTGAACAGAAGTAAATACAGAAAACTTATTAGTTGAACCACAAAATAAATACTTTACACGATCATTGCATTGTTTTTGTTTAATCCAAAGACGAATATTTCAATCCAGAGAATCGTGAAATAAAACTTATACAACGAACATTCCAAATTATTTTGTTCAATTTTTTTAGTGTAAAAAATATTCTTTGTCTTGTAATTGTCTGACGTTGTCATAATTTTGTTGCCACTCCATTATCATCCTCTCCTGATAATAAAAAAAAAAATAAAACTTGGTAGCTTTTTTCACATTTACTGTGAGTATTATAACTCAACCAATCGTTACGATTTTTTAAAAGCACTACAAAGTGTCAACTCTCAAAATTGTACACATTTAAATTATAAATATGGACTTTATATGCTAGGAATAAAGTTAGTTGTATAAGATTATTCCATAAGACCAATCTGTCTATTGACAAAATCTGAACAGTGAAGAAAAACAGTAAGAGTGTAATAATCGAGTTTTTAATATATGTTTATTATTTATCTTGTGTAATATTACACATTGGTTCTTTATCTTTTAACATTTAATCTTGTGACCATACTCATTTCAAATGTATCATTTCGATAGAAATAAACAAAATATTAATTCGTTATTTATTTTTTATGTTCCTGCAGTTCGGTTGTTTGGAAACTTTATTTCTATAAATTCTATACGTTTGTTTAAAAATATTTTTTACGTACATATAGAAAATAATCAGGTAATATTGAAGTATTATTTTTATTGTTCTCTGTATAGTTTAATAATATTAATTCTTTTTATTTGTGCTAAATAATGAATATACATTTATATTTAATTCAGTGAAAATAAAATTATGAAATTTAAAAATATTTTTTTCAATTTTACAAAGAGTTTTAGTCTCACTGTGGAATTTGCTTCGGTTGAAAAAATGTGCAAGTAATGCGTAACATCAATATGTTTATGTGAAAGTTCTTAAGTTAATAAACAAAGCATCGACTCAAAAAATCAATCTATGAATGAAACAATTGAAAAAATTGACACAGATTATTGATTACTAAATTTCATACATCATTATCATCTTACAGTAGTCTTCCATGTTATGAACATTTTTAAAATTAATTCGTGTATATATATATATATATGTATATATATAAAGCATAGAAATATATTTTATTGAAATAAATATTTCAGAATGTATCGTTTAAAATCTTATAAGAATTGTGTAATTTTTAGAAAATATATGAATATTTATAATAATATATCATACGAATGTATTATTTTCAAATCTTAATTTACTTCTAAATATTTCTTGTAATTGAATTAAAAAAATCAATAAGTAATTATCAAAATTAAAAAAATTCAATCAAGAATTAACACCATTGTTCTATACTTCACTATTAAGAACTGAATTTTGGACATTTTATCGCAATTATCACGAGTTTGTCTTAGTTATGCATCAATGAATAACTTGTTGCTGACTCACTCAGACGCCAATTCTCAGCAGGCAAGATTTCCTCCTAGAAATTGGTACCTGAGTAAACCATCAAGTCACTCTTTGGTGTACGATTATGAAAAATTTATCTCGTCCAGTTTTAAACTTTGATATTTTACATTCTGATAGATAGTTTTTTACATTTTATATATATATATATATATATATATATATATATATATATATATATATATATATATATATATATTGTTATTTATCACACTAAAGTTCTGATACTATAATTAATTCATTTTCACAAATGAATTCTTTTTTCACCCTACAAACAACAAAACATTTTCTAATCAAAAATATTTAATAAATCATAATTATTCATTTTTATTTGTGCATTTTGATGGCGATACCATCTTCCTCACAGCGCTATTGTAAAGAAAGACCTCGATTTTTCTATGCCTGTACCACCAATACTCTTATTAATTATTGAACATATTTTATCAGATTTTTTTATGGTTTGTAGTGCGAAAAAAAGAATTCAATTCTGAAATTGCTATCTATTTTACATACTGAATGGAAAATATTTCGAATTTTAAAACGAGATTACAGTAAAAGAATATTGAATATAAGTTTTAATTTTAGTCTTCAAAACTGAAAATAAAATTTTGATATACAGTTCCATTTTTTAACATTTCGCCAGCAACTTATTGACTTATTGTATTATACTTTATCGAGCATTGAAATCTTCAACATTTTTTAGTCATTACAGCAGTGATTTCAATTTTAAAAAATATTTAAAATTTCAGTCATCATATTTTAAAAAATCAACCCAAGAGATTGAATAAATGTATTAATATTGTGTTTTCTTAAAAAATAATGACTTTATAATTAAATGAACTGAAAATACTTATTACAATTTTTATCTTATTTTTTTTGTTTAAATTTAAACGTGCATTAAAACAATTCAATTTTGGGATATAAACACATATTTTGCTTTTTGGGAAATAAAAAATAAATCAAATGTATTTTCACACATAGAACACTGTTCTTATAAAATATAACTAGTTTGAAAACTCTACATAACACATGTTGGTTGTGACTGATAGAAGCAACAAGAAGAGTTGACTTTAAAAGTAAGATAGATGTGTTTGTATTAATTGTTAGAAACATCAAAATGACTATCAAAGTATATGTATATATATATATATATAGAGAGAGAGAGAGAGAGAGAAAGAAAGAAAATACAACCCAAATTGGGAGATATGACGTTTGGAAATTTAATTCCTGAAATGTGTTTCAATGAAAAGAAATACAATTTAAGTAACAGGAAAAATGTTTGATATTTAATTGAAATAATCTCCATTTACATTAATAAATTTATTGAAACGTTCTAAAAGTTTTTAAAAACTGTCTGTAAAGACGTCTGAAGAAATTGCTTTCAATTCGGCTGTTAAAATTTTCTTAATATCTCCTACGTCTTGAAATTGTTTCCCTTTGAGAACAGTTTTCACTTTAAGAAAAGAAAAAAAATCTTCTAGTACCAAGTCAGGTGAATAAGATAGATGATTGATTTTAACAACGCTGTGTTTCATAAGAAATGATTTCACAACCAGTGTACAATGGGGTATGTGCATCGTCATGCAACAAGAACCAATTACCCTTTTCTCGAAATTGCGGTCACATGCAAGAAATGCTTTGTAATAATCTCTTCATTACTTCAACATAGAGTGTAATATTAGTTGTTTGCTCTTCAGGTACAAATTCTTTATAGATTACAACTTATTTATCGAAAAATGTAATCAATATGGTTTTGATTCTCGATTTTTTGTAAACGATACTTTTTGGGTCTTTTTTGATGATTTTCTAATCCACTGTATGCTCTGGAATTTCGTCTCAGGATCTTACTAAAATATCTATGACTTATCACAAGTGACAATGCAGTTAAAAAAATTTGCATTGTCTCAACCGAAGTCTGTGTACAGTGCAACTCTTCTCTGTTTTTGCTCATTCATAAGACTGTACGAGACAAACTTAGCACAAATCTATTTTTTTTCCTAAATCTCCATTTAAAATTTGTCGAATCGTCTCCTTATTGATGTTCAACTCATCTGCCATTATTCGAAGGGTCATTCAGCGATCTTTTTTCACAATTTTACAAATTTTTGCTATTAAATCTGCAATTTCGAGTGATCGACAGACGCCCGGTTCTAGCGTTATCTTGATCACCCTCTCGTCCATCTTTGAAACGTTTAAACTATTCAAACACACTAGTACGACTTGAGGTAGTCACCGTACACAGTTTCCAATATTTCATAAGTTTCTGTTTTAGTTTTCCCTAATGTACAGCAACATTTAATATTCACTCGTTGTTGTTCCATAACGACTGACAGAAATACGATGTACGTGCTGCTAACTTCCTTCGCAGAAACTAACAGCCATTCGATCTTCGCTTCAACCCACCAACTATTGATAAAACTATGAGCTATATGTGCTGCTTTACTATTGGTTTAATTTCATGTGATTCCAGTGCTGCAGAGTTAACCCGGAAATAAATTACCAAACCTCATATAACAATATATTATTTTACAGTTTATTTAATCACAATATAATTTTACACTGGATAAACACACTTTCAAAAAGGACTTTTTCACTCACTTCACATTTTACAAAACTTTTTTCTCAGAAATATTTATTAATTCTTTATTATTACCAATGATGTTATCCTCGGAGCGTTAATGTACAAAAAATTCTGATGTATCTCAGCATTTTAAGGATAATGGTGTCACCATGAAAATGCACATAACAATCAAAAAAAATCAATAATCAGTTATTAAAAATATTTAATCAGACTTTTTTGTGGGGTCAATGAAAACTCATTTGTGAAAACGTTTACTTAAATGAAAAAAAATATAAATAGAGTAACTTTTTTATACAATTATTTCATTATTTTTAATAAAATGATGTTTTATTATTATTCAATACGTTTTAATTTGTACAAAGATGAAATTCACCATTTTCCAATTCACCAGAGTATCTAAAAGTATAGTTTTGTTTGGATAAGGTACCTCAATGACTTCATATATAATAATTTGAATTTTTTTTAGATAATAAAATAAATTTTATGAAATTTTAATAATCGAGTAATCAATTTATAACATTTTATATCAAATATTATCATTAAATTAAACGAATATGTACTCATCTGTTTCATCAACAGAGATGCGATCTATTATTAATGTACTTGATTATTCTCACATTTGAGTTAAATTTTATACATATGACGGGCGCTAATGACCTTAGCTTATGACGTGCCCGTAAACCTCAATATCAATGTATCTTCAACATGTTAATACAATTCTTACTATATATTGAATGATTGCAGAGTTCTGAACATAAAAAAACTGCATTAAGTCATTGTTCGCATTATTCCGTGCTATAAATATAATATAAAGAAATGTTTCCATCCTAGTATTTGTCTTTTAAAATTTTGACATCTTGTGTCGTATGTTTTCTTATGTAATTGTCTCATTTATGTTAATCATTCTAGCGTTTATTTGAATATTCGTCTTGTTTTATCTTTCATCTTTTACGGTCCGTTGACACGTATGCTTGTCTCGTTTCATATTAATCGGTTTGTATTTGGCGACTTCAATGCTGTATGCATGAAATATGTATGACTTTTGCGCCATTACGAAGTACAAACGTTAAAATTGCATTTTTTCTAAACCAAGTGGGAGATCTCGCCGGGATACAATAGATTATCTCTTAGAAAGTAATCGTGTCAACGTATGCATATTCTTATCATATATTTTATATTATAATTCGGTTGTTTCACTCGAAATATTTCGAAGCAACTTCTCAATGACCTGATGTCTAACGTTTATTATTTTAAAATATAAGTAGAGTAATATTTTAAATTATAAAGACATATATCAAACTTATTTTATTTTTTTGGGATAGATTTTTCTCGTTTTATGTTTCATATTTATCTTATACGGTTTTCTTACACAAGAACTGTATGTTGAAGTAATTTTTCCCGTTAATTAATAATAAGTATTAATTATTGATATTGAACTTCACTAGTCCTGCTATCCATGTATCACTAATTATATTCTTCAGTATTTATTGTTTAATTGTATACAATATTTGATAGATTATTTAATGCACATTTCACTGATTAATTTTATTCATCTTTTCATTTTCTCTTACGATATTTATTAATTTTTTATATCATTTATTTGGTCTTTCGCAAATTAATTATTTCATCTCACAAACCACAATTTTTTTCTAATTAAAAACGTTCAATAAATGCTTGTTGATCATTTTTTATAGTTACTTATATGCAATTATACAGTGATACCATCATCCCCAAAGTATTAAGGAACAGAAAAATCTAAAATGTAGATTTTTCTGTATGCTCTGAGAATAGTAGTTATGATCAATAATTTTTTTAATAATAAAACCCCACATTTCTCGTCACTTTGTCCACAGGACAAAGTGATGAGTATGTATCTATGGTGACGAGAAATGTTTGCTTTGTCAGCTTATAGGTTTCAAGTATGATTCATTAAGTTTCGTTTTTAAGTATTTTTTATGTTTAAACATATTAGGTTGTAAAAACAAATAAATAGTTTTTTATTTCTATTTTCCGTCAATTTTGACGGACCATATATTAGTAATCAGTTATTAAACATATAGGATTAGAACAAATTGTGGATTATGCAGCGAAAGAAAAATTCATTTGTGAAAATGAAATTATCCAGAGTAAAAATTATCTAGATGAATCAGTGAAATTATCCAGATTTGATTTTTCTTTTTTGGGCATCTAAAAATGTTTTATTATAATGATTTTTCCAAATTTAAAAACTCAATCACCCTCCGATTGGTTTGGTTCTTTTAGTGTAATTCTATGTACTTTAGTAAGGTTTTATAGAATTGAACTTATAATTTCCCGTTTATATTAATATACTTTAATCTCTATCAAACACTTTATACCAGTACTCTGAGCCTGCAATTGTCTTAACTATTTTAATTTCCCTCCCCCATTTCATCGGCCTCTCTCTTTCTTTCTCTCTCTCTCTCTCTCTCTATATATATATATATATATATATACATACACACACACACACACACATTCACACACACAGAGACACACACACACACATAGTAACAACTTTAAGATTATGAAGCCCTTCGTACAGATATGCTTTTCGTATGAGATTACTTTTCTATAAGTGTGCATTACGTAAATTAAGATAACACGAAATTACATAAAACAAAGCTTTTTATTAACGTAAATTGCTGCACTTATAACAAACGTACAATACAATCGTAGTACAATTCTGATATTCTGGCTAAATTCATCTGTGAAATAATACACTACAGTCTTTTATTTGAAATGAGATAATTGAAAACTGAATTATAATTTGTTAAAATACAAATAAAAAAGAATTCGTAGTTTATTTTTTGAGATTTCAGAAAGACAAATTCATCAATATATCAAAATAGTCCAATGATTCCATTTTGAATTCAGGAAGGAATTTCATTTTAAATTGAAGTTAAAACTAGGTAATAGAAACGATCATAACTAATTTTTGTGGATAAATAGATTTTTATAAGTCTTAACCTGGAAGCTTGCAACTTCCCCAAAAAATCAAAATCGTAGCCAAGACCTTATGTCTTAATACTGATATACAAATTATATATATATATATATATGTATACACATTAGGTGTAAAAATTAATTCAGTGCCTTTAAACTAAATTAGTCATAACTTTGTTTTAAATTAAAATATTTTCTCGTCGTTTTTGGCTTTTGAAGTGCCAACCTTAATATATAAAAAATACTATATATCTTGGCCAAGCTGTTGACATAACCTCACAAAACAGTAGTGAATACGATGATGTCCAAAAAGCTTCATATTAGGGATTGCGTACTTTTTGCATTATAGTAGAAAAAATGATGTCAAAGTAATGGGAATGATTTGTTCATCTTTGGAGAAGGTGTTATGACGCGTAAAGCATGCAAAAAGCTAAAACTATAGAAGAAATCTGAAAATGTATTACGACTTCATCGACTCAAAGCAGTCATGTTTTTTGGATAAGAGATTTATCAGTTACTCGATAAATGGAGCAAAGTTATTTAAGATAATGAGGGATATTTTGAGAATGTATATATATATATATATATATATTAATGTATATATATATATATATATATATATATATATATATATATATACATTTTTCCATAAACATTCATTTTCTAGAAAAAGGCATCGAATTAATTTGTAGACCTAACATATACTTATTAGATATATTCGTATAATGTTTAATTTTTTCCTTGTTTATAACTATTTTAACATGAAGGCATCACTTTCTGAAATTTAATAATTTTATGAACAGTTGCACGAAACTGACCTGGTGGTCTTCGTCCTTTTGGATTAAGTTTCTATTCTCTAAAACTAACTTCGGCATGTAGAGCATCTTTGGGTAGATTTAGAGTTGCTAAAACCTACTTGAAAATGGCACCGTACCAAAACTATTACTAGAGAACAAAAAATGAAATGATCCAATAGGATGAATACCACTAGGACAAAACACCAACGGGATCACAAATATAAAAACATGCAATTGTAATTGTAATTCAACAGAAATTAGTTGTTAACTTTGAATAAAAAATATTAATTCATTGAAACCATAAAAGTACAAAAAAAATCTAAGACAGATTTTTCTATACTTTACCGCTTTGATACGATAAACATCATTAATAATCATTTACTGAACATTTTTGATTAGAAAAGTGTGATTTATGGAACTTAAAAAAATTTCATTTATGACCATGAATTGAGATACATTGACAGAACTGTATGTTGTTTTTTTGATACCTAAATTATTTCATTAAAATAAAATATCAATAAAACATTTAATCAATCTCAGTTTTATGACGACCATCAGTGTATGATCTTCAGTTTTCTCTAATTATGCAAAATATCTAAAAATAAATTATTTATGTTATTTCCAGTTTTGACATAACAAATGTTTTTTAATTGCGAAATAAAAACTAAAATAACTCGGAATATAACTCGAAATTGAAAATTAAAACTCGTAGAATTATTTTACAAATTAATTTCATATAATATAATAAAAAATATATAATCTGACCAAACTAATATAATCGTACTTAAAATACAATAGTTTCTTTAAAAATAGTTGTAGAAAAACTATCTGTTCTCATATAAGTTGGGAATAATTCAAATCAGTATGATCGATTTTTCTTTTCGCGTTTTAATATGAGTTACATTTTAAGTTACAGAATAACGCCATAAAATAGACGGAATTAAATATTTTTTTTATAATTAGATAACACACACACACACATTTTATATATATATATATATATATATATATATATATATACATGTAAATATAAACTCTACCAGGTGGAATCTCGCAGTTATTCGGTCCATACTTCTTTCTGGAAGAGAACTTACTTAAGACTGTCATTAACTTATAATTCTATGTTATTAACTAAAATATACTCTAGTTCAAAAATCACAGTATAATAAAGTACATAATAGTAATATATTGTGTGTAATAGAATAGTACATTATAAAAAAGGAACACGGTATAATAATGCTTGAAATAACTGTTTACAAAGTTTTCATTTGAATCAATAGATAATTCAATTAACATTCTAAATGATAAAATTATTTAACAATTACTGATTTATTCAATCTACGAGGTTTGATCAAAACTGCGCACACAGTTCAATAGTAAGTAGAGGGAGAAATTAGTGACGTGATGATGCAACCATCAGTTGTGAGTTGATCGCCACTGAGTTCATATCGAGAGGGCATTTCTTTTTGAGAGTTATCGCGGTTTTAGTAATTTGATTATTTACTCGAGAGATTTTTAAGATTAAACTAATTGAAGAGTAGCGCGTCTGTGTGAAAATTTATTTTAAACTTTGAAAGACAGCAACACAAACACTTCAATTTTTGAAAACGGCCTTTGAAGATGCTCTTTGCTGGACCACGCTTTAAAAAAACAGAATTTCAGTTAAAAATGATGACATACAGAGTATACGCCTTCAACTTCCAAAACCATCGAGAAAGTTATTGAAGTTCGCAAACTCATCCGCACCAATCGGCGACTAACTATTAGAGAGGTTGCAGCATAAGTATGAATATCTTACAAGTCTTGTTAAAACATTTTGATCAATACTTTGGGCATAAATCGTGCGTGTTGTTGCATCATTACTACATACATCATGACAGTACACCAGTTCATACTTTTCTTCAAGTTTGGCAGATATTGGTGAAGAACAAATTCACTCTCAGTCCTTGTTTACCATGCTCACCTTACTTGACCCTATGTGATTTCTTTTTCTTTCCAAAACTAAATATTTGGATCAATAGACTCCGTTTTCAAATCATAAAAAGAATAAAGATAGGAGAAATAAAAAAAATCGAAGACTGATCTAAAAGTGATTCACAGAAGTGCGTACATGAAGTGCTTCCATAAGTGTAAAAGGCGTTGGCAGCAGTGTGCAACAAAAATGCAAGGGTCTATTTCAAAGAGTACTTACTTCATTTGGAATAATTTTTAATAAATAAAGTTTTATGACTCTAACCAGACTATTTGTCGATGAAACGTCATAAATCGTGTCTATTATCAGGAAAGTTCGTGAAATATCATAAGTTCCGAAATGGATAAATTATTATAAGTTATTATTAATTAGATCTTATATTAATACGATAAAAACCCAAATCTGTGTGATTTTGAGACTGTTTGCCCTGCAAACAACCAAGTCCAGTGATATGACGTAATCAATGCATTCTAACATGATACGAAGAGAAAAGTTCTTATTTTTTATTTATTTTTTTGATGTTTTTCTTTTTAATTTTTGTATATGCATTTTAAGTTTTCCATATATTTATTAATATTGTGAAAGTGAATATGACCTCCAAGGCACGGATACAATTCCAAAACAGATGATTTTTTTTTATTTCTTCACAAGAAAAATCAATTTAAATTTCCTTTTTCACACAATTAGGAACTTTTTTTTTACTTTAAAATGTAAAAAGTCAAGGCACCCACGACCCCAGCTTGGGTCTCAAAATCTTTCTAAGAGTTTTTGATCATATATCAATCACAAAATGAATAGTTATCTATGTGTAGTATACTATTTTAAACTAGTTGTATATTTCTTTTATTATTAATTTTGTTAAAAAGATGTAGTTGTCAGTTCATTTTATCTTATCATAAAACCATTTTTAATGCAATATATATATATATATATATATATATATATATATATATATATATATCGACAGTTTGTACTTTTATTGACAAAATTTTGAAATAAACAAGTATTGGTTGAGTAAAATATTAGCTATATAACGAAATATTATCTCATGGTTAATAATTTACTTATATAAAGAAAATAATTTATTTAATTTTAAATAAATCTTTAATAAGTATTATAGAAAATTTCAACTTCGTTTAAACACTGTTATAATACATTTTTTTGTTCAATTCTTTATTTAAAAAGAGATGCAATAACGGACGTCGACGTCCGCCAAAGGTATTGAAGATAATTTATTGATTGACTTCTACATCATCAATGAATCTCAAAATAAATTAAGAATAAAGCACTAATAATAAAGATTACTGAACACAATCCATATATTATATATATATATGCGGTTTTATTATTAATTAAATGTTTTCCTAAGTCTATCTCTTTTGATTACGTAACACAAGAATACTTCAAACACCCGATATATATATATATATATATATATATATATATATATATATAGTTGATTCAATTTAGGCTTTCACATGAAAGTATTAAAAAAATCATGTTATTTTTGCAATTTTTTTAATTCTCATGTGAAAGCGTAAATTGAATCTTTCTCTCTCTCTCTCTCTCTCTCTCTATATATATATATATATATATATATATATATATATATATATATATATATAGTATGAAAGAGGGGTAACTTCGTCTTTTAAATTGAAGTTTATTTTTTTTATTATTATTAACAAAAGTGAATCATCGTTAAGATAAATCTCCAAAAGTAAAAATATAAAATTAATCAACACGTTGTCCTTACAATTTGATCCTAATAAAACCAAAATTTTATTCATTACATTTTTGATGCAAATAATAAACCTAAAATCATATCTGAATACCAAATATATTTTTTCATTTAAAAAAAAATTCAATATAAAATATTCTAAGTACATAAAAAGTAGGGAATAAATTGTAATGATAATATTTTCACACACACACGCATATATATATATATATATATATATATATATGTATATATATATATGTATGAATATAGATATATATATATATATATATGTATATATATATATATGTATACATACATATATATATATATATATATATATATGTCTATATATCCATATATATCTATATATATATATATATATATATATATATATATATATATATATGTATATATTACCCTTATTATTATTATTGTAGATACACGAAACCAATTTTTTTTGTATTATTTATTACAAATTGTAGATATTTATGAAAATTATAGTAGGATAAAAAACATATTTACTTATACATGTACTTCAGTTATTTCTATCTATAAAGAATATTTTTTCATGATAATAGCTAGTAGTAAACTTTTCATAAAACAACTGTACAGAAAACAACTGTACATAAATTTTTAATTTTCATTTTTCTAATTGTTTCAGTTCCATCAGTCAGCCCACATTCAAGAAAATATCCATCGCATTATAATTCTTATTGACAACAACCCGTAGATCCGAACTTGTGTTTTTTGATAAATATCACAAGTTAGTATTTACGAGTACTTGTCTTTGAGAACAGATCAACGAACATTGAAGATGAATAACATGATTGTTATACGTATATATTATTATCGAAGATTATAAAGAACAAAAAAATAAACTTGTTGATCGTTCCGATAAGACATTTTTATTATGTCTGAAAATAATTTTGCAACCTTATTATTTTCATTTGTTTTCTGTCACTTGAACTATTCTAAGAAAATAATTTATTGTTTTAATGTCATTTTCAATGTTAACACAAACATAATTTAATTATTCGAATTTTCTTTTGAAAATATGCTTTCAGACTCTCTATACATATTAATAGAACTCCACTTCTTAAGTACTTAATTTTCATAATTTTCTTATGCTCGTTGTATATTCAAACTTAAACGATGTCGTTTTGATTTTTTTAAAAGAAAAACAAATGATTTTTAAATTTACTTAATAAATAACGAATCGTTTATTCTAAACATAGTTCAATATTTTAATGTATTAATTTGTGAAAAAATATAATTAATAACAATATTATTTAATAATTATTAAGTATATAGTTTGTTATATTGTGTACTATACGAATTCATACAATACATTTTATACAATATATGTCACTAATATACGAAGTGATATAATTAATTTAAATTGATTAAATATTGTCATATATATATATATATATATATATATATATATATATATATATATATATATATATATAATCAATTATAATTACCTTAACTATTAATTGGTATTTTTTTTAATTGAACTTGTTCTTTAAACAAACAAAAACATATTTTTAATTTAATACTTATATTTGAAATTTTTGCTATCGTAATGACCAACAAATACAAATAATAGAAAAAGTCATACTTTTTAATTTCAACTCTCCATTTTTCGAAATATTCAAAAATCTAACAGTGCAATAATAATAGATATGTCGTAGAATTTTTCTTTATATGCATGCAACAAAGTATTTATTTAACGTATTGAGCACTTAAAGTATTGAGCATTGCCCATGAAAAATCCACGTATTTTGAAAGTACTCATAGTATATTGATTAAGATTAATGAAACCCTAAAGATAGAGATTGAGAATGCAGAATCATTGTACTAATTGTTATAAATTCCGAAAAAATCATGGATTTAAAAAAATAAAATAAAAATGGTCAGTATATATTGATACTTTTAATAATAAGGCATTTTACTGTTCATCTTGTTTTCATTTAAGCCCAGTTAAATTATTTGCTTATAAATAATAATTTTCTCTATTTTACTAATCAAAAATAATTTATGTATATGTAGACATTTTTTTAACACCAAATAATAATTCAAATGTATTTTTCACATATCAAATGCAACTCGTTTTTTATAATATGCCAACTTTCTTTTAGAATTCTTCTATAAAAAAGTTATTAAAAAATTATTATTTCAATTTTATTAAAAGTATATTTTTTCATGCATATTATAAACAAAACGATTATTATTAAAATAAATATCCTTTACACTTAAATTAAAAAATCTTGGAATTTAATTTCTAAAAGTAGTTTATAACTCAATCTAGCTTGTATGGTTAAATTCACTCTCTTAAATGAGTTTTGCCCATTCTCATAAATTTTTAAAAAAAATCCTATGCCTTATCATTTTGAAGATAATGGAATATCCATCGAAATGAACTTAAGAAATAAAATAATCAATTACTGAACATTTTTGATTTGAAACAAAAATATGCTTTGTGAAGAAGCAAATATTGAATTGTAACTGTTCGCTGGTGTGATGCTCAAAGTGCTAAATTATTTAATCGTTTTTCTCACATTTTAATTTTATTGATTCCCTTCTAAAATACTTAACCATAATTTATTAGTGCATATACCTTGTATTTAATTTCAGTATCAGACTCAAAACAGTAGAAAAACAAATAATATTTATGTTTCAGCATTTTGGAGAAAATCTACAATAACTGTTATTTGAAACTCATGAGATTAATGTAAATTCGTGTACTAATGAACTGCCATAACTCTCATTTGCGCAAAAGTGTTAACAAATATGTATTTAATCATTTTTGAATATATTTAATTTATGCTGTTTTGTTTCTTGTAATAAATTCAATTGCACATTATTCATTTTTTTATATTTTTTCTGTATTATTTTAAATTTCATTCACATTAAACTACACACACACGCACACACATATATATATATATATATATATATATATATATATATATATATATAAATTAGATTAATTAATATATAGCTTTTACACATCAAATATGTTACAGAAATTAGAAATGTTTATAGAATTTATTAATATTTCTGCTTAAATTACGAAAATTTCATAGACTTTTTTAAAAATAAGATCATTGTATAAAATGTATTCTAAAATCTTAACTACTTTCATTTTCATTAATTAACTAATACTCCCATCTAAATACATAAACCAATATTTAATATGGCATATATAATTCCTAATATCATATTCTTTAAATGAAAATATTTTTGACGTGGAAAATACACACATACGCTTGTATATATACACATATATATATATATATATATATATATATATATATATATATATATATATATATATATATATATATATATATATTATTCGTACACAGACAGACAGATAATCATGTAAATCACCAATTAATGAAAAAAATATCCGTTTTAAGTGAAATATTTCCATCAAATATTTTTAAGAAGAACTTTTCTGTACTAGAATTTCTTGGAAATCCTCTGTATAGTATTAAGTTTATAACTTTAACAATATTGTCGATTTTTTATTTATACGTATATTTAAATTTGAAAATCTATATCTATATTTTGTAATTAATTTTTTTTCAGTCTATCTCTGTGTGTGTGTATGTGTATATATATACACATACAGAGAGAGAAAGAGGGAAAAGAATTGAATTAGAAACTAGTCAAAAGTTTAAATGAAATTTAACAAATTATTTTTTATGCAATATAGTTCTGCCACGGGGTCCATTTACATTCACTTGCTCCAAATCATAATAATTTATAAAAAATATATTTTTCTCTTATAGTAATTCCACTGTGACTACTATTTAAAAATTTGTTTTTCTAAATTTTTCACATTTTTCACTTTTTCACGCAAGTATTTATAACAATGGTCTACAACTTTTTATTAAAATTACTCATTTCCAATATAAATCACAGCTAAGTTATTTTTTAAATATTTGTTCAACAGTAATGAACCAATAATTGAAATAAAAACATGTGCTACACTTAAGGAAAGTAAAAAAAAAGATTTTAATGCCCTGACTTTTAATATTATTTATTAATAACGAATGTGCCCAAATTTTTTTAAAAATACGGTAGCTTTAAAAAATTAATGTATAATTTTTTTACAAATTATTTCTCTCATCCGATAAACCATAATTGTTCTAATTAAAAATGTTCAATAATTGATTATTGATAAATTTTAATTATTGTTTATGCATATTTTGTTCATGATACTATCATCTTCAAAGGTTTATGGCAAAGAAAACATACGTGTTTCTATCTTGTCGATGTGATGATAATAGAATCACGATTGAAACATGCATAAACAATATTTAAAAATGATCAATAATCATTTACTGAATATTTTTGACTAATTTTTTATTCTTTGTGAGATGAGAGAAAAAATTATTTCTTGTAAGTAAATTTCTATTAAGAAAATAAGATTCTATTAAAATATTTGACAATTGATTAATAAAATTCTCATAAAATTGGAATTATCAAATTATATTTAAGCACACACACACACGCACGCAGATATATATATATATATATATATATATATATATATATATATATATATATATATATATATATATATATATATATTCAAGATAAAGTAAATTTAAGTGGGAATTATGACATGTATTAATTAAGTTCTTTCATTTCTTAAAACTACAGTCTCACAATTTTCATTTTTCTGTTTGGAAAACGTGATATATAATTTTCTTATGAGAGTAATGTAGTCACCGGTATAAATCTTTTAGAACTTATATTAGGGAATTTAAATTTGTTGAAAATATTAAGAATCATTTTTAAAACACTTTTTTAGAAACCATTTGATAACAGACAATTTATTCGACATCTAAAGTTGCTAAACATAAAACTTCAACGGAATGTTGTTTTTTTGTACATAAAAAAAGTATAAACGTCTAGAAAATTGACAGTTTTATTTTTAAATTCCTCCGCGTATATTTTGCAGAAAACTACAGAGAAACACATTTTATTGTCTTTAATTATATCTTCAGACATGATTTTCAGGATACACAGACATAGACAAAGCTGTGGGTTCATAAGACGTAGACGAAATGTGTCTGTGCAGATATGAACTTTCAGTAGTAGTACGTGAATGCTAGTGAAAAATTCTGTTCAAAATATCAGTCGATGACACAACATCCGACGCTGCAAGAAAGGGCAATGTCTGGTTGAGGTAGTAGGTTGTATAGTAAAGTATTACACCGTTCGGAGCAAACTGTACAGCCTGCTAACTTTCCCAGCTGTTGCCATGGCAACAGACAGACAACTCTCGGCAACTGCGCGGGCAACGAAGAAATCAACCTCATGGTGGCGACGCATCGCCGCTGCCGCTGCTGCACTCAATCGTTGGCCGTTGCAGTGCAACCACCCGGCACGCTGGCTCAGTCGATTGGTCAGCGGACTCTATTGTGTACTGCATTTTGAAAGTGTTCACGATTGCATAACCGTCCGTTTCGTTATATATGTATATATATATATATATATAATTTTTTGATAATATAATATTTTCTTAACTTAAATTCCTAAATTTATTTGCAAGTAATACAGTGAAAGAATAAAAATTATAATTTATAGATTTTGCACAATATTTAAACATAGTCTTTATAGTAGTAATGTGCCTATTAAATATTTAATAAAGTGAGATTTTATGAAATGTATTAAAGAGAAAATTCTCTAAATACATTTCAAAACAGTGCTCGAAACAGTATATTATTTTACAATTAACTGCAATTAAATTTAAATAATATTGTAATCATAACAGTTAAATTTCAGAAAAATCAGGTTTAATTTAAAATCAGCTGAGAAATTTATCTGTTTATTGCCAGCACTAAAGAGCAAGCGATTTAGACATTTTTTTAGACCAATTTTTATTTTATATTTGAATTTGATTCTAATTGTATTATAATATATATATATATATATATATATATATATATATATATATATATATATATATATATATATATATATATGGTATATCAATTAATTCCTCATTTAAAATGTTATTTTCAAATTGAATGAACAAAGCCGCAAATTTATACAGAATTGGAATTTTTTGCAAATCATTTTAAGCAGTATAGTTATTTTTATTTCGTTTTTATTTACCGAATGTTATTAACGATTTTATTATTTCTTTATAATTAAATTTACATTATTTTACTTTTATCTTATCGCAAATTATCTTTTCTTATTGAAAATGTTTTTTATAATTAATAACATGCTTTTTTAACACTTTCTATTTAATTTAAAGTTTAATTATTTTATTCTAAATCTATACACCTGTTCTTTATTTTACTTTGTCTTATTCGTGTTAATTTTTTTTTAAAAAACACCTTATAATAAATGTTTTCTTCTATTATTTTATTATAAAAATTATTATATCGACATTTTTATATTTTGTTGGTGCAAGTTTTATACGCAATATAAATTCTGAAAAACCTTTCCGACTTTATAGAACAGAACTCAAACAGAAAATGTAAGTTCTGTAAAAGAGTATATATACAGTAAATAATAATAGTTAAAAAATAAATACAAGTGATTTAGTTATTGTGACTGGATAATTTCTATAATTACTGCATTAAAGTCATCGTTATTACATACAGTTTGGCACTGTGTATAAACTGACTTTCACAAATAAATTAACATCAGAATTTTTTCAAAGTTCAATAAATTATTATTTTCTATTTTGATATTTTATCAATTATTATTACATTTTGATTTAAAAAAATGGTTTTTAAGGAGTTCGCTTATTGTGAAATCGTCGTTAATTTTACAATATAAATTGCAGTAATTAAAAAAAAAACACGACAAATATATTTCTAATATTTAGCTTAAAAAATACTAAAGTTTTGTTTAAGATTAACTAAAATATATATTCTTTAATAATTTATTATAATCATATTATAAATATCATAATTTCGGAAAAATAAATACTATTAGCTATATTTTAACCCTATCTGTTAGTATAATTTTATAAATTAAGTATAAAGTAGTATTATAGTTACAGATAAATGCCCACTTACTTCAAATTTAACAGAAAGAATACTGAATTTATGAAATATTCGTAAAGATATTTTCGAAATATTAATCAATCATTTTTATATACAAATATTTTTATTTTAATTATTATTAAAAATCGTTTTGGTTGAAGTCTCATTTTAAAAATAAAAACTTAAATAGTAAATTTCGTTTTATTTAGTTCATTTAAAAATATTAATTTTTAACTTTATTCTACTAAACCGTAGTAACTTAAAATTTAATATAATTTTAAACAAATCTTTTTCAGTATATGCATATATGCACACAATATTGAAAAAAATGAACAGAAACTTGAAATCGTTCAAATAGGAAAAAATGAAGAAATCTTTGTCCTGCAGTGGATCGTTAATAATAATATAAAACATTGAAGATAATATAAATGAATAATACAGTTTAAGTGAAAATTAGTTCATTTAATAATTTTGAATGAAAAATAAATTAAAATAAATATATTTTATTTAATTTGATAAAAAGCAAAGAGAAATTTAATAAAAACTGTGATGTAAAAATGGAACTTAAAAATAACTGTGTTTTCTAAACTACATTACGTGTATTTCAACCGTAAGTGTACAGATATGCAACGTATAAAAGAAAGATTATATTTAATGATTGGGAATAATACTGTATATTTTTTTAAAATAAAATAAGCAAATTTAATCAAGAAACTTAAAACAATAAATATTTCATAAATATGTATGTGTGTATGTATATATATATATATATATATATATATATATATATATATATATATATATATGTATGTACATGTATACATATAATGTATGTGTGTATTTGGGTACAATTTTCTGAGAATAGATTTTAAATTTGATGTATTGAAAAAATACTTAACTATTTTTTATTCAACATAAATTATGAATATTTTAGGATAACAACAAGTCTTTGTAAGTTAAATGTTATTTTATTAGATATTTTTATTCTAAGTATTCAAAAATATGATTTTTATTATTAACTAGTTTATATTGTGTTATATAAATATGGAATAATAAATTGCATAATTTGAGTTACAAACCAAGAAAAGATACTTGAGGTTTAAATCTGTAAGTTTCAGAGGGAATGGCGAAATTAATTATATATATTTATTCTTTAAATTCATTAAATGGAAGTAATTTTATTGGAGTTTTTTAAATTATATCAGAAATATAATGATAATATCAAAAAAGCTTAATATTATTAAAAATGACCATAATTACAAAAAAAGTAATGCAAATATAATGGAATTTATTCCGTTCTATATCTAAGTGGATATTTGCAGTTTTTTTTAAAAAAAAAAGATACTGTTTCTCAATAAAGTTTCAGTATTCTGGCAAAATTGATTTAAACATTAATTTGTTGTCATCCCCATTAACACATTTTTTCTGATAAAAATGTTCAAGAATGATAATTAATTATTTTCAATTGTTGCTTATGTGCATTTAAATGGCGAATACATGATCCGCAGAGCGCCAGGGTACAGAGAACTCTAATTGTAATACGAAAGAAACAAATAATTTTGAAGTAAAATCAGAAGAAAGAAAAAAATAATTTTGAAGTAAAATCAGAATTAATTTGTTCCATTCCTCAAAATTTTACCTTACTATAAAGTTTTTTTCGAATTAAAAATGTTCAATAAATGATCATTTTGGTTGTTGCTTATATGAATTTCTACGGCGATTTCGTTATCCTCACAGTGGTAAAGTATAGAAGAATTTAATTCTAACTTGAAACTAAAATTACTTTTTTCTATATTTGCGTTCTTTGTAGATGAAGATCGAAATCGCTTAAAATATATTTAAATCATATCTAACCTAGTTTATTATTTTATAAATTTGGTAATATATTCATTAATACATACAACCTTATAAAAAATATAAATTTTTAGAAACAAACATTTAATTTTATTAACAAAATATAAATGTATAGAAAACCAATCAAATATTTTCAATATCCTATTTTTTCTATGAAGAACATCATTTTTAACAGCCTTTTCACTGAAAGTTACCAAAAAGAAGTTTTTTTTAGTATTTTTTGTTATTATCAATTATTTCAATTTTATTTTTTAAATGGTATACTTGATTTCATATCGAGAGTATGATAAAAGAGCATACACACTAAATAATAGTTGAAAAAACTCATTTCGAAAGTCGAATTTGTACAATAAATTGTTATTTTTGGACATAAAATTCTTAAAGTCATAATTAATCACGGTTTGAAAATTAGATTCTCTATTTTATTTTAATGTATAGATACAATAGAGATACCTACATGCCTAATAAAATACATAATATACACATTTTTTCAATGTCTCAACGCTCTGGAATACATCCTTAAATATAGTGTAGGAATTTGTGACAAAATTTTATTTAATTCTCTTGATATATATATATATATATATATATATATATATATATATATATATATATATATATATTGATTTCAATGACAGAGTGAAATGTAAAATTTTCTGTACTTTAGCGCTCTGAGAATGGTGACGTTGCTTTCGAAATCCACCTAAGCTACAACCAAAACTGATCAAGAATCAAATATTGAACACTTTTAATCGACTTTTTTGTGGCTTATGAGGTGAGTAAAAAAATTATTTGGGAAACTAACAGACCACTGAAGCATTTTTTAAAAAAATGCTTCATATCTCTTCTGTTGTGATTCTCTTGAATTATAGTTATGAGTTAGTGTTCTTACTGAAGAAAAATATTTTTCTATATTAAATAAAATCACTAACATAAACTCAAAATTGTTAGTCTTCAACGAGTAAAGGTACATATATTAATTATAGAAAAATTTTACATTAATTATTATAGAGCGTTGGGTGGCAGACTAATGTTTCATCTCTTTAATATTATTTGTTCACAAATTTGTTTGCAATTGAATGAAAAGTAATTTATTAATTTTCGGAAGAAAAATTAATTTAAATCGAAATAATACAAACTAAAACGTATTCGAGGAGAACGTTGCGTCATTATTACTTATATGACAGAAACTTTAATCAGAATGAACATAAAAATAATTTAAAAGCAAATATAAATGCAGTAATTAAAACACATGTCGCAATGATTTGTTTGTTCAATAACTTCTTATACAAAGGAAGCAATTAAAAAGCTCTCCAGGCATTACGATTATTATTTATTAGCATCCATACAATGTAATAATATCCGTTCGTTCATTGCTCTATATTTGTTGTAATTGAATACAAACTATGTAACAATGTAAATTCTTTCAAATAAACATTTTAATAAACGTTCAAAATGATAAATATAAAAGTGACATTGAATAAAATATTCATATTAAATACTTTAACATAATTATTAAATCTAAATCATTTTTAAACACTATTTTTAAAATTTCGAGAAAAGTATATATATATATATATATATATATATATATATATATAAAAAACTAAAACTATAATTTGATTGTTCATTGCGAATCTCTAAGGACCACAAATGAATTCTGTTCTTATATAATTGGTTTCGATTTTCGTCATTTTCAGGTACACTTTGAATATCAGAGAGAAGTATTACATATAACTCTAGTAGAATTAAAGATCTACCTGAAGATGACGTAAATCGAATTCGTTCATAAAAGATATGAGTTCATACTTGGTCTTCATGTTTAACACAGAACAATCATGAACAACAGTACAATGGAAAACAGCAATGATAATAAAATAATGACTAGTAATATTTAATAATAATATCATAAATTCTTTTTCCTATACCCCATAGGGCACGTATTTTTCTGATCAAAAATTTATTATTCATTATTCATATCGATGCTTATGGGGATTTCGATGGCAATGCACTATTCTCAGAGCACTAAAATATAGAAAAACTAATAGATGAATAATAATCGCAATATTTAATTATCTTATTGTATGATAAATTAAACTCTAGTGAGTACAGTGTTTGTAAAAATATAATGTTTTATATATATACATATACATATATATATATATATATATATATATATATATATATATATATATATATATATATGTATGTATGTATATGTATGTTCATATGTGTGTGTGTATACATCATTAAAACATTTTTAATTTTTGAATTGATGTTATTTAATAATAAAGTTAAGGTGTAAAAATTTCTTTAAAAAATATCAGTGCTTTTTTTAAGCAAATTTATTTACTCTTTTATAGTAAATAATATATACATATTCGAAGTCTTCCTCTTTCTTCGGTTTAAAACCATTCAATTATCATTCTATATGTAAAAAAATAATGCCATTGTAAAATTTCCATAAAACAAACATTTTTAATTTTTCGTTTATACCATCTTCTTGCAACGCCGCTCCACCCCACCCGCTACATTTAACAAGTAGCACTTTAACTATTCCCGATCATCAATGATTGCATGATGGATATCGCGTGATCTCCGTTCTACTGTCTCCGTCTGTGACATCAGTCACATGTATGTAACTCTCACGATGTACAATGAAAGAGGTGTATGTGTTGATTTCAGTGTAAAACTGATGACATTTATTTAAAATATTGTATTCACTAAAGCTTTAGAGTAAACAAAATTGTTACATATTTTAACATTTAATTTGTTGTTAATTTTTATAAACTTTTCCAATGAAAATTTTACATCTTACATTGTACACAGATTATGTTAATTTCTGTTATTTCTTAGGGGAGAGCGAGCGTTAACAAGCAAGGGGAGAATCCTCTCCGGAGGGTAGACGAACATAACGAGTAGGAGGCAGAGCCCCCTGGTAATTTTAAAAAAAAAATAATAGGAAATAAATTATGAACTATTAAAACAGATAATATATACTTAATATTACACTTTAATTAAATTAAAACTTTAGTTAATTAAAAAAAATAAATTTGAAACGATTATTTTATATTACCTTGAATAATTATTTACTGTTTTTTCTACCAAATATAGAATGTCTCATTTACCTAATTATAAATAATATCAACAAGGAAAATAATATCTGATGTTAGTATATTTCAGTCAAAATTGATTCAAAATTCGTGTCACTGAGTATACTGATTATATATATATATATATATATATATATATATATATATATATAAATATATATATATATATACATATCTATATATATATATATATATATATATATATATATGTATATATATATATATATATATATGTATATATATATATATATATATATATATATATATATATATATAACTGTGCAATATTGGTAATTATAATTTAATATATACAGATTATACTAATTAAATCTTAGTATCTATTTTGACAAATAGAACTAATGAATATATATATATATATATATATATATATATATATATATATATATATATATATATATATATATATATATATATATATGTAGTATGTTATTAAAATGCAATTGACATAAACGTAAGATATACCCAATGCACCATTATTATTTTAACAAGTCATATAATTGTCAATAAATACACATTTATTTTAAAATCGGTGAAAAATATTTATCCTGAATATAAT
This sequence comes from Acanthacorydalis orientalis, assembly GCA_034766995.1. Classification (NCBI taxonomy): domain Eukaryota; kingdom Metazoa; phylum Arthropoda; class Insecta; order Megaloptera; family Corydalidae; genus Acanthacorydalis; species Acanthacorydalis orientalis. The sequence goes on along the minus strand of CM068317.1, from coordinate 11,342,581 downwards.
AATATATGCATATATAAATGTTATTTTTAACTTACCCCAAAGAATTGATGCCTTTTGTATTATCCGTCAGCGTGCACACTTTCATACTCTAAAATTTTCTGTTTTCCGGAAGAACAATTGAAAAACAAGAGACGAACCCATGTGTGAAAGACTATATTGACTTTTTTTAAGAATAATCACTATCTAGCCATATCACTATTCAATTAGTAAATTATCTCTATAATTTGATATTTGTTCCATTTATGCTATTTTTATATTTTGTTTATTATAAATTTAGTAGATTAAATAATATATATATATATATATATATATATATATATATATAAAATATTGAATATTTATTAAAGGGATGAACAGAGTGATTAAGAATAAAATTATTATGTCCAAAAGTGTGATTTCAAAAATATATTTTGAAATATAGACTAATTTACGTATTACTAACTAAATTAAAAAAAATGTTTTTAATGTTAAATCTACTGATTTCTATAATAGCTCTTATCACTTCAGGAATTTTTAGTAAATGTAAAAAAATAAAAGTAATACAAAAGGTATTATTAAATCGTAGACATAGAATGTTGTGGAGGATATAAGCACTAATATTTTTAATGTTTGTAACAAAAAATAAAATAAAATTCCGTATAATTAATTGGATTTTATGTATATTCAGATTTATAATCATACTCTAATAGGACAGTATGTGTCATTTACTAATAAATAAATAAATAAGTATGTATATATATATATATATATATATATATATATATATATATATATATATATATATATATAATAAAATAGATCAAAAACAAATATTCAGTATTTGTATTTTTGTCCATTGATGTAATCTATAATATTATTTTTTTTAAAATTTAAATCAATTAGTTATTCGAAATTATATGGACGAGAAATAAAGTTATTTAATAGGCAATTTACTTTCTATTCATATGTATTTTCTAAGTAAATATGATGAAATAATAAGCAATTTTATTATACATACATACATATATATATATATAAGCATACTAATTATCATACGTTTATTGATTTTATTTGCCTTATATAAATATTTGATAACTTCTATATTTTGTCTAATTTTCCAACTTGAAATTCGTTACATAAAAAATTTTAAAATAGCCAAAAGAAATAACTATTTACTAAATTTGTTTTTATTTTTATTAAATAAAGTAACGAATATATATATATATATATATATATATATATATATATATATATATATATATGTGTATATATATATATATATATATATATATATATATATATATATATATATATATATGTATATATAAAGGTAGATAACTAGATAGAAAGAGAGAATGACAGACACAAAAAATTCTTGTAATTTATTTATTTTTTTTATTATTAATTGGTTACTTCAGAATTATTAGTTTCAAATAGACATTAATTAAAATGTTAATCTTTATATTATTCAAATTATGATTTATTATTGGATTTTGTTGAGGTCAAATACAAAACGAAATAGTTGTAACCAACGAAGAATTTAAATGTCTTCCAGTATAATTACAAATATTGCGTTAGTGTATATATTTATTGTTATAATAATAATATATAATTATTATTCCGAGTGAAGTGAAAAAATAATTTATTTTTATTCTACGGATAATGGCTGAGAACTGCCAGTTCCCTGAGACCCTAACTTGTGACGTTTTTTAGAACTCTCACAGGCTAGATTCTCTGGTATTGGCGGCGAATGCCCCAACAATAAATAAATTTTGTCGTTGTATATTTCATGTATGTATTTATTTACTGAATAATAAATTATTTATTTGTGTTTACAATTTTCTTTGTTCCTTATACATACCCAGTTATCTCAATAAATTAAATGATATTTTATTTCCATATATATATAATTTGTTCTCCAGGTAAATTTCTACATATCATTATATCTTATTTTTTATTGTATAAATTCAACTGTTATAATTATGAATCCAATTTTGAATATTATTTTGATCAGTTTATTATCGAATAAACAATACTTATTATTGGCGAATTTAAATAGTTAAAAATATACATACAAACCGAAAATATTGCTTTATTAAATTTTCAAGTATGTTTGTTTAAAATTAATTATAAAAGACATATATAATTTCGTTATATATATATATATATATATATATATATATATATATATATATATAATGTGTGTATGTATGTGTGTGTGTGTACATAACTGTGTATACAAATAATACATAGTACAAAATATTTTTAGGTTTTATCTAGTAGAAGAGAAGAATTTTGTTTAGTAGAAAACAGATGGATGTAAATGTATTAATGACTTTCTCATCAAATAATGTTTGAGATTAATGGAACATAAGTTTGAACTAATAAATATATTTAATTTCATCTATATCTTGAAAAGTAGATTTTTCGAAAAAAAAATGATCACATATCCACATCAATGCACACTAATAAAATCACATTATAAATTTTAAATATATATATATATATAATTTAATGTGTAATTGTAGTACTGAATACAATTCCAAAAAAATCCTAAATATTAATTAATTTTGTTCATTTGCTGTTCGAAAAGTTAATTGAAATTTATAAAAAAGAAATCGTAGATAAAATGCACAGGTGCAGTAAAATACACTGATTATCTAGATTCGAGAAAAAGGGAAGAGCTTTCATTCAGTAATAGATTGTCAAAGCTTGAGTATATGTGTATATATATATATAAACTTAAACATTTTTTATTTTGTAATTCCCACTAAATTTACTTTAGTATTAAATTTTTGTAACCAACATAGTAAACAAAATATTTAGTGTAATGCCAGTCATAATGTTGGCGCTGCGCATTAATAGGAAATTTAAAATAACATAATTATTGCTTATACAATTTTAAAAAGATGGATAAAGTAAATTTATTTGTAAAGTATCCACTGTTAATATCTGATAACGACTATAAAGTCTTTGATGGGTATATAAGTGTTAAGGTAAATATAAGTAGGGTTATGTTATGATAAAAAATGAATAATAGTTTATTTTAGGAAAACGATTTTCGTATTAAGTTTGAAATCGAAAATTATCCAACTATTAAAAATATTGAATTAAATTTATCAAAAGAGTTAACTAAGTATCGTGATGAAATCCTGAAATTAACGCATCGAAACATAAATGTCTCAGAGTTCCTCAATTCCATTACAGATATAATCGAACAAAATTCAGAGGTAAAAGATAAAAACGATAGCATTAATAATGAGTTAAAATTATTACAAGAATACAGTTGTGCAAGAAAGCACAATACCTCAGTAAAATTAAGGTTGAACGAAAATTTATCGGTTATAGAAATGATGAAAATAGATTCGTCTTCTAGAAAACATTACATGGCTGTAAAAGTTGATTATAATTTCGAAATTATGAATAATTTTAATGTTATTCAACATAGCTTACCAGTTCAGAATTTAAAAAGTAATTTGATTAAAACTTCAAAGAGTTTGACTGATGTAATCGATCAATTTTCAATGATTGTTGATAGTTTACAATTGTTTTATGATACGATGGATAGTATCGATTTGATATGTTGGGTCCTAGACCCCAAAAAACCTACAAGGCAAGATGTAATTCGAAGGATTGTTATCGGTATGTCTGTATAGTATATTTTTAAAATATTTAATTTTGAAAGTAATATAATGCCAATTTTTAATATTTAGAAAACTTTTATTCGTTTAAAGAATAAATTTCAAATAATGTATTAAATATGTACCAGATAATTATGTAGTCGTAATACTCCCATGAAAATTACCACTTTATGAAGTCATTATTGAAAATATGACTGAATAGAGTATAGCATATTTATAAAATTGTTATTTAAATATTTCATAAAGATTTTCGATGCATTTCATCATCTTAAATAAAATTGTAAACAATATGAAATGAAATATTATTCAATTAAATTTGATAAATAATTATTAACTCTTTAAATTCATACATATATATATATTCTTTTATTGTTTAAATTTATTTTAGACAATAATGTGTCTGTACAAATGACTTTTGACCCATGGAATATTCAAAATAGACCAAAAATTCAACTAATGGGTTCAGAAAATAGAATTGCTCCATTTCAAGAAAAACTTGAAATGAATTTAGAGAATTGGGATCCTGAATATAACGTAGTACAAAATATACTCCGATTATTTGGTAATTTAATTGTTTTAATTATTATATGTTACAAACAAATTTAAACATATGAATTGTTAATAACTTCTAATGACTTTATATGAATTAACTCATTTATTAAAGATGTGTTTTTAATGTTATTTAAAGTTACATAAGTCATAGCCATAAATCATTTATCGCATTATTTGATTTTGAAGACTTACCATTTTTTCCGCTGGAACCAAGTTGTGAGGAAAATAAAGAAATATTACTATATGAAGAAAATGAATGCTGCATTTGTTTTTCTTTACGATTGGGTAATGAGTTGCCAAATATAGTCTGTAATAATAAGTCCTGTGAACAACATTTCCACAACGATTGCTTATATGAAGTAATAAGTATTTCATTATATTATCCATTTGGTGTAAGTAGGAAATATATCTAATTTAATTATATTTATAGTGGCTCGCTGCTTTGGGAATAAACAGACAACTTTTTAATACTATACATGGAGAATGTCCAAACTGCAGAACTGTAAGTTTATTACATATATATAAATTGAAAGATATAAAGTTAAAGGCATTCATTTTTTAATTTGGTTAATTATGTGTTTGTTTTTTATTTACATAACACTATTTTTTGAAAATTTGTTTCTAAAATGTGTTTTTCTTTTTTTAATTTAATACATTTCATAATAAAATCATTTTTACAATGTATTTATTGAACTTTGTAATTATATAAATTTATCATTATTATATTTTCACATACACATATACAGGTGTATATATATATATATATGTATACACATTTATATTTAAAGTGTATGTCCTGTGGGTAACTGAAATAACTAATACTTTTTTACTTGCATCAAAATTTATTTATCACAAATTTTATTTCAATATTTTTGACTAAAAACAATCTAAAATATTTTATTACTACATTATTGCTTCAGTCATATTACTGTTTATATGTTTGTTATTTTTTCTAGAGTATTTCGTGCAACGTCCCAACTTAAATTACTTAAAAAGATAATTGTTCATTCATCTACTGTGATCCCATTTAATATTTAATATACTTTTTTATGTTTTTAAAACACATGTATGTTTTGTATATTTAATTGCTTTAAGTATTCAATAAATACTGTATTAAAAGCATCAGTGCCGCATATTAAAACCAATAGATTGTCGTTATTAATAAATTTGAGATATTTTTCTAAATCATCTTTGTCTAGATTTTGACATATTACTTTCTCATTATATTTTAAAGTTTTATTCAATTCATGTTCATCTCTACTTTCATGAGCTAAATAGGTAGTACACTGAAAATTCCAGTATTTAATTAAATCAAAAACTTCGTTTCTCAGTAACACATTATCTAAGTCTTTATAGCAAGCATATAATTGAATACGAGTTTCACATTCCTCATTTTGTAATATACTATGTATTACAGAATAGATTGGTGAAATACCTGTACCTTGACTAATACATAATAGGTGTTCGTATGTGAAATTGATTTCGAAATCACCGTAAGGTCCTCGCCATTTAGTGAAATCTCCTAATTTTAAATTACTAATGAATTTTGACATTTTTCCTTCATTATAAATTTTTACCAAAATCATGAAACATAATTGTTCATTGAAATTGTAAAATGATTTAAACGGTATTGGTGTATATGCTTTTGTAAAAGTATTATTATGTTTCTTTCTGTACTGTCCTTGTTCATGAGCAGATGTCTTCTCATTTATTAATAATAAATGTTGTCCAGGGTTGTATAAAAGTTGATATGAAGAATTTTTATCTTCGTTAACATATTTAAAAATCAATTTAAAACAATCATTTGTTTCTCTTTCCTTATAAATCAGTTCGAATAACGAATACTTTAATTGAGACAGACACTTATTATTAGTTTCTACACAATTAAATTTGGACGGATTTTCTAAATATTGTTTATATTTTGCTAATTGTATTTCATATATATCAAGTATACAAGGAGTACATCCTGAATTACAACAGTCACATTCATCAGGTTTTTCAGGTGGCTCCATTTTTATACTGTTTATTAATATAGTAAAATATAATTCGTAATAATTGCTTTTCAAACGTCTGTATTAAATATTGATTATTGAAAGTCATTACGAAATAATACTTTTCATACATTAATTAAAATTAACTGCAGCTCCACTATTTTCAATAAATATTCATTCTACTGGTTTATTTATAACTAATTCTAATTTAAATAATTAATCACACTTGCCAATAGAAATAATTATTAAAATATTCTGAGAAAATGATAAAGTAATCTCAAGTATTCATTATTTGACATTTGTATTAGTGTAATAAAATTGAAAAGAGAAAGACAAGCATAATTTATATGGTAGAGGGAAAACAAAATACATGATGGAATAACATCTACGATGTTAAAATGTTGGCCAATCTGTTTGGATCCAATGAAATGCATGATATCCGGCAAGTTTTCTGAATACGCTTCCGTCTATATAGCGGCCTTCTTTCACTAAATAATTAGAAACATGGCTGTTGGGAAAAATAAGGGGCTGTCGAAAGGAGGCAAAAAAGGTGTTAAAAAGAAGATGTAAGTTTTCAATTCTTAGCTTGTGTAGTTTTCATGTTTTTTATTCATCGATGTAATTACGGATAATTTTATAACAATATGTGATGAATTTGATATTGATAGATATACTAACGTGCCACGCGAGTTCTAAGTAATCGTATAATAAATAGGAAAGTTAAATGAAAATGTTACGTGTGTTCATGAATTTTATTGGATTTATAATTGTTTCAATTTTTGAAATCATTTAATATTTAAAAATTATGTGTAAATATTATTTTATGAAATAACCTTTTATTCGCTATAACCCCAGTAAAGTAAATATGGTTCAGAAAGATTAATAGTTACAATATTGAATAAAGTAATGTTAAATAATTATTTTTCGAAAGTTTTCTTTGAAATGTAGGAAAATAATTACGTAAATGTGCAAAACAATATTTTAAGTTTCTAGATTTCATTTTTGTTAATAATAGTAGATGTAGCTTTGAATACCTGTCACAATTTTGTAATATTGATTTTTTAATTTAGATTCATTTTTCTTTTAGTGTGGATCCTTTCACAAGGAAAGATTGGTACGATGTTAAAGCACCATCCATGTTCACCAATCGTTTGATTGGCAAAACTTTGGTCAATCGCACACAAGGAACCAAAATTGCATCTGAAGGTTTAAAGTTCAGAGTATTTGAAGTGTCTTTAACTGATTTACAAAGTGATAATGATGCAGAAAGGTATGTTTTAAAATGGTATATAGCTTGTTAATGTTTCATTTAAATGATGATTCACTCAGCTCGCATTGAATATACATTGATGAGACTGTGTTCCCTATATCCAACGCATTTAATTTTTTTCTGATAAATAAATTAAAAATAACTATTTGATTTTGGTTTGTAAACAAGGTTCTTAGCATTTTCTTGTTTTTAGATCATTCCGTAAATTCCGTTTAATCGCTGAAGATGTTCAAGCGCGCAGTGTTTTAACGAATTTCCATGGAATGGAATTAACAACTGATAAATTACGATCGATGGTTCGTAAATGGCAGACTTTGATTGAAGCTTCTGCAGATGTTAAAACAACAGATGGATATTTACTACGTGTTTTCTGTATTGGTTTCACTAGCAAAGATCAAATGTCGCAGCGAAAAACTTGTTATGCCCAACATACGCAGGTACTTGCGTTTAATGTTTTGTAATGTTAGAAAAGTAAATGTTATTTAAAATAAGTTTTTAAATTGTTAGTCATCGATGATATAAATTTAACCATTTCATAAACATTGACCTCTAGAATTTCTCCAATGTATAATGATTTATCTAATATATGCAAATGTATGTTTATAATTTTATGAATATTTTATTGTAGATTCGTGCAATTCGTAAAAAGATGATTGATATGATTAGTCGCGATGTCACTCAGTCAGATCTTAAAGAAGTAGTAAACAAATTATTACCAGATTCAATTGCAAAAGATATAGAAAAAGCATGTCAAGGAATCTACCCACTTCATGATGTTTACATTCGGAAGGTTTGTATATTTATAAGTTCCGGTATTTTTGAACCGATTTTCTTGAAAATGATGATTCACTCAGCTCGCTTTGATGAAATGCTGAAGAAAATTTAGTGTTCCCTATCCAACGCAATATTTAATTTCTGATTATATTCACAACTTGCATGTAGAAATTTCTGAAATTTACATGTGTATTATATTCATTTTTTTTCTGTTTAAGGTTAAGGTATTGAAGAAGCCTAGGTTTGACATCACAAAGCTTCTTGAGTTGCATGGTGATGGAGGACGGTCTGGAGCAAGTGAACCAGGAGCAGCAGCTCCAGGAGATCCTTTGGATAGGCCGGAAGGTTATGAGCCACCAGTGCAAGAAAGTGTATAAATATTTTGTTACATGGAAAGAACTATGCCACTTTAGTGGTATGGTTCAAATAAAAAAAATATAAAATAATTTGTTATTTTCTTTACCTTTCTTACTTGTAAATAGTTTTCAAGTATTACGATTGTACATATAATTTTATAAACATTATGAAACAAATATGAAATACATCAGGTGTAGTTTCAAAGGCAAAATTAAAGTATATGTAGTTATGATATAATGTTTTTGTTTATATACATTATATATATAAACACACATGAACATCATGAATTAAAAAATTGTGTAAACTAGTTGCATTTTATTTATTAATTGATTTAAATATTGTTTCAATATAAGTACATTAATTTTTTGTTGTAGACTAATAATACACATATATAGTCTTCATATTATTTATTAAAGGATAAAAAAATATTAGGTATCTCTGAGTTTATCAGACATCAGTATTAAATTAGTATTTGTATAATTTAATTATACACTGTAGTTAATTTGTAATTCTCAATTAAAATTATTAAAATTCTAGTCTATCTACAGATCACGACATTTATTGGTATTATACCATAGATAAATACTGATTTAAACCAACATAAAATAATTAAATATTTTTTCGAACTTTTCAAGCATGGCAATAAGGATTGTAGTAAATTATTTGTATTTAGGATGGTACTATGAGTACATTCTGAGCGTTTTTCTAGAAAAGTCAGTGCATAGAGTGTTTATTTTGATCTTAATTTTAGTAGTTTAACTACAAAGTGTTTCTGTATAAGTGTTTTTAGTTAATAGGAATGGTAATAATTAAAACAATTCATTTCCTAATTCAGTTTATATAAATACTTTAATAAAGTACATATAAGGTTAATTGTTTTCTTACATATAATTATGTTTTTGTAGTCTCATACTATTTTATTAGTGCAACCGGGTGTTAATCCCGAAACAAGGACATATTCTGATTATGAATCTGTGAATGAGTGCATGGAAGGTGTTTGTAAAATATATGAGGAGCATCTTAAGAGACGAAACCCCGACACACCAACAATAACGTATGATATTTCACAGTTATTTGATTTTGTTGATCAGGTATGAGGAAATCAATTTAAATTATCTCTAGTATAGGTGTTTCATACAATTAATCTTGTTAGAATGTATATATTTCTTTAAATTTAATGTTTTTGCAACGTATATGTTTTTTATTTTTAGTTATGCGACTTGAGTTGTTTGGTGTACCAGAAGTCTACAAATAGTTATGCCCCTTATAATAAAGACTGGATCAAAGAGAAAATTTATGTTCTTCTACGTCAAGCTGCTGGTCATCCAGATTAAATTTAAAGTTTAAATTTTTACTTAATATTTCTAACTTTTTTAATAAAACAACGTATTTCAAGAATTTTTGTGATGAAAAGTTCTTGTTAAAACTTAACCACAGTTGTATATTTATATATATATATTTCTAAATGTGTATTATTTATAAAGTGTATTATTGTTCAACTCACTTTAAAATATTTTGCAGGTAGCCAAATTTAAATTACTTTTTTTAGTACATAATTTATATACATATATATATGTATATGTATGTAAATATACATATAATTTCCATTATTCTACAGTTTTCATTTCAGTAAAACTACAGTGAGTAAGTGTTAAATGTTTACTCATAAAATGTAAATTCAAGGATAATTTTCAAATCAAATAAATAATGTGTTGTCTTTTATATATTTGTTTACCTTGTTTCATTTCATCTCATTTTAGGATTGTTTATTTTAGGTGCTATGTCAAATCATTGATATAACAGACTATGATTTTATAATGCAGTCAAAATATAATTAGTTATTAAGTAAAAATAACATTTTTTAGTATGTAAATAAATTTCAACCATTTGGTGTATTTACTGTATGTTTGTAGATGTTATTTTATTTGATCCTTTTTATTCTTATATTAAATTATTTACTTACAGTAATGTAACTTGTCCAATGAACACATACATACATACATATATATATATATTTATATATATATATATATATATATATATACATATACACACACACACATTGTTTCCAAATTTTAAGTATAAAAATGAAATGTGATACAAACCACTAAACATTTAAATTTTATAATAAAATTTAACCTACTGGCCTGTAAGTGTACTATAAATAGGTTTAAACACTTGAAAAGTTTTTTAAATATTTATATGTTCTGAACAATTAGAATTATGTGAAGAAAAAATAGTTAATACTGTTTAGTAATAGCCTTTCACTAGAAAGAATAACCAAATGTGAAATGTATTTTTGATTATTGCTATTGTTCTAAATTAATGATAGCTTATTTTTAAATAGAAATGTCATCAGCTGAATGCTTGGTTTTGAAGATTTGAATGAATCTTAAAAACACAGCTGAAGGTGATGACCTGTGCTGAAACGTGTTTGAAAGTAGACATTCAGCAAATCCTAAAGGACAATGATCTAAGATCTCTATTATAGGTATCACAAATATAAAATCTCACAATTTAATTCCTTTAATGTTATTATAATATATTTTAAATTCTGTTTAGTGGTTACTGTTTCATTCAAACATATAATTTTTTTTACCTGGGAAAAATATATTAAGGACATGAGTCATTCGTTGTGATAAAATGTCATTATCAAGTTATTGGAAAATAAATGGTGTAAGAAAAAAAATTAAATACATTGGAAAAACTTCAATGGTGACAATTTTGTTTATATATATATATGTACACACACACACACTGTGTTCTGAAAATGATAGCATTCTCATTAAAATGTTCATAACATAACTAAAAAAATGATGTAGTAGTTTATTGTGCATTTTTGATAGAATCATTTTATGGTTAGTTGACTGAAACAGAAATTCATTTTTAAAAATGAATTATTCAGTCTGAAAATTATATTTTAATATGTTATTATGATATCTTAAGTATTGATATGTTATTGCCAGATCTTAAGTTCTATCTTATATTGTTTTCAAATATTTCAGAAAAATAAGTTTTACAATTTTTATTGTCTAATACAAGTAAAAATTTAACATGCAAATAAACAATGCTTTACAGTAACATTTATCATCATGTTAGTTATTGAAAAAACAAATGGTGTAAAAAAGTCTATATACATTTGAAAAACCTCATTTCAACAGCGATAATTTTATGTAGTATATATAATAATCATAATTACTGACCATTATTTAAGAGTGAAAACTTATAGATAGTTGCATTCTTACACCATTTAATATACAAGACGTGTAAAAATGATGAACAGTTGAAAGCAAGTTCCATATCTAGCTATATGAACATTGATATAGTTAAAGACTATTGTTTGAAAATAGATATGTTTTAATACAAAAAATCATTGTTTATTTTATATATGTGAATGCAGAAGTGTCAGTTTCACTATTTTTAAAAGTATAGAAATATAAATTTCTAATTATTATGCCATATTTCATTTTTTTTAATTTGTTATGTATACAGTTAAGTATATGCCAACTAAATAACTATTATCAGATAATATATATATATATGTCTGTGTGTGTGAATTTGTATTACAAATTGTGTATTTATTAATAGAATTTTTACTTCTTAATTACTTAAAGTTAACACATTAATTACAAAAATATTTAAAATATATTATATCTAAAATTCGAAACAGAAAATTCCCATTAAGAAATATTTCTAAACATCAACAAAATAACTTCCTCTATTACAGAACTTGTCTTTATTGAACTTGAACTTGTTTTGTATTGTATTTGAACTTGTCTTATGTATTTGTTTAACTTTTAATATTATGAATGAAAATATCAACCAAATTAATAAAAAAATCTCTTAGTTATATATCTTCTAACGTTATCAACTAACGTGAAATAGAAAATATTGAGAGTATAATTTAAAACCAATATTCATAATTTTAATATTATTGCAAAAATCTAAAGTGACGTTTAACAACATATTCTAACAATTTTCGTACTATTTTGATTCATACAACCAATAACAGCATGATAAACCACATTTTAAGTTATAAATTGATTTCAAATTTATAGCAATTTTTTAAAAATTCAATGAATTCTCGTATGATTTGATAACAGGATAATGATGGCTTGAAGCCTCAATTAGTGTATTGTTATTTGGAGTTATAGGGCATATCAACAGCTAATCAATTCGTGTGCATATAAAGTATAGATAATGTAACTAAGTGCAACACCTTCTGTATTTTATATCCTCTATTGATAATATGCTGCACTGATTGGACACATTAACTTTTCAGTTGGTGATTTAATAAATGTTTTTAACCATTTATTTATGGATAACATGAAAAATTATAGTGTGATTTTTAAAGTTTTTATTTTTTGTATAGTTCTAGCTGATCATAAATGAATGAAATTTATTTGTATTCGTTAAAACAATCATATCTTAATTCCGTGTCTGAGAAATTAAGAATTTAATTTCACAATTTTTTATTACTAGTATATTTAACTTAAATTGATTCCATTGTTATGAATCGTACACGTTGATACATTTATATATTAAGCGGTGACACTAGTATGTCAATTTAAATCAGTGTTATTCCCTTCTCACTCCTTGCTTTTGAGATTCATAAATATGATATACATTCAATACCAAAATATCTCTCTCTCTCTCTCTCTCTCTCTATATATATATATATATATATACACACATAGATATATATGTATTTATGCAAGTAAGTAAAGTACTGTATTTTGAATAATATAGTCATTACAAGAGGGGGGTACTTATATAATACATAATCTTTATATATATATATATATATATATATATATATATATATATATACATATATATATATATATATATATATATATATATATATATATATGGATACAACAGATTTAATATACAAATTCTGCTTATCCTATGTCAGATTCTTACATATAAATACTTACATAATGGTCATATAAACTAAATATGTATTTAAATACCCACAATTTGATTTAATAATACATTTTAAACATTAATACATTCATTACAGTACACAATACATCTTATTTGAGCAACCAAACGTTTTTAATCAGCTGGTTGATAAATAATAACAAGGCAGATAGAACAGAAATGCTCGTAAGTAAAAAAAATAAAATATTCATTCATGCTTATACTTCTAGTTTTTAAAATTGAAATGATAATATAGTAAATATCCGTAGTTTTCTGTTTGCAAATGTTAGAAAGGATGTAAATATGGAAATTGTTATTGCATTTTTCATTCAGGTATTTTAAAATTAACTCAGTTTGAAAAGACATATAAGGGGTAGACAAATATTACATGATGAAAGTCTTCTATTTCACCTGAGTTACAGTTTGTATATATTAAAGTAGGATCCCAAGTATACTTAATACCTCTTGATATTATTTTAAAATGTTTAGTGCCCATAGTACTTGATAGACTGTATACTTTGATTTTATCAAACTGAATTCTTAGGTTTAAATATGGTTCTATTCTATTATTACATTTTATGTCTTTGTATCTGAGGTTATATTTCGATGCTAACATATGTCCTTTATCCAAGTCCTTTATGTTTATATATATATATATATATATATATATATATATATATATATATATATATATATATATATATATATATATATATATATGGTTTATCATCCCTGCTCTTAAGAGTGCAATTACTTTTTTGGAGCAACAACAATACAATTATTATTTAATTTTGTACTCTTTTTTTATATAAAGTAAAATCGGAAAAACTAGTCTTTTGAATGAAAAAATGTTAGTATTGAATGTAGTGATATTTTACTTATCTATCAACACCAAAATTTGAACGAATTTAGTGCCGTCAATGATTTTTTCTTAAAAAACCAATATCACGGAAAGTAGGTCAGATTACATGAATTTTTAAAATTTTGCTACTATATTTTTTCGATTCCGTCATAATAAAATATGGAAATAATTTTTAGTTTAATGAATAGTCAACAAATGAATAAGATTCTATTAAAAATGTTTTAATGGTCCAATTTGATTGAAAAGAATTTTACAAAATTTTATTAAAGACGAAAAACTTTTGGAAGATGCAGAGAGTGAGAAATTTCATTCTAAATAAAAAAAATATTCTTATTGTATTAATAATGTTTTTTTTTTTAAATTTTAAACATGTTCAAAATTTAATGTTAAATTTTTTGTATCAGCTGGAGTAATTTTTTGTCCTGTTTTCGACCCTCCCCCTCCCGTCTAACGTGACAAATGTCCTCTTTCGGTTGGATGGAAATATGGTAACCCTATACAGTCGAATCTGTTTCATGCGTATCTTTTTAATGCGGTTTTGAAGTTATGTGGTTCATTTTTAATACAAATTCGAGGTTTCCTTGTATATACATATATGTGTTACAAGTTGATTAAAAAAATTTTAATTATATGTTTTAATTTAAAATTTTCTATTTTGAACTGTTCAAATCATCTTATATTTGTTATCGCTGAAATAAGACCACAAACTTTAAATGCCTGCTGGAAAGCAGCTTGGCCTGGATGTGTTACAAACAGTGCAATCATTCAAACAACGACATTATCAGCTGAAATAATTAGTTTGGCGAATGAAATTGCTGGAGAAGGTTTTGATATCATTAACCAGAATGATGTCGATGAATTTCTTGTGGATAGTGCCTTGAGTAACGATGATATTATTGGTATAACTTTATATATCGCTGAAGATCCAGAAAACGATAGTGAAGCAGAAGAAAAACCTATCCCCCTCACTGAAAATATAATTCGAGAAGGTCTTTAACTATGCAGTAAATTGAAAAATTATTTTCTTGCTCATGACACAAATTCTGAACGAGCCTTAAAATTCCAACGTGAGCTGAAGAATTTTATGTCCGGATATCGTGGACTGCATAAAAAAGTAGTAATATCATCACCGCAAAGTTTAATCACTGATTAGATTGTTAGAAGAACAAATCAACACAGAACGAGGGTGAAGTTGACCCTAATTCTGTTTGTAAAGAACCATTGTCTTTGCCATCCAGATCTGATGCACTGACTGTCGCTTCTAGTGATGAAAGTGATTTCGCACCAGTTCGCAAATGGTGCCGAACATCGTCAGATAGTGACGATAATTCTGATGAAAAAATGTAAAAAAAATTATTTCTTTTGAATAAAATTAAATGAATAAAGTTTTAAAACATACTTATTTTATGTTTTATATCAATTTCTTTCAGCTTTCGAAGAAATTTTTAAACTTTTTTTCTGAATTTTCATAAAGTTTTTTTATGCGATTTTGGGTCTATTTTATTTAACTCATTGCTTTGGTTTTATGCTGTTTTAGAAAATTATGGAGCGTATCTCTAATTTTTCAGCATGTTATGTCTTTTTGTGCGATTTTTTTATATGCGGCTTTTTTGTGGAATATATTTACCGCATAGAGACTTGACTGTATATATATATATATATATATATATATATATATATATATATATATATATATATATATATATATATAATTGTTGAATAGAATGATAATTTGTATTTTATGCGGCCTTTGAAATAAGTTAAATGATTTTTAAAAAAATTACCTATAGAAACTAACTTTTCATTTAGCATACATTTCTTTATTTTCTCTTTAAGTATGCAGTTCTATTAATAAACTTGTCCCGTACTTGAACCATTAACATATTTTTTACTTTTCGAGTACAAACTGCATTCGAATGATATTACATGCGTAAAACTGACATTGCCAGATACAGTAAAACATAAATTTAATACATACGCACTAGACAAATCTCAGTTAATTTTAATTGTCAATCGATTCGTGTCGAGTATACATTTCAACATATGTTCTATGTTAATATTGTTTTAAAAAACCGTTATCATCTGTTGTATATACCTAGGGAATTAGTTAAAAAAAAAACTAATTGGTTTTCGTAAACTTTAACAGATAAAACTCAATGCGTTGAATGTAATGAACTAAATATGTTATCGAGTTTTCACCGCTCGCTTCATTAGTACTTGAAATTCAAGTTGATTTCAGTGGGCGGAATAATTAAAAATAGAGTTTCACTATAAATGTGTGTTGATATCACATGTATTGTTATATTAATTGTTTTGATAATTTTTGTATTAAGGTATATATATATATATATATATATATATATATATATATATATATATATATATATATATATATATATATGTTCGGTTGGTGGAAAAATATTTGCGGTTTTTATGCATCGACTATAAATACGCATATATCAATTAAAAATTATATTAATCAAAATAAAGACCATTAGTCTGCACACATTTTTGTCAATGGGAAACAAGTTTGTTTGTTCCTACAAGATATAATTCTGGAGCTCTGGAATTAAAGAATTTATCGAAAGCCCTTTGACCTGATGATTAATCTTTGAAAATCTTTTCTCGTAAGAAATAACTGAAATGTTTAAAAAAAATGGTAATTTGTCGGAGACAGGTCCGAAGAATAAAGTGGGTGAGATAAGGTTTCGTCACCCAGTTTATTTAATTTTTTTAGTCATTTGTGAGATGTGTGATCGGGCGTTATTGTGTAGAAGAATTGGTCCTCTTCGATTGACCAATGATGAGCGTGAACGATGCAACTTCCCATGCATTTTTTCAATTTTCTGATAATATTTTTCTGCTGTTATTATTTCACCAGGATTTAAGAAATTGTAGTGAATGATGCCACTTGCCGACCACCAAACAGTGACCATAATCTTTTTTTCGTGAAGTTTCGTTTCAGGAAACTGTTTTAGTGCTTTTCCTCGGCCTAGTCACTTTGATGAACGTTTCTGATTGTTTTACAAAATCCACTTTTGATCACATGTGACAATGCGATCAAGAAAAGGTTCATTTTTGTTACGCAAAAGAAACACAGAGCAGAGTTTGTTGGTAATTGCTTGATGTCCGTTTAGTTCATACGGCACCCATTTATCCAGCTTATTTGTTTTTCTAATTAGGCTCAAATGTCGAACAACTGTCGAATGATCAACATTGAGTTCTTCTACCATCTATAAAGTTATTTTATGTGGCTCCGCTTCAATCATGATTCTTAAATCATTGTTCTCTATACCTGACGGTCGTTTACGACCCTCCTCATCATCAAGCCTTTCGTTTCCATTACAAAATTTTTGGAGTCAGGTTGAACTGTACTTTCACTAATTGACTCTTCACCAAAAGTAAATTTGATATTTCGAGTAATTTCTGTTGCTTTACGTCCCAATTTAAACTCATACAACAAAATCGCGCAAATTCACTTTTTTTCTATGACTAATTTAAGAGGTTATATGTATCCTACAATACTAAAGAATGAAAACAATAGACATAAGCTGAAATCAGTTGTCCAAATTTCAATAATTTATCATATGAATATAACAAAAGACAGTAACTAGAAAAATCGGCGCCAAACTTAAAATGATAAAGACCGTAATAATTTTGCATCAATCTAATTATATATATATATATATATATATATATATATATATATAATATTCATACTTTAATAGTTTATTGCTAAATGAAGACTTTTTCTAATTTGAACAAGCAAGTGTGACTTTCTAATAGATATTTCGTATACATTTTGTGATATTATTTTACCACCTATTTATTACGTTTTTATTGAGTCTTATTATATTACTAGGGTTTCAGTCGATAATCTATACTGCCCATCTGTTGTTTTCTCTTCCTACACTAGTCTATTTCCATTTACACTTTTTTTATCTTGCTGTTATATTGTTTCCCGGATGCAATAACAGCGCAATTAAAAACAGTCAAGTTTTGAATTAATGCAGATTTCAAAAATTAAAATTTAATTGTAAAGTACAACGAAATATCATGTTATAAATATAAATGAAAAAATTTGCATACATTGTGGTTCCACAATACAGTTCTAGTCTGGCACTGTGGACAATTTCATTTTCATAAATTAATTCTTTTCTCACTCTACATTATAAATAGGTTTTCAGTTTAAACAGATTTAATGAAAGAGAATTATTATTTTTTTTCTTTGTGTATGAGCATTTTGATGACATAACTCTTAGAATCTGCAAGTAACAATCAAAAATGGTCAATAAACATTTATTGAATATTTCTGATCAAAAAAATGTGATTTGTGAGGTGCGAATAATTCATTGATGAAAAACTGGATTTAAATTTATTTCTATTTAAATGATATAAAAAAAAGTAATTTCACGTTGTTTATTTGTTAACATTTTCTTGAAATTTGTTATAGCTTCCATTTTTTCTTTTTTTTATCATCAATTTAAGTTATTTCATTGTTTATTTCTACTTTTTCAGAAATCAATTGAAATATAAAAAAAACATTTTATATTTATTTATTTTCCATTCACATAATTTAATTGACTGGTGACTTTTTATAAAGAAAATATAAATATTTTGTCATAATACAATTCTGACACTGGATAAAGGAGCTATACCTACCTATGACTTGGAAAAAAATCATTTATTTTTAAATTTCCTGAAAGATCAGTGTTTTTACAATATATCCTGAAAACGTTATATTAATATTTCTCAATTGGCGAAGTTATAGAGTTCTTTGTAAAGTATCGACTAAAAGTAAAACTAAGCATTCTTAACTAACTACAACAGAATCATACTTGTTACTTTAAACGCGTTTCTCACTAAACATTGTTTTCGAAGACAATGTCTCGTATATTTCAAGAACCAATCGATGGATTATTATGAAATTTTCAGAAAATACACAAAGACACATTATTAATCGAACACTGTTTTTATTTTTTTAAAACAAAACAAAATTTATAACATTTACTTAAAAATGTTGACATTTTTCACAAATTTTTTCATACTTAAGTTTCGCTCGGTGCCATTTTTTTTTTTAAAAAAAACTTTTCCAAAATCGTAAAAAACGCTAATCTATCACATTTATAACTGACTTTGAAACTGTTTAATTTTTCAATTTCTGATGGTCGGTTTCAGCTAAAAAATAGTCATAACCGAACTTTTTTAAAAAAATCCATCTTCTGTTGACGGATATATCTCTTCTATTTTTTTTAATATTTTTGAATGATTTTTTTTCCGATAAAATGTTCACAATAAATGCACCTTTCATGAAAAAAATCGTTCCATTATCGCCTATATTTTCAGTGGAAAGAAATTCCGAATTTAAACCTAGGTGTAGCCCCTAAATTCACTTTCATTAATAAATTCTATTTTCATCTCATAAACGATACTTTATTTAAGAAAAAATCTTCAAAAAATCATAATTGATTGTTACTTATGCACATTTCAATGGCGATACCAACATTCTCAGAGCATTAATGTTCAGAAAAACGTAAAAAGCTCTTATCGTTTGTGAATTGAAAAAGAATTCATTTGTGAAAATGCAAATATTTATTTAAAAAAAAAACATATCAAAATACATTTCATGCTGTTAGAGATGATAAAAGTATATTCATGTGTGTATTTTTTGCTCCGAAGATAAAACAAGTCATTCCATGAATAAATTTTATATAATTAAATAAAGAAAATTATAAAAACAATTTTTTTCTAAAGAACAATCAATTATTTTATATATAAAAAGTGTATTCACGTGTAAAATTATATGTTTTGCCATGTGTATCAATGTGTGTTTATTATAACTTGCAAATGTTGATATTGATTATATTACTATTTTATATCGAATTGTGTGTATGGTTTAATTTTGTTTAATTCTCATTATTATCGAATACAGTGCCTTTGCTAAGCAACTTTTCATTTTAACATTTCAACGACCAGGAACGCCAATTGGCATCCTAAATAAAATTAGCGTTATCTACCAGGAACGCCAATTGGCGTCCTATATGAAATAATCAGATTGCAATGTGTAATCATTAAAAGCGCTTTGCCTCTCGCTAAAAATTGTGAAAAAGTGATGTCCTAGGAAATATGCAGTATAGTATTTAATAACCGTTATCTTCGCATCATTTTGTATTTTTTGAAGATTGAGGCTATCTAGTTCAGTTCATGGTAAACCGTCGCATGAATTGCAAAGAAATACGTTGATTTGTAGCGGAGATATAAAAAAAATTGAATTAATATTCCGTTATTATAAATGTTGAAAGGATTTATATTTTTTTTATAATTAAACCCTTAACTTACAATATTTATTTAATAATAAAAATTATAACAATTAATTATAATTATACTGTTTGACATTTTATTGTTTGCTTTGTATTTTGAATTTAAATACCGATAAAAAAGGATAACGAAAACGAAAATATATTTTTTGAAGAAAATCGTGCAGATGTTTTATCAACTATTCCTGACGATTATGACCATAATGACACTGGTGATTTTTCAAGTGAAAGTGCCTCTGATAATTCATTTCCTACAAGGCGTCGTCCGTGTATTCTACATATAATTTATAGCGATACTGAAGAGGAAAACGATGTTGAGTCCGACTGGAACGCTGATGATCCACCCCGAAACAATCACCTATTTGAAGGTAACCCAGGACTAGCATTTAATCCAAATAAAAAAAAACATAGACGATATTGTAAGCCTGTTTATTGGAGATGATTTGTTGCAAACGATTTCAACTGAAACAAATCGCTATTATCACCAAAATTCTAACGCCTATAAATTACCCAAAAATACTAAAAAATGGTGTGATGTGACAGTGTTCGAATTAAAAAAGTGGTTAGCTCTTGTTATTATGATGGGATTAGTAAAGAAAAGTAAATTGGCTGATTATTGGTCTACCAATCTTTTTATTGAAACTCCAATATGGCCCTGGTAACAGGTCACAGGTTCATAGCATAACCGCCCGGTCGATAAAGTGTTAAATACTTTTTTAAAAATTCAGTATTTATTCATACCGATAATTTTTTTATTCATTGAGTAAATTAAAATTTATTTTCTTTTTTCTATTTTATTTAATTTTTTGCAATCTCTACCTTTTTTTAACTCAACAAAGAGCGATAATAAAAGGTTTGGAAAATGTAAGAAACGTCTTGTTTCGAAGTCGCCTTCTCCGATAAATAGTTTTTATGACTTCTACATGCTTAAACAGTCTTTATTTGTAGTTCTTGCAACCCTTCATTTATGTTAAATTTATATTTGTATTTTAGAAGTTTGAGTATGATGGCACTGCCATAGAAATATGCATAACTAGCAATGAAAAATAATTAATAATCAATATAGTTTTGGAACTGACTGAATTTATTCCCAGATTTGATTTTTTAAATCCACTCTATAAGTTTCATTTTTTTCTAATTAAAGATGTTAAATAATTGATTATTTTTAATTGTGCTTATACGTATTTTGATGGCATTGTGATGATCTTTAGCTTGGGTTCTAATGATTATATCTGTCGAAGTTCCCTAAAACCCCAATAACAAACCAACCATAATATTTAGAATGCTAAGGTATGGTGTGTGTGAAATATTTATTTATAAAACTAATTCAGCTACATTGTCAGAATCATTTAGGCGCACAAATTAATTCCAGGTCTTTTTAATATCAAATTAATATTTACAAAAAAATGGACTACATTTTAATTCATAAGAATATCCCTCATTATTTTATATAATTTTGCCACATCTTTCTGGTAATTCATGAATTCCTTATCGAAACAAATATGACAGCTTTTATTCGATGAAGTAATAATGCAATTTCGGACCTCTTCCACTGTTTTGGCATTTTTGCATGTTTTATGCATCACAACACCTTTAACAAAGCTGAACAAAATATTTTTCTGGATTTAGCAGCATTTTTTTCAACTGGAATTCGAAAAGTATACAATGTCAAATATGTTGATTTTTAGAAGCCATTGTGTTCAGAGTACCGTTTTGTGAGGTTATACCAACTGCTTGGCCAAGATATATACTGTTTTTAAATGTTCAGATTGGAACTTGAAAATCCTAACACAACGAAAATATTTTTTAATTTAAAACAGAGTTATTATTGATTCAATTTAAAAGAACAGAATTAATTTTTACGCTATATATATATATATATATATATATATATATATATATATATATATATATATATGCTGTTTTGAACTGTAAGTGGTAAGAAAGTTGGAATAAGTACATGAGAAGTACGTGGATGGGTAGGAAGTTGAGGGAGATTAATTACAATTTGTATTTTAGAGCAACAAATTTTTTTTTAGTTTGAGCATTCACCTTACTTTTTGATCACTCCTTGTATATATTGGATCAGTGTCAACGTTCATATACGATTTGAAATTGAAATTAAGGCGATTATTTTTTGCAGAAAACGGTTTTATTAATCAATTATGTATTCACTATCGTTTTTTACAATCATTTTCCAACTCTCAGTCAGTTGCTGGATTCCTTGTTTGTAAAAGTTGTGCGGTTTTTCGGCAAAAAAGGCAATGAGGTCATTTTTGATGGTCTCCATGGTGTCAATTTTTTATAGTTTAAACTGCTCTGCAGCGACCGGAACGAATGATAAACCGAAGGAGAAATGTTCCGGAGAATACGGTGGATACGATATGATTTCCCATTTAACTTCTTCAGTTTTTGAAGTCAGTTTTTCTGTATGTGGTGGAAGATGACCCCCATGCGATTGGCCAAAATCGGACGCTTTTTTTCAATTGCTGCGCTCAGTTTGGCTAGTTGTTGAGAGCACTTCTCCTGAGTAATTGTTTCGCTTCATAGGACCAGCTCAAAATAAACAATACCTTTACAATCCCATAGAACACACACAGCGAAACATTTATCGGATGCAAGCCAGCTTTAGCGACTGGTTCTGCTCCTTCATTCACTTGTTTCCATGTTCGTCTGCGTCGGGCGTTGATCTCAGTAGGCCGTCCAGAGCGATGTTGAACTTCGAGGTTAAAATCACCAAGTGGAAATTTAGCAAACCATTTCTTTACAATTGGAAGTGATGGTGCATGGTTCAAATAAACCTCCCGAATATTTTTCGTTGCCACGCCAACGGTTACTCATTTTCGAAACTCGTACAATATAACGTGACGAAGGTGTTTCGTTGTCCATTTTCAAAATTTTTTCTTACACACAAATCGAATCGAAACAAATGCGTCTAATGCTCAAATGATGGCTTTAACCTTTCAAGCGATACACGAGCCTTTTTTTTTGAAAGCGGTATAAGTCTATTTTTGGAAAAAATGAGTTAATGGTAGTTTTAGTCAGATATAGATATCTTCTTTTTATATTTATAATAATACAGTCAGTGATGTACAATATCCTCGTAAATTAATCAAAAGAAGTTTGTAATAAAAGTACAACTGTATAATATTTATAACTTTATTTATTTAGAAAGAAGTATCCAATTGATAAAATACAGTGGAGTGTTACGGGAGATAATCATTGAACGACACTCTCGTTTACACTGACTGGTTGTCTCCCCTACTCACAAAGAGACTCCAATGAGGGCAGCACTTACTAATCAAGTACTAATCATGACATCTCCCTTTTTTTTAAATAAAATAACGTAAAAAATTTATAAAAATGATTATTGATAATAATCTTTCATAGAACAGTTATTGTTAAAAATATTAGTACAAACATTAAATGAGAGACTCTTAAGTTACATAGTTTTTTAGATAAGAAGGTTGATAAACATTTCTCGTTCGTTTGCACATTTTAGCAAAATGATTTAACCCTTTACAATTATTACAAGTTTTACCGAACGCAGGACAATTTCTAAACGCATGTTTATTACCACACTTACTACATGATGATGCTCGATGATTTCCGTAGTTCTGCTCTTGTTGTGACGTCATTCTGTCTGCATTCCCTGGCTGCGTTGCTTTTTGCTCTGCTGCTGTGCTCGACGTCCTTTGGTTGTAGTTGCTGTAGTTTGGAGGTATGCTTCTTTGGTGCACTATATTTATTTCTTCTTTACCTCGTAGTGTTTCTATTCTCTTACTTGCCAGCTCCGCTGCTTAGCACATTTAAACACATTTATCTAATGTCAAGTCATCCTCTCTCAATAATCTGTCTTGCAACTGCTCACATTGTATACCACTCACTATTTGATCTTTTATAAGGCTATTTTTTAGTTTGTCAAATGAACAGTCTATACTTAGCTTTTTTAAGTCTGTCACAAAGTCATCTAACTGTTCTCCCGCTTTTTGTTTGCGTTGGAAAAATTTAAATCTTGCTACCGTTTCATTTTTTTTCGCTGTACAGTAATCCTCAAAAGCTTTAACCACTGTAGCATACGATTTTCTTTGCTCTTCTGTTAATTCAAATGTGTCGAATTTCTCTTGTGCCTCTTCCCCTAATGTGTGTAACAATATAGCTACCTTCACTTCGTCTTTTTTCCTAGCGATTCTATTCCTATCAAATAGCGAGT
Organism: Acanthacorydalis orientalis; assembly: GCA_034766995.1. Classification (NCBI taxonomy): domain Eukaryota; kingdom Metazoa; phylum Arthropoda; class Insecta; order Megaloptera; family Corydalidae; genus Acanthacorydalis; species Acanthacorydalis orientalis. Next base: position 11,317,699 of record CM068317.1, on the reverse strand, counting down.
AAATTTTTTAATCCACCTTTTCCACGTTTCTGCTACATTGCCTTCAAAGGTTAGATTTTCTGGAGGTTTTAGATTTACATGTGTTTTGACTTCTTGACCTGCACTGTTATTCCCTGCGTCACCTCCCGCCATCTTGTATTCTCACCTTTTGTCTCGTACTTTGTATGGTTATGCATTTCTTTATTTCACCTATTAACAATATATCTAACCCGTTACCGATTGCGCCATGTAATAAAAATACAACTGTATAATGTTTATAACTTTATTTATTTAGAAAGAAGTATCCAATTGATAAAATACAGTGGAGTGATACGGGAGATAATCAATGAACGACACTTTCGTTTACACTGACTGGTTGTCTCCCCTACTCACAGAGAGACTCCAATAAGGGCAGCACTTATTAATCAAGTACTAACCATGACAAAGTTGAATTGAAAAATGTTATCGCAGGAATGTTTTTGTTGAAAATGGAATAAGTTCATTCGTAATTAATGATAATTGAAAAAAAACTTTCTAATCGCATTAATTATTAATTATTACGACTTCAGTGTCCACTGTCTTTAAAGTCTTCACAGCAGATAATAGCTAATGGCCTAAAAACATAACGTCATAAACAAGATAACGGAGAAATTTTACATAGGATGAAAATATGCTGGATGAGGTTTAAATGGGATGAAACACAAAAAAATTTCTACGAAATACCTGTCGAAGAAAATGCGCAATTTAAAGTTCTTGATTTATTTGGAAAATGATGATAGCCTAAAATTTTTAGCAAAATTACTATGTTACCACTGTACATAATTTCAAGACCTATAACAAGAGAGAAATATAGAGATATGATGAGTTTACTGCCTTTCATACCTCCTACTCACCATAAATAAATCACTATACCAAGTGTAAAGGAGAAATATGATTGAAATTTGAATAAGATTATTATTAGTTACCTTAAAGAAGTAATTTACTTTTCATACTTGTTCATTTATAAATTCATTATAATCTAACTGAAATTATTTCTTAGCAAATTCGATTATTCGTTTACTTACACGCTTTCATTTTAATTATTATTTTTTACATTAAAAAATACATTGCAGAAAAGCTAACTTTAATTAAAATATAAATTTAAAATTGCTATTATTTATATTTTTCATAATTTGTTATTATTGAAAGTGGTACAAGTCCATCTGTAGCTAAAAAATCGTTTATTTTCTTTAACATTTCGATTAATTATTAATGGGTGATAAAATTTAACAAGTTTACAGCTCTAAAAACATTACACGAATTGATTAACGTTTGCCAAAATTTTTAAGTTGATTCAAACTCAAACCCTTAAATAGATCAATGTGTGAATAAATGTACTTATACCATTTAAAAACAACGGTTCATATAACATGACTACATTTCAATCACGAGTCCCGTCATAAAGGTATTCTTAACACCACCTAATTGAATCGTATACGAACTTTTGCACTGATCCAATATAAATATATGTATGTTTGTGTTTGTCTATGTATTTTCTTTCTCTATCAATATACGAGGTCAGACAATTAAGTAATGCGACCGATTTTTTTTCTCGGCCTGTGGTAACACTGCGAACCTGTAACTCTGCCACCGTAATAGCAGATCCCTACTCTCTCGATTGAGACCTTGACCACCCTCGTACGATCATTTCTTCGCCAGCTGTTTAGTGTTTTGTAACAACGCGCGAGTAGTGCATGTCACGAAAATGGAACAGCGAAATTTAGAGCAACGGTGCGTGATAAAATTTTGTGAAAAACTCGGCGAAACCGCGACAGAAACTTATGAAAAAGTGCTTAAAGTGTATGGTAGTGATGCCCTGAGTCGTAGTCAGGTGCTTCGGTGGCATGCCGATTTTAAAAAAGGCCGTGAGAGCGTCAAAGACGAGGCGCGGAGCGGAAGGCCAATTCAAGATGATTTTCTTCTTCGACAGTGATGGTAGTGATGCCCTGAGTCGTAGTCAGGTGCTTCGGTGGCATACCGATTTTAAAAAAGGCCATTTTAAAAAAGGCGATTTTAAAGTGAAAACCATGTTGATTTGCTTCTTCGACAGCAAAGGGGTGGTTCACAAAGAGTTCGTACCATCTGGACAAACCGTAAATCAAGTATTCTACTGCAATGTGCTCGAAAAATTACGAAAAAGGGTGCTCAGAGTGCGTCCAGAGATCGCGAAGACTTGGGTTCTGCATCACGACAATGCTCCATGTCACAGTGCGTTCAGTGTCTCAGTTTTTGGCGTCTAAAGGCATCGCAACGTTACCACAACCGCCCTATTCACCGGACATGTCACCCTGCGACTTTTTCCTATTCCCCCATATGAAAAAATTCGTCAAAGGTCGACATTTTGACCGGTCGAAGTGGGTTCCTCCTCGTGGTGACCGGGGGATCCAGTGTTTGTCGTGTAGTATGTTATTTTGAGCCTTTTCTTTTCTGTTTACCTTTTCTTTTTTTTTTCTTTTTTCTGGATTGTGTATAGGTGGCCTGTGTCCTCCACTAAGTGGGCACTTTTGCTCTTTATAACATGCTGACTCTCACTGGATGCGGAACGCCCACCCATGTGTTTGCCGTGCATGGAGACCTGTGTCGTTGGAAACGGGGATCCTGAAAGTTGAGGGAGCTCGTCTTTTTCGGATACTTATATTCGTGCCCCAATACACTTTTTTGGCCCTTGCTTCAGCTAAACAGGCGGCCCGGGGCTAACCCACCCCGGGTCAATCGGCTTCCGGTGCTCCTTATGAGACGGATTGGGTGACGGACCCGGACTGCAGGGACGCGTTTGGCTCGTTTTCCTTGTTTTTTGGGTCCTATATCATCTGGACAACCCTGGCGTCCGTACCGGTTTGCGGATACGGCGTCCCCTTGTTGGGCTCCGTGGTGGGTGGGGACCCAGGTGACGAAATTTTAAAATTTTCCCATGGAAAAACAAACAACCACACCCCCTCCCTCTGGGGTAAAGAGGAGACGACCCGTTTATAAGGGTCGTTTGAGCTTGACCAAGGAGAAGGAGGAGCTTGCTCCCCGGTTTCTGGTCATCTCCAGAAAGGAGGGAGACTTTTCGAAAGTTTCTCCCTTCCTAATACAAAAAGTTATCTATGGACAAATAGGCACGGTTAAATCAACTAAAAAACTAAGAGATGGGACATTACTAGTTGAATCTGTCAGCAATTCACAATCCAACAAACTGCTACAGATGACTAAGTTCTTTGAATACGAGATAAGTGTAACTCCGCACAAGACCCTTAATTCGAGCAAAGGGGTTATCTCGTGCTTCGATCTTCTCAACTGTACCATCGAGGAGATCAAAGAGAATTTGGCAAGTCAAGGTGTGGAGGACGTATCCCGCATCTTGACACGAAGAGATGGCGAACTAAAACCAACATCGTCCATCATATTAACGTTCAACACGCCATTTCTCCCTCCGAGCATCGACGCAGGAATTCATCCATTGAGAGTTCGGCCTTACATCCCGAACCCGATGAGATGTTTCCATTGTCAGAAATTCGGTCATATTTCTGACCGATGCACTGCAAAGACATCTATTTGCGCTTGTGGCAAACCAGTTCACTTGGGTTCCATCTGCAAGGAACCCATGTCCTGTGTGAACTGCGACGGGAGCCATTCAGCTCGCTCCCGCGACTGCCCTAAATATAAGGAGGAACGTGCGATTCAGGAGATAAAAACCATTCAAAGGATCTCGATCGCTGAAGCTAGGAAAATCTACATTCAAAGAACTCCAGTCGCGCTTCAGACATCTTTTGCTCGCGTTGTATCGAAACAACGCCAAACAACGAGCACCTCAACGCAGACATCGGACATGAGTACGCAGACTGCCGCGACTCCAGCGCTCGCTGAAGCACCACCGGCAGTGCCCATTACCGTGTCTGTCGTGAAGAAACCGTCCGTCGTCAAAGAATCAAGAGTAAAAACTTCAGAAGAAAAAATTGAAAAACCGAGGGAGTCAGTCCTAAAGACTCCCAAAACTCTCGATCTTACCCCCAATCTGGCTGCAATTGATCCAGATAAAAAAAGAGAAGGCTCCTCTGAGAGCCACAAATCTGGTCTATCGCTTTCCGCATCCACGATGGAAACATCTGGATCCGAAAGCGATAAAAAGAATACTCAGACCAAAAGACGACGAGATAAGGTTCGTTTGAAGCGATGAACCCGAAAATGAACACCTTGTTACAGTGGAATTGTAATGGTCTCACTACTCGCCTCGCGGAACTCCGAATGTTAATCTCTGACATCCATCCCGTGTGTGTCTGTCTTCAAGAGACACGTCTTAGAGACACCTCCTCCGTCACAATCCGTGGCTATAGCCCTTTTCGAAAGGACTATATCACGGATGATCGACCTCGTGGCGGAGTCGCAATATTAGTCAGGGATGACACTTTCTGTGAAGAGGTTCCGCTGAATACAACTTTCCAAGTTGTAGCTGTACGTTTGGCCCTACCACTCAGAGTCACAATTGTCAGTTTCTATATTCCTCCGGACGAGATCATCACTGCTGATCAACTCAGAATGATCTCACGTCAACTTCCGTCTCCCTTTGTCCTCGTCGGCGACTTGAACTGCCACAATCCCTTGTGGGGTTCATTGACGACGAACCGAAGAGGTGTAGCCATCGAGGAATTCTGTGACTCAGAATCTGTTGTTATTCTGAATACGGGAAATAACACACACTTCAGCGCTGCATCAGGCACATTCAGTGCCATCGACATCAGCTTGTGCAGCGCTACTATTTCCCCGTATCTTGAGTGGAACGTACATGAGGATTTATGCGGTAGTGACCATTTTCCCATTATTGTGAATTTGCCTGTCCGGCAATCCCAGCAGCCGAGATGTCGCCGTTGGCGTCTCGCTAGGGCCGACTGGGAAGCATTCCAAAACGCCCTCAACTTCGATCAGACGCACGAAGAAGACGTGGACTCCGTGGCAGAGGCTCTGACCTCGTCAATCGTCGAAGCCGCAGAGTTATCCATCCCAAAAACGTCAGGCCGGCTACGACGACCATCTGTCCCTTGGTGGTCTGAGGACTGTCGCATCGTAATCCGCGACAGACGCCGTGCCCTCCGTAGATTCAACACTGCTCCTACGGATGAGAATCTGATCGAGTTTAAGCGTAAACGTGCCGTCGCACGTAAAACAATAATGGAGGCCAAGAAGTCTTCTTGGCAAAGATACGTCTCCACTGTAACAAGTGCCACTCCGTCATCGGAGGTCTGGCAAAAAATAAGGAAAATTTCGGGTAAAAACGTCCCATCTCATACAACAGGCATTTTCGTAAACGGTGATCTCGAGGTATCCCCTCTACATATAGCTGAAGAACTAGCCGCAACTTTCCAGGCAGTCGCCAGTTCTGACAGCTATGACCTCCGCTTCTTGAAGCGGAAAACAGAACTGGAACGTCGGACAGCCATCGACTTCTCTGGTGGCATAAATGAAAAGTACAATGTCCGATTCAGCTATGCAGAATTGTTAAACTGTCTAAAAGAATGTAAAGATACCTCTCCTGGACCAGACACCGTTCCGTACGAAATGATCAGACGCCTGCCGTGCCTTTTTAAACAAAAAATTTTAGACCTGTACAACAAGATTTGGACCGAGAATGTCTTTCCGGCCAAATGGCGAGAATCCATCGTCGTCCCGATTCCAAAACCAAACAAGGATCTTAGACATGCGTCGAGTTATCGTCCCATCTCCTTAACTTGCTGTCTATGCAAGTTGCTCGAGCGCATGGTGAATCGGAGGCTTATGTGGTATCTGGAAGCAAATGATTTGTTGACTAACGTGCAGTGTGGTTTCCGCCACAACCGTTCCGCGATCGACCACTTAGTCAACCTTGAAGCTGCAATACAAGACACCTACATCTCCAGGCAACACCTCATCGCTGTGTTCTTCGACCTGGAGAAAGCTTATGACACGACATGGAAGTTCGGAATTTTGAAGACACTCCACGATTGGGGGCTGCGAGGTAACCTACCGCAGTTCGTGGAGAATTTCATGTTGGATCGAACGTTCAGAGTCCGTGTTGGTAGCACCTTCTCCTGCGCACACACCCAGGAGAACGGTGTCCCACAGGGCTCTGTATTGAGTGTAACTCTGTTTGCAGTGGCGATTAATGGAATAGCACAGAACATCCGTGCACCCGTACAGGCTAGCCTGTATGTGGATGACCTGGCAATTTACTGCCGGTCCAGCTGCATTGTCAGAGCCGAGAGGCAGCTGCAGCTCTCCATCAACCGCCTTCTCTCTTGGACGACAGAGAACGGGTTCAGGTTTAGCACACAAAAGACCACGTGTGTGCATTTCCACAAGTTTCGCAGTCTTCAACCTGATCCGAATCTATTCCTTGGGGACACTCGACTTGTTTTCAAGGAAACAGCCCGTTTCCTAGGGTTAACGTTCGATCAAAAATTGACATGGAAACAGCATCTCGCCGATTTGAAGGTCAAATGCAAGAAGGTCTTAAATATTATCAAAGTGCTCTCCAACAATAAATGGGGAGCAGAACGCACTGTCCTTCTCACTCTGTACAGGTCATTAGTTAGATCGAAACTCGATTACGGGAGTATCGTCTATTCTTCTGCCCGGGATTCGTATATTTCCACGCTCGACAGCGTACATCACGCAGGGATCCGCCTGGCTACCGGTGCATTCCGCACCAGCCCGATCCCAAGCATCTGTGCTGAAGCTGGCGAACCGCCTCTCAGCGTCCGCCGCCGGCAGCTCATCTTGAGCTACGTTGCCGGTATGAGCGGTAAGCGCCAACATATAAGCCACAGTGCCGTCTTCGATTGTCCCCGAAGACGTTTGTACGAATCCCGAATACGACCGACCAAGTCTCTTTGCCTCAGAGCAAAAGATATCCTTTCCGAATTGAGACTTGTTATCCCGAGAGTTTCAAATTTTAAACATTCTTTGTTACCATCTCCGTGGCTAGTTCCTCAGACGAGTTACCGTGACGATCTGACACTTCTCCACAAGTCAGACACCTGTCCAGGGGTGTACCAGCAACGCTTCTTTGAATTATACTCTATGTATCCCGGATACAAGCACATCTTCACTGATGGGTCCCGATCTGGGGACGCAGTGGGATGTGCGTTTGTATGTGAGAATGAGATACACGAGTGGCGACTGTCGCCGATAGCGAGCGTATTTACAGCGGAGCTCTACGCCATCTCTCGAGCTCTGCTTTTCGTCGCTTCTTCTGCTCACTCGAGGTACCTCATCTGTTCTGATTCACAATCTGCACTTTCTGCCATCCGCAGAATGTATCCGATGGATAATCTCGTTCAAGAGATACACAAGTGCTTGACTGGTATCGTCTCGTGCGGTAAATCTATCGTCTTTTGCTGGGTGCCCGGCCACGCTGGCGTGGCAGGCAACGAGAGAGCCGATGCAGCGGCCCGTCACGCGTCCAATCTTGCCCTCACGGACGTTCCGGCTGTTCAAGTCAACGACTTGAAACAGCATTTCAAGCGTCATGTCGTCGACGCTTGGCAGCGGGACTGGGTGGCGGTAACCGCTAACAAGTTACGAAGCCTCAAGGACTCGGTACGTGTCTGGAAGACGTCCGTCCGACCGAACCGAAGAGAACAAGTCGTTCTCACGAGGCTTCGCATAGGGCACACCAGACTAACTCACTCTTTTATCCTGAAAAAGGAGGGCCAGCCGATGTGTGACACGTGTGGCACCGCTCTGACGGTGTCACACCTTTTAACACGATGCGATCGTTATGCGAGGATTAGGAATAATCTGGGTTTGTCGGGGGACATCTCCATAATTTTAGGGGACGACAACGATGCCGCAGATCGCATTTTAACTTTCGTAAAGCAAACTGGACTTTTTAGCATGATTTAGTGTTCTTCCCAATCTTGATATATTTTAACATGTTGAACGTCAAACATGTTAGGCCATTGGGCTTATTTTAAAGTGTTTTTTACACAAAAAAAAAAAAAAAAACCTGTGAATCCTAATATCAGATCACAGTATTTTAAATGTCTTACCGTCCTCAAGAGTTCATCTCTTTTATTATATTTATACGTATTGTCGAATCAAGATTAGGTATTTTTACAGTCCAGTTCATTCCATGTGTTTTGTTTTATCTTTATCTCTCATTGAGAGAAATATTGCTTTAATGAAATATTCTTTAGCGTTTGGCACACATACATTAGCGTTTCGAATTAAGGGGTGATTCGAATGCAAGTGCGCAAACGGGGTGGGTTTTTAATTTATAATTTGTGTTCGGGCGCTAATGACCTCTGTTGTCGATGCGCCCTTAGCCCCCAATAATCAATCGACATTTTGACTCCGTTGAAGATATCCAAAAATCTGTGCCGAGGGTACTCGGAGAGGTCCCACAAGAAGTGTTCCAGAATTGTTACGAAAACTGGAAAACTCGCTGGAATAAGTGTATAGATGCGGGAGGGCACTACTTTGAAGGGGATCGCAGCGATGTACCTTAATTTTTAAATATACTCGATTTTTGAATTTTGTCGCATTACTTAATTGTCTGACCTCGTATATATATATATATATATATATATATATATATATATATATATATATATAATACATATATAATATATATAATATGGAAGGATGGATAGATATGATGAAAAAATGACAAACTAATTTAAAATTAGATTTGCAGGGAAACTTTGCTTTATTTATGCATATATATATACACATACATACATATATATAGATATATACTTAGAAGGATGGATAGATATGATGAAAAAATAACAAACTAATTTAAAATTAAAAAATATAGATTTGCAGAGTATCCTTGCTTTATATATATATATATATATATATATATATGTATATATACAAACATTCATATATATATATATATTTATATATATATTTATGTATACATGTATATATATATATATATATATATATAATTATGTATATATATATATATATATATATGAATATAAAGATATATATATATATATATATATATATATATATATATATATATGTATACACATACATACATATAGATGTATACTAAGAAGGATGGATAGATATGATGAAAAAATAACAAACTAATTTAAAATTAGATTTGCAGGGAACCATTGCTTTATTTATATATATATATATATATATATACTTATATATACTTATATATATGTATATATATAAATAAATATATATGTATATATATATATATATATACATATATATATATATATATATATATATATGTATATACCTATATATATATATATATATATATACATACAGATAGATATATACTTAGAATGATGGTTAGATATGATGAAAAAGTAACAAACTAATTTAAAATTAAAAAATATAGATTTGCAGAAAATCCTTGCTTTATATGTATATATATATATATATATATATATATATATATAACTATATATATATATATATATATATATATATATATATATATATATACATACATACATATATATAGATATATACTTAGAAAGATGGTTAGATATGATGAAAAAATGACAAACATTAAAAATTAAAAAAATATAGACTTTCGGTGAAACGTTGCTTTATATGGTTGTAACGAATATGGCCAATCCATGCACCGTTGAGATACAAGTCTGTAGTTATGAAACCCACCTGCGTTGCGCAAACTTCTCCAGTGTTGTTTACCCGTCTCGTTCTTCAGTATAGTCGAACCACTCAACCGATATTAAACGGATTCATTGAATTTGCTAGTAAAGTATCAGTCGCGTTCTGTCAATAATGTACGTGTTTTACGTTGTTTTCGTATAAATTGTCAATAGAATCGCGGTATTTAATTCATAAATCGCACGGAAACGCACGACGATGTGACAATGTACCGACTATTGATTTTTTATATTTTTAGGTTAAGGAAGTATGTATGTAAATACGATATGTGTTCAATCTGTGTGTGAAAAATCCGGCAGTTGAGATTTGTTCTCGAAAAAATAAATCAAAATAATACGAGTATAATTTAGTATCAATTTTAATGACTTATTACATTCCTGTTGTGTTTTGTATATAAAAAAATGTATGTAGTGGCAAATTAATTTGAATTGATCGTGCACATTGTTACGGATTTATGAATGAAAATATAAATAGACCGGACAGACTGTTCGCATTTTACTGAGATCGATGGATATTTCATGGTATTTAAGTGAATTTATATATTTTTCTTAAGTGGACCTGTGTTTTAAAACTCAAACAAAATGAAGCTACTACCAGTCGAATATTTAGGCTATACGGCTATGGACAAACGGTTTTCAAGTCCAATGTTACCATGGGTTATTACAGAGATTCGAAGACGTGGTACAGTTGATAAGGTCTGTATGCAATTGTAGTACATTTTGTAGATCTGTATATTTAATTTTGTGAAAATTTGGAAAACAATGATTCCATTTTCATCATAAATGTATTTTCACTTTCCATAAACCATACAATTTTTTTCGGCCAATACTGTATCCAAACATTGAAATATCGAACACATTTTTCTGTACGAGAAATTAAAATCAATTCCTTAAGTGTTAGCAATTATAATCCTAATCAAGTTTTAGAAGAATGAACTTTCTTCCTATTCTGATCGAAATAAATAATTATTATGGGGGAATTTTCTATATATTGAAGTAATTTGAATATGTATGGCTCTATTTGGTAATGAAACTTAATTTGTAAATTAAATTACCTTCAAAATTATTGGATAATAATATGTGGAAATAAAAATTAATTTCCGAAAATGACTTTAAAGTCCAAAATTATAATATTAACAAAACGTGTAGAATATTTTTTTTCTCCACTGGGAATGAAATAAATAAACGCCTAAACTATTTATTATAACGAACTTTCTGTATAATGAAATAATTTGAATATTTATGAATCTTTTTGTAGCGCAATTTAATTAGCATATTTTCATTACTATCTCAAGCTTTTGAAGATGTAAATTAGAATAACATCTTCCCACAGTCTCTCAATTTACAATCTTATGTAGGAGCAGATCGAATAAACAGGGGTTCGAGCATCCTTTACAGGGACGATTACTCAAAATGGGGTTCTATACTATGAATATAATAAATTAGTTAATATAAGATATTCACGAAGTAGTTTATTGACAAATTCCCGGATGAAATTATTTTTTAGATGCTTCTGATCATTTCTTTTCTGCACATTTGTAATGCATATATATATATATATATATATATATATATATATATATATATACGAGTATATACATACATATATATATATATATATATATACACATATATATATATATATGTATATATATTCATATATATATATATATATATATACACATATATGTATATATATATATATATATGTAAATATATATATATATACACATATATGTATATATATATATATATATACATATATATATATATATATATATATACACATGTATGTATATACATATATATATAGATATATATATATACATACATATATACATATATATATATACACATACATATATACATATATATATATATATATACATACATATATACATATATACATATGGAATTTATATATATATATATATATATATATATATATATCAGTTATATACTCGTGTATATATATATATGTATGTATATATATATATATATATATATACAAGTATATATATATATATATATATATACGAGTATATATATATATATATATATACATACTTGAATTTTAATAAATAAATCATTGTAATAAATATTCAGATTTTATCTGCTACCAAATGTTTTAAAGTAAATGTTGGTTTTATATTTGAAAAAATCTATTTTTCATTCCATTACATAAACGTTCACATGTGGATAGGTATTCACAGATTACTTTACTTCTTTTATTTATATCATCTTGTACAAACGGTTACAAAGCGATCCTTCGATTAATCTGAATTTATAAAATTTGTTCTATTATATAACGAATGAATGTAAAGTTGTATATTATATACTGGCTGGTGTTATTGTAAATCTCATTGGTGTGCATGTATTTTTTTTTTTTAGATACTGTGATGTATGGATTAATTACAATCTAACAGCTGTTATTTCATGTCGTTTTTTTCTTATGAAAAGACCGTCTCCAGTATACAGCAATTGTCTGATTACTTATTTTAGTGTTTAAGCAGATTTCATTACTACTCGGGATTCTAACGTATAAATACAAAATGTATTTTATCTAATTAAATATGAACTGTCTGATTTGTAATCAAAAGTTTAATTTATTATATCTCAAACAAGAAGTAACAAGTACAATTAATCAAAGTATGTACCTAAACTATCTACACAGTTCTGCCATCTTAAAGGTAGCTTGTTTATGACAGCAGCGAAGAAGTTTGGGGAGCGAGTGGCGATGAAATCGTGAAAGGCGTTTTCCACTGCTCGTTGAAAATTGAATATTTTTCCTTGTAAGAGTGGTTCAAAATCTGAAAGAAGTGGTAGTCAGTTGATGCAAGGTCTGGTCAATACGGTAGATGATGGAGTTTCCAAGTACAGCTCTTGTAGTTTGAGCAGCATTGTTCTGCGACATGTGGACGAGCGTTGTCTTGCAAGAGGATTGACCTGTCTCTATTAACCAATCTCTGTTGATTAATCGCAAGCATCCTCATCATTTCATCCAATTGATTGCAGTAGTATTCTCTGTAATCCATTGACCAGGTTTCATGAAGTA
>CM068317.1:11285000-11297500 GCA_034766995.1 Acanthacorydalis orientalis | reverse complement strand
CGGTTTGGAACACCGAGAAAAGATTGAAGGTAGGTGATTTGAAAAGATTATTAAATGAAAATCGATCGCAGATGCAAGAGAAATTCGTGGTACAATTTGGAATTGACGGAGCAACAGTTCTGAGACGATTGTATTAGAAGGGAAAATTTCAGAAGCTTGGAAAGTTGGTATCTCATAAACTCTCCGAAAAGGCATTACCCGCTGGCTCAAAACACGCATCTTGTTGCTTGCCAAGCAAAGTAAGAAGATATTTTTGTGGAAAATTGTTACCATTGACGAAATGGATTATACACGACAATGTACAATTCGAGAAAAGCCCGCTACCCACGACCCACTGCCCGTTATCGTGTCCAGATCTCGTACCATCGTTGTCTTGTCCATCGTTGTTTGTTTCACGGCTATAGCATCATGGGGCCGAACGTTCTGATGGAGAAGAATCACTTTTCGGCGATTTGATGCAACTGATGGTCGTTTTTGCATCAAATTATCATTCAAACGCTCCAATTGTTGACGATAATGTTCGGCGGTGATTGTTGTCTTCGGTTTTGACAGCTCATAATAAACGACAGCCTCCATATCCCACCAAATAGAGAGTATTGCTTTGTAACAGTGGATGCTTCGCTTTGGTGTCGACGTTGATGGTTGGCCAGGATCAACCTATAATTTTTTGCGTTCCGGGTTGTCGAAATAGATCCATTTATAATCTCCGATCATGATACGCCACAAGAAACTTTTCATTGTATACCTTGCAAGCAAAGGAATCGAGATGTTTAAACTATTATCAATGGCATTTTCGGTCAATTCATGTGGCAGCCATCCATCTCCCTTCTTTCTGGATCTTTCTCATTGCTTGTAAAAGTCGTAAAATGGTTGATCTATTGACTTCGAGCTGTTGAGTCAATTCTGTGAGTGTTTGAGCATGGTTTTCTTTCAATAGAGCTTTTGCAGTTGTTCATAAAAAAATGAATATTTGGGGTTTTAGGGCACGTCAGCAGTTGTTCATCTCCGAACTTTTTCCATTGACCTGGTCGTCGTTTGTCGTGAGCGTCACAATCACCACTTTTGAATAGTCAAAACCAGTCTCTACATACTGTTTCCGATGGAGCAGATCCACTATAAGTTTTCGTAAGCGATCGATGAGCTTCAGCTACACTTTTTTTAAAATCAAAGTAGTGTAGAAATACACATCGGAAAAACAAATTATCGCGTTCCATTTTAATTCGATTATAGAAAACCACTTGTGTAAACAAAGGATGGAGTTTGATGACTGAATTTTAGTGGGAAATGTTCACACTTTAAAATGACATAAGAGACATCTGTCACTGCCCATAGCATACGAAATCAGATCCATCTACACTTGAACAGCGGCTTTCAATGCAACATCGTATTAGTTTTAGATCTTATCTTCTGGTAATTCGATATATATATATATATATATATATACTCTGAATATATGCGAGGGTAACGCCAAATAGTCTCGACCAAGATATGAATAAATGTAAATAAAAAAAGAACAAACAAGATTTTGCTATTTTTCTACATAATCGGTCACGTCATCATCATCTCCGGTCACGATACGCTACAAGAAACTTTTATTTTATGCCTTGAAAGCAAAGGAATCGAGATGTTTAAACTATTATCAATGGCATTTTCGGTCAATTTATGTGGCAGCCATCCATATTTCTTCTTTCTGGATTTTTCTCATGGCTTGTAAAAGTCGTAAAATGGTTGATGTATCGACTTCGAGCTGTCGTGTCAATTCTATGAGTGTTTGAGCATGGTTTTCTTTCAGTAGAGCTTGCAGTTGTTCATCTCCGAACTTTTTCGATTGACCTGGTCGTTGTTTGTCGTGAACGTCACAATCTCTACTTTTGAATCGTCGAAACCGATCCCTACGTACTGTTTCCGATGGTGCAGATCCACCATAAGTTTTCGCAAGCAATCGATGAGCTTCAGCTGAACGTTTTTTTCAAATCAAATCATCAGTAGTGAAGAATTACGCATTGGAAAAACAACATGGTGTTCCATTTTAATTTGGTTATAGAAAAGTACTTGTGTAAACTAAGGATGGCGTCTGGGACTGAATTGTAGTGGGAAATGTTCACATTTCAAAATTACATAAGAGACATTTGTCACTGTCCATAGCATATGCACCTAGATCCATCGACACGTGAACAGCGCCTTTCAATGCGCATCTTATTACATTTCAGTAAGATAATGACACCAAGCACAAGTCGCCTATTGTAAGAGAATGGTTATTGTATAATCTGCCACGATAACTCCACACACCTTCATAATAACCGGAGATAAATGTAATTGAACATTTATGGGATTATTTATAACATCGAATAAGGAAATACTGTATAAGCAACAAGACGGAACGCAAAATAAGATAGCAGGCAGAATAGAATGAAACAGCCATGGAAGTTACTAAAAGTCTAGTAGATTTGATAGAACGACGCTTGAGGGCTGTATCGTAAAAATAAAAAAGAAATCTTACGAAATTTTAAAAACGCTTGCAGTTTATTAACATACAGTTTATTGACATAAATGAGAGACATCTGTTACAGCGTACGCACCTAGATCCATTTGACACGTGAACAGCGGGTTTCAATGCAAGCTTCTATTATAAATTTAAATATATATATATATATGTATATATGTGTGTGTATATATATATATATATATATATATATATATATATATATATATATATATATATATATATATTGGGTGTTGGAATTAATTCGTGGCGTTTTCTTCATGAAAAAAAGATCGTTTATTTTAAATGAAATTGAAAAAACATATCATTCAAAGTATTGTCCATCGTTAGCCACTACTTTTTCCCATTTTTCGGGCAGGAGACGAATACCACGTCGGAAGAACGCCTCGTCTTTAGATGCAATCCACGAATCGACCCATTTTTTGCAATCTTCATAAGAAGTGAGCTTCTGCCCAGACAGGCCATGACTCATCGATCGAAACAAGTGGTAATCAGAAGGAGCAATATCTGGAGAATACGGCGGATGGGGTACGACTTCCCATTTGAGCGTTTCCAAGTATGTTTTGACCGGTTTTGCGACGTGCGGACGAGCATTGTCGTACTGCAAAATCACTTTGTCGTGCCTTTCAAAGTTTTCCGGCCGTTTTTCCTTCAATGCATGGCTCGAGCGCATCAGTTGTAGTCGGTAGCGATCCCCAGTGAAGGTTTCATTCGGTTTGAGTAGCTCATAGTAGATCACACCCTTATGATTTTACCAAATACAGAGCATGAGCTTGGATCCATGGATATTTGGCTTCGCTGCTGGTGTTGATGGTTGGACGGGCTTAACTCATGAATTTCTGCGCTTGGGATTGTCGTAATTGATCTA
This sequence comes from Acanthacorydalis orientalis, assembly GCA_034766995.1. Classification (NCBI taxonomy): domain Eukaryota; kingdom Metazoa; phylum Arthropoda; class Insecta; order Megaloptera; family Corydalidae; genus Acanthacorydalis; species Acanthacorydalis orientalis. The sequence continues at coordinate 11,294,129 of CM068317.1, read as the reverse complement.
CTTTTCATCGCCCGTGACAATTCGATGCAAAAATCTCTTCCTTTTCTCCCGTTGAAGCAGCAGTTCACAGGTAGAAAAACCCCTTTCAACGTCCCTCGGTTTCAATTCGTATGGAACCCAATTTCCTTGATTCCCATGGCTTTAAAACGTTTTCCTACCATTGACAAGTCAACTCCCAACGATTCAGACAATTCTTGAAGTGTTTGACAAGGGTCTTCATTAAGCAATGCCTCCAATTCTTCATCGTCGAACTTTTTCGGCTGTCCAGGTCATTCCTTGTTTTCCGAGTCGAAATCACCACTTTCAAAACGTACAAACCACTTCCGACACGTTTGCTCAGCTAGTGCATGGTCACCGTAAACTTCCACTAAAATACGATGACTTTCGGCAGCACTTTTTTTCATGTTTAAGTAATGAAGTAAAACTCCCCGCAAAAACAAATTATCCGGCACGAAATTCGACATATTCGATAAAGTACAAAGTGTTGTTATTTACGCATCAACCAAATGACATATACTGGAACTGACGCCTAAAGACAGCTGTTTTACGGGGAATATTTGGTTAAAGACAACAATAGAAGAATATACTACCTACGCCATCTCTTGTAAAATGCTACGAATTAATTCCAACACTTAATATATATATATATATATATATATATATATATATATATATATATATATATATATATATATATATATAGATAGATAGATCCATGACGTCAACTAATTTCTTTGAGACACGAGGCTTCTGTGATACCCAAAATGTTAATTATTTCATTCGGTTACATGTATAGGCTTATATTTGACAAGTGGGCGAGCGAAGCGAGTAGGGGGCAGAGCCCCTTAGTTATTAAAATAAAGTGAAAATTTGCCGAGAAAGACAAACTTTTGCACACACCCAACTTTTCAATGTAAAATAGATCATAGCGTTGAAATTTGTATATAAAAAGATCTAATGGTAGACGTTATTTACTTATTCATATATAATATATACAGCCGTGTTTGGTTATATGGATAAATTAGTTTTAACATAATTAAGAGAACGAGCAGAATTTTTATATTATGAACCATATTTATGTAGCGAAAAAGCAGAAAGCCGGTCATATGAATATTAAATAATGTTGTCTTAGTTTCACGGCGCGTCGCTAAAAGGCTATGACATTGTCGCGTCTGTTGCTCGCCGGTTCGTGTACCTTCCCATTATATAAAGCAACTCCACGACTCATCCTCTCAGTGAACATAATGCAGGAAATATCAGCCTAGTGTCTGGTACTATTATACACCATGCGCTGTATTGAGCGCAATGGCATTAATCGGTGTTACTTTTATAGAATTTAGAGAAGCTATGTAAATTAGTACAACATTATTGATCGGTATTTGAAAATCAAGTTATTGAAGAACTATATTCGTATTTAACAGTTAGTGGCATTTATGGAAATACCATTATATTAATTAAGGGGACCCGGTGGTCTAGCGGCCTAAAATTGAAGCTATTTTAAAAAAATTTTTTCTATATGAGGGTAATGAATAATGCTTTCAAATTTTTTTACACTTATTTTATTACTAATAAACTACACAAAAATGAAAATAAAGACAAAAAAAAATTTTTTTTAAAATTAGAAAAATGATGCTGAAGTCTTCCTCTCTAAAAAAATGGAATTGCGTGGTGAATGATGATTTATCTCTCCCTCTGATCTGAAATAAAACAATTGACGAATTTTTAATTAGTATAAGTATAGCTATCGCAGGAAGTAGAATAATAAAAAAAAAAAAATTTGACAAAATGGCGCGTAGTCAAAAGTACAAGTTTGAAAACGACCAGTATTTTTGAATGTTTTGTTAATAAAAAAAATATAAATATTTTACGGAAACTATTAGTTCCGTAAAATATTTATTGTAGAACTATTCAGAATAACATATTAAAATTTCAGACAAATCGGTCAAGTAGTTTTTTTTTCTGGCCCCCGCAAGACGAAAAAAAGTAGTTTCGAGATAAACGCGTTTAAAGTTTCAACTGCTCCACTTATTCTTCTACCTACCTGACCTTCTAATGGGCTGTCGATCCTGAAATACTCTGAATTTCGTCATCAAATTTTAACAGTATATTTTTAAGATACTATACTTTCGAAAAAAAAAATCGATTTTTCGAAAATTCTAGACCACCGGGTCCCCTTAAAGTATATAAAGAAAGAAGAATAATTAGAATCTAAGACGGAGTGGCATTTTTTTGAAATGGTTTAGGAAAATTTACATCACTCAGCTAGGAAGATAGACGATTAAAAATCAAAAATTAAATACTAAACCCGAGTCTCAATGACTAGGTTATAATCCGTTTAACCACTCTGGAAGATTTAGTCCACAGTACGTAACCCCTTATTCTTATTGTTTACCACATATTTGAAACTTCGTGAGTGGCTTCATTTCGACGAGTCTACCACACTTTTCCTCTGCGAAAATTCTCGGTAACGTTGAGTTTTCAAATGCGCGATTCCGAAACATGTCAATTTTATAATGTTACGTAATGTAATGACCACATACTTTTTTTGCAGTGAAATTGAAAGATAATTCGATAAAAAATACGAAACAAAACTTGACCCACAGAAACAATCCGGCGACCGATAAGTCTACCGCCTGCTACATGTCGAAATAACGAGGTTGTGTTTTGTGACTACCATAGGTTAAATTTTTGCAAGATTGCTTAATAAATGAATGTCATTTTTACGGTAACCGGTATGGTGATTACCACGTGCCGGCCAAAAATCACACGTGATAGATGAGCATATTTTATCACCGAATATTGCCGTGTGCGACGAAAATATTGCGCCGTATTGCCGGTGCGACAAAAAAACGCGTTTGAAAAACGCAGCGTTACCGAGAATTTTCGCAGAGGAAAAGTGTGGTAGACTCGTTGAAATGAAGCCACTCACGAAGTTTCAAATATGTGGTAAACAATAAGAATAAGGGGTTACGTACTGTGGACTAATTCTGATAACATAATTCAAGAAACGAAATCAGTCGAAAAAGAGCCATCAACAAGAAATAAAACCAAATAAAATTTAGACTTCATAAGTTATTCGGACAAAAGTAATACAAATGAACTGTAAATTAAAGTCACATGCGTTTTTCTACTCAATATTCGGATTGAAAGGTTAAGAGTTACTCGTTTATATAACGATGAATAACTTGCAGTAAGACATGGAGTAAAAACAAAGTTGAGAGTGATAGTATTGCCATCAGAATTCGTAGAAGAACCAATAAAACATATTGAATGTTTATTGAACATTGTCAAAAAAAATGAATTGGTATTGTCTTTCATGCCTGTCTAGAATATTATGATATTGTTTAATAGCTGCTCTCAGCTTCATTCAGGCGCTAATTACCTCAGTTGTCGATGCACCCTAAAACCCCAATAACCAACCAACCCAGCTTCACTTTTTACTTAATATATCCTGTCCATTACATATTAAGTATGCACTTTTTAAATATTTTGCTTAGAAAATTAGTACATTGTTCAATATTTTTTTTTTAAAATGTATTTTTTTTTAAAGAAAAATGAATTAATAATTTATTGAAATTACTTGATAAAAGCCTAAATAGAAGTGTGCATTTTATAAAGTATACCTTATGTAATGGATTTATTCTAAAATAAAGATTGAATTTATAGAAAGGTTATTAAAAATTAAATGATTAATCTAGTCTTGCTTTTATAAGCTATAAATGTTATTTTTCTGAACAAAATTGTTTTTTTAAGTATTTATTGATCATTTCTGATTATTGATTATGCGTATTTCGATGGTGAATACCTTCTTTCTTGCAGCGTTAAGGTGCAGGAACTTATTTTATTAGTCTGAGAACAGTGATATACGTTCTCACCTCTATTGAAATGTGCATAAGCAGTGAAAATGATCAATAATGATCTAGTGACCATTTAGATATTTAATTTTGATACAGTTATTGAATCTTTCTTATCAGAATTTTTTGCATTTTGCAAAATAAGGGAGAATTCATTTGAGAAGGTGAATTCAGCCACAATTTCAGGACTCTGTTGTGATAAAATGACTTTCCGTTAGTACAACTGAACCGATTTGTACATTAATCCTTTCGATTTTGTTTATATATATATATATATATATATAATATTATATATGTGTGTATATATATATATATATATATATATATATATATATATATATATATACACACATATACATACAGTGTCTTCCAAAAGTCAGTTGAAATGAAAAAAATAACATAAAAAATGAAAAATTAAGCGAACAAATAAAAATGTCTCCAAATGAAACATTGTTCGTTAAATTTTAATTAATAATAGTCATTTTGATAAGGAATTAGCAATCATGCTTCAAACGAATCTTAAATTATATAAAAACTACTTCTAGGTCTAGTGTCAAAAGTTGATTGAAAATTATAAAGGAAATAATGTAAAAAATCAAAACACGGTTTTTTTTTAATTTTTAATATTTTGTGTGGCCTCCATTATTCCGCAGAACAACGTTAAGCCTTCTATACATTGATTCTAGCAGGTTTTGTAAAGCACCGAGAGACAAGCTACACCACATTTCCAAAATTTTGTCTTGAATTGTGTACTGTTGTGTCTTGAAGCTGCGGGGATCCTGCATTCGAACTCGTCCCACAAATGTTCAGTAGAATTAAGGTCGGGCGACATCGATGATTATTCAAGTACGAGGGTGGTCCCAGAAGTACCCGGCCTGACCTAGAGATGGCGGTAGTTGTTTGAAAAATATCACTGTATTAGAAAGTACACAATCTATAAAGCATATGTTTCAAGTTTGAGGACGCCACGTTGTTTAGTATTTGTTTGGAAGCCATCAATAGTGAACGTTTTCAGCGAATTTGTGAAAATGGAGAAAATTGGTCATCGTTACGTGATACAATACTTTTATTTGAAAGGCCTCAGCCCAACCAATATAAAAGCTGAACTGGATTCTACTCTGGGTGAGTCTGCTCCTTCGTGTACAACAGTGAAATATTGGGTAGCAGCGTTTAAACGAGGCCGTACGAGCTGCCAAGACGAGCATCGCAGTGGTCGACCAAATGCGGTGACGACTCCAGAAATGGTGAAGAAAATCCACAAAGCGGTACTGGATGATCGTCGACTGAAAGTGCGCGAGCTAGCAGACATAGTGGGCATTTCAAAAAGTGCGGTACATCGCATATTATCTGAAAATTTGGACATGAGAAAGCTGTGTGCAAGATGGGTGTCGAGTTTGTTCACACTCGAGCAAAAAAAGTGTCGTGAAGATGTTTCAATTGAGTGTTTAGCGAAGTTTCACAGCAACAAAGCAGAATTTTTGCGCCGTTTCATAACCATGAATGAAACACGGGTCCATCACTTCACACCCGAGACAAAAGAACAATCAAAACAATGGACTGAAAAGGGAGAACCGGCTCCAAAGAAGGCGAAGATCGTTTCATCTGCAGGCAAGGTCATGGCGTCGGTTTTTTGGGATGCGCGTGGGATAATTTTCATTGACTATCTTGAAAAAGGAAAAACTATCAACGGCGAGTATTATGCGAACTTATTGCAACGTTTGAGCGATGAAATCAAGCAAAAACGGCCGCATTTGGCTAAGAATAAAGTGTTGTTTCATCAAGACAATGCACCAGCTCACAAATCCGTTATTGCAATGGCCAAAATTAATGAATTAAAGTTTGAATTGCTACCTCATGCACCCTATTCGCCAGATTTAGTCCCCTCGGATTATTTTCTGTTCCCAAACTTGAAAAAATGGCTCAGTGGTCAAAGATTTCCCAACGCTGAAGAAGTGATGTCGGCAGTTAATAGGTATTTTGAGGAGCAAGACAGTTCTTATTATAAAAAGGGTATCGAACTTATTGAACATCGCTGGGAAAAGTGTATAGAGCTGAAAGGAGATTGTGTTGAAAAATAAATATATTTTTTTCCAAAATTTTTGTGTTTTCTTTGTTGGGTCGGGTACTTCTGGGACCACCCTCGTACATCAATGCCGTATGCTTTGGATCGTTGTTCTGTTGAAAAGTAAAAGCCCGATCCAGTTCTATTGTTTCAGCGGATTGGTGTAAATTTGCTTGTAAAACATTACAGTAAATTTGTGATGTCATTTTCCCCTCAATAATATGTAATCTGCCCACACTATGACACCTTCTCTTCCATTTTTTTACAGTTGGTTTCAGGGACTTGTTAATGTAAGCATTATCACTGTTACTTCGCCAAACTGGCATCTACGATTTGTGAAATATTTCAAACTTATTTTCGTCGCTAAAAATTACTCACTTCCAAAATTCCAGTGGTTTATTCACATAGTTTTTAGAAAAAAATAATCTTTTTTTTTATGGGTAGATGCCAAAAGAGTTTCTTTCTGGCCACATGACCCCCTCACCTTAGCATCGCGAAGACATCTTCTAATAGTGGTTTCAGGAACTGTAGTTCCTGATTCATCCAGTTGCTCTCGAATTTCTCTTACTTCAATTTTCGGATTAATTTTACACTGTCGTATTACACACCAATCATCGGCGGCAGTAGTGACTCTAGGTCACGCTGAACGTGGTTTATCTGCAAGGATCGAAACTTCTCTGCTCGTTTTTATGATTTTCCTTACTCCCTCGGCACTAATTTTGAATATTTTTCCAACCACACTATAATTTTTCAGTCTTTCATATTCACTCACAACTTTTGATCTTTCTTCGCCTCGGAGCCATTTTTTTTTTACTAATAATGGACAATAAATACGTTCTTGGAGATGAAATATGACGACTTTACTGTAAAATATCTACAAGAATGTATCAAACCTAAACAAATGGACCCTTCTCCAATGTGATTAGTGCGAGTGTTCGATTTCAACTAACTTTTGGCGCGTTGAATTTCTATTATTACATTTATTTATTATTTATTTATGCGAGCGATATGAATTTTGGGGAATACCCTTTTAAAATCAATGACGCTTTGTAATTATAAATCATGACTGTACAAGTTCGTGATGAGAAACCGAGCTATTAAACATTTATTTCAAAAAACTTTGGGATGGAACTGTATATATATATATATATATATATATATATATATATATATATATATATATATATATTGTCGTATCCCTCGAGCGTTGGTTGCCAGGACGGTTCCCTTTGTTGTTCTTGATGGTCGAACTTGCTAATTGATTTTCAGCTGCTGTCACCAGGGTTCATGTATACTTTGTCTAAAAATGTTTTGAATTACATTTAATTATTTAATTTGTTGTCTGAACAAATGCAGTCGATGACTGTCCAAACATCCTTTCTATATCGATTTGTTGGTTAGCAATTGGTCTCTAGATTGTTCTAGAACAATCTATTTATTCTATGATACTGATTTCGTAGACAGCTATGACTCAATTCGTTTGTATGACGTATACATATATATATATATATATATATATATATATATAATATGTATATATATATATATAATATATATATATATATTATATGTGTATATATATATATATATATATATATATATAATATGTATATATATATATATAATATATATATATATATTATATGTGTATATATATATATATATATATATATTAGGTTGTTAGAAAAATAATTGCGATTTATGACCTTCAAATTCATATAAATTTACAGCTTTTTTGATTTTCCTAGCTGTTTTAAATGACCTAGAACTATTGGATGACTGACGCCCAACTTTTGTGCAAGCTCTCGAATTGCTGTGCGTGGTTCTGATTCAGTTAACGCTTTCAGTTGATCGCTATGAACTGAAGAAGGACGGCCGCGACCTTCTTTATCTTCAAGGCTCTTATCCCCACCATGAAATTTTTGGAACCATCATTGCGCTGAACATTCCTTAACAGTACCCACACCAAAAGCATCGTCTACTTTACGACCAGTTTTTGCTATTTTACCACCCGTTTCTAATTCATACAAAAAACTGCTCTTATTTGCTTCTTTTCCATCTTTAATTCAATATCTCAATTTGAATCAAAATTAATAACAAAATCAAAGTCAATGTTACTCAAATACAAACCGACAAATGCACTTTAAAATGATATTAACATGAACACGATGAAATGTCACTTTTATTGAAAAAAGTATGGTTAGAATTCAGAAAACAAAAACAGCAATTATTTTCCTACATACCTAATAGAATCACCGTGCAAAAAACTAACAAAATCAACTTCTTATTGATGTCCCGTGTTCCGTATTCGTCGAATTTAGCAACATTCAAATTATTTCTTCTCCCAAACCTTACAAAAATCCTTAGCAGGAATGACATTTAGATGGAACGAGGGTCGTTAAAGAAAATGTATATTTTGAAGATATTAACGAATTGACGTATACTGATGACATAAAGCAATCGGAATATCTTTGAAATAAAGGCTTAGAGCCTTGAAATTAGGCTTAGAGATTGTATAGAAAAATAAAAAAAAATTTTTGTAGGGAAGACAGTTCAATTTAAAATTCTATAGAAAGTAGCAGAGTTTGTATGCGTTGTACAAGAATGTATTTGTTAGATATAATTTTTAAAATGTTAAAATATTTTCACATAATTTCACATAAAATATTTTCATATTTTCAATATGTTCACACTTTTTTTTCTGTAATTTATAGTTTTTATTTTATTCACTAGTTCAAACACTATAACTAAAATAACATAGACTTTTGAAACGTCAATACAAAAACCCTGATACATTAACAGGAATATATATTCGTAAATAGTAATAAAATATATAAATATATAAAAACCAATAATCTTTTTTATATAAATATCGAGAAATTGTCATTAACTTCATATATGATTAATGGCTTTGTAGTACTTTAGAAACCGATCAACAATAACTTTTTATCCTACAGAAAAGATTCACCATATAACAAAAAAAAAAGAAACAATCAGTAGAAAAAACAGATCATAAATAACAAACTCCTTGAAGAGTTTGTTCGTTTTGAAACTCGCACACATTTTGTAACCCAATAATTTATACATAAACATTAAATTCCTTTAGTAAAAAGTTTTAATTACGTCAAACTTCCATTAACAACAATAAATAATTGTATTCTAATCCGATTAGAAAACATACAAACTGATAGTTCTAAAAAAAAGTCGGCATTT
>CM068317.1:11277500-11282500 GCA_034766995.1 Acanthacorydalis orientalis | reverse complement strand
AATGAGGTTGATGACTATCAATGCGTTGGTACTACCCTCCATTACCTCGGTGATCCTGACGGTGCACGTTGATACCAAGGAGAGTATAAGAAGGAGAACGAACTCTGTCGATTGCCTATTGTAATCAATTCATAAAAACCGGAAATCGGATGGCGGCGCTAGTGTCGGTGAAAGGATATGCTCAAAGGTCGATACACACAATTCTCAGTACCACAATATCTGCTAAGAACAGCTGATTTCACAAATTAATTCTTTTTTCACACCACAAAAAAAAGATTTTGCTGTACCTTGCCGCTCTGAAGATAATAACATCGACAAAAATAGACTTTATTGAGACTACAAATTTTTTTTTATATCCCGTCTAGTCTTTGATAGATATTTTAATTAACATTCAAATTTTCTGACTAAAAATTCATGTTCTAAAAAAAATGTCTAATATATGGGATATTTAACTGTTTAGATTCGAATTTTGCATAATTTAGGTAATTTTTTTTTTACGTTAACAAATTCATGAGATCCTAAAAAGTACATTTATTAGTAAGAAGAATATTCTTCAATTTGAAGTATTCTCTTGGAAGTGGGCTGAAAATGTTCCAATAGTATTTAAGTCTATGAATTTTCTGGAATAATTTTATTATAACAGTATTTAAGGGGACCCGGTGGTCTAGCGGCCTAAAATTTAAGCTATTTTTTAAAAAAAATTTCTATATGAGGGTAATGAATAATGCTTTCAAATTTTTTTACACTTATTTTATTTCTAATAAACTACACAAAAATGAAAATAAAGACAAAAAAAAATTTTTTTTTTAATTAGAAAAATGATGCTGAAGTCTCCCTCTCTAAAAAAATGGAATTGTGTGGTGAATGATGATTTATCTCTCCCTCTGATCTGAAATAAAACAATTGACGAATTTTTAATTAGTATAAGTATAGCTATCGCAGGAATATAGAATAAAAAAAAAAAAAATTTGACAAAATGGCGCGTAGTCAAAAGTACAAGTTTGAAAACGACCAGTATTTTTGAATGTTTTCTTAATAAAAAAAATATAAATATTTTACGGAAACTATTAGTTTACTTCCGAGCGAGAGCTAGAACTATTCAGAATAACATATTAAAATTTCAGACAAATCGGTCAAGTAGTTTTTTTTTTTCTGGCCCCCGCAAGACGAAAAAAAGTAGTTTCGAGATAAACGCGTTTAAAGTTTCAAGCTTACCACTTATTCTTCTACCTACCTGACCTTCTAATGGGCTGTAGATCCTGAAATACTCTGAATTTCGTCATCAAATTTTAACAGTATATTTTTAAGATACTATACTTTCGAAAAAAAAATCGATTTTTCGAAAATTCTAGACCACTGGGTCCCCTTAATGACAAACATATTACATTGAAACAGGATGTGAAAAGAAAAATAAACCATTTGTTACTTTTTAATTGTAAATTATAATTTATGTACAACAAAGTTAAAATTGTAAAGAAAAAAAACACTTTATAATAGAAACTAGGTATGCATTGTGTATGAAAGCAGTAAATACAATAACTGAATTATTTGTTCCTTTTGACAATGAACTAAATATTATGTGTGATAAACTGTGAAGCACTCAATGTATAAGGGAATGTTGAATTTATGACAAAAGTTCTCAGTTCTTTTTTCTCTATTTCGCGAAGAGCACCTTAGACATCTTCAACTTTTCTCCTTTACACGAAGATGATCTCCTACATTCGTTAGTGATTTGGATGTTTTTGAAAGGCGTATATTGGTTGCGTTTTTTAAGTGTTAATTTTGATCTTTCTAGATCAATTAAATTCTCAGCAGTGAAAACTAAGAAGTCAAGGAATGGATCTTTTTTATGATTTACCTCACAGTAGGTAACATAGGAATTGAAAACAGATGTCATCAAAAACCTGTGAAACATTTTGATCCACCATTTATCGCTCTTTTTTATTATGATCATATAGAAAAACCAGTTGATAAGCGTGGTCTACGTCCCCCATTAAATATAAGTCCAGAGTATAAATGTACATGAAAATTAATAAAGCATAGAATAAGTGTCGAGATTTCCTAGCGCAGTTGGATCACGTGGTGCACTAAAGTCAGGAGCTGTATGCATAATAACATCATAAGTTTGGCACCTGCAAAATCTGCTCAATTTTTAAAATCTTAAATTATCTCAACTCAATGCAATTTTAATGTCAAAAAACTACATTAGGATTATAAGAAAAATTCTCTCTCTCTCTCTCTCTCTCTCTCTCTCTATATATATATATATATATATATATATATATATATATATATATATAATTGAAGACTAAAAAATCGACGAATTTTATTGAAATAATATTTTGTAAAGTATTTCAATTTGAATTAGATTTCTTTTAACTTATGTACATGTTGCCTATTTTCGGCATTGGTCGTTAGTTAATAAGTCATAATCAAGGTATGAGAAATAATCTATTTTTATTTAATATTAGGTTGGAAGTAAAATAATTGCGGTTTTGTTTTATGAATTCTAGCCTTAATTTCTTTTACTGAAAGTGTCATTTCATCGTGTTCATGTTAATATCATTCTAAAATGCATTTTTCGGTCTATACTTTGGTAACATCAACATTGATATTATTATTAATTTTGGTTCAAATTGGGCTATTGAATTAAAGATAGAAAAGAAGTAAATAAGAACAGTTTTTTTTTGCATGAATTTAAAACTGGTGGTAAAGCAGCAGAAAGTACTTGTAAGCTAAACTATATTTTTGTTGTGGGTACTGCTAAGGAACGTACGGTGCAATGGTGCTTCTAAAAATTTCGTACTGGGAACGAGAGCCTTGAAGATGAAAGTCGCGACTGTCCTTCTTTAGTTCATAATGATTAACTGAACGAACGAAACTGTTAAATCAGAACCACGTACAACAATTCGAGATCTTGTACAAAAGTGAGACGTTAGTCATCCAACAGTTCTAAACCACTTAAAAAAACTTACATTAAAAAATGTATCTGAAATTGTCATAAACCGCAATTATTTTTCTACCAACATAAATATGAATATTTTGAATTTCTTATTAAGGAGTAAATTTTGATCTTTTTATAAAATAATTTGTTCCTTTTGTTTAAATATAATATTTGGTTTTCAACTATATTTTTTCTGAGTAAAACAAAGTGAAATAAGTAAAGAATTAAAATGAACTAGTTGCAATAATATAAAAAATAAATAAATATTTAGTATTTATTGTGTACAGATGGTTTTTATATTCAATGCAAACGAGCTATTATTATTTTCATGTGATGTCTTTTATGTTTATATTTATTGTTTATTTCATCAATGATATCTTTTTTATTATCCTATAAAATTCTGATTAAATGTGAAGTTGATATTTGAATAATATGTTTTATTTGGTTCGTTCTCATTGTAACATTTAGAGTATAAGTGATTTGAAAACGGGGTTATTTGATGTAATATTACATATATTTTTCGGTGTTATTTTGAAATGGATCTGAGAACAGCAATTAAAACATCAACAGATCTCTTTAATTGGAACGAAAATTTTGTCCGGACGCAATTAGTGAACATACGTACAGAAAAAGAATGTTTTGATTTTTTAATATGCAGAGCATGAAAATTACAGTAATTTGATTTTGCGAACGACGACAATGTTTCTCATTTATTTAGTAAAATCCAGACCACGAAACTAATAAAATCGTTCAACGTGGAATTATTATTTTTACAAACTTGGAATTACTGATATTGTGTAAGAGATTAAAATTATTAAGTGTGAAATATGTACAAAACGCTCTATATTGTAAGAAGTTCTATGTAATTTTATTACAGTTATTCTAAAAACATACCGATTTCTTAAAATATTAATGCAATTATCATACCACGCTTTCGGTTTTCATCCACAATTAATTTCGAATTAATTTCTAAGAATATATATATATATATATATATATATATATATATATATATATATATATGACCTTGATAATTGAAAACAATACATGCTTCGCGCAGTACAAAAGAATTAAAATGTACAAATCGTTATGCGGTTTTATCGGTGATATGAATTCACTTGCGGTTTTCGAAGATAATTCTTGTAAATACAGTACGTGTTAACTATTGATAATGGTAAATACTGTAAACATATTATTTTTTTTATTTTGAAACCAATGAGTGTTACCTACTATCTCATATATTCAATTAATGTATTTTAAAGTTCATGCATGGAAAGACTAGAAACTACAAAATTGCTTTTTCTGATGATTTTCTATTGGGACTTCATCAATGCTAACCCCAATGTTAACATCAGTTTGATCCCTTGCAGCTGTTTACTTGTACTTATTGTTACTACGTACAGAATAAAACATACGTACATCATGAGTCTCTGACAGATGTCCATGAGTACCATGTTTAGAATATATACATATATGTGTATGTATATATATATATATATATATATATATATATATATGTATATATATATATATATGTATATATATATATATATGTGTATATATATATATATATATATATATATGTGTGTGTGTGTGTATGTATACACAAAGGTGATTTAATTTAGGCTTATACATGGTGGTATTAGAAGGGGGCACAAGGGTTAAGAAAAGTCATATTATTTTTTATTTAGTATTTTAGTTCAATTCGATACTAAAATGCAATTGACCTAAAACAATAAATAGGGAATAATTTGTGTTTTTTTTAATTTTTGTGTTTTTTTAATACTTTTTGTGTAGAAGCTTAACTTCAATCTCTCCCTTTCTCTCTCTACATATATATAATATATATATATATATATATATATATATATATATATATATATATATATATATATATATATATATATATACAGATATAGGTAATTCGATTTAGGCTTCGACATAGAAGTATTAAAAGATGACACAGAGGTTCAGAAAGTCATATTCTTTTTTTTAATATTTTAGTTCAATTCGCTATTAAAATACAATTGAACTAAAATACTACATCGGGAATAAC
>CM068317.1:11270000-11275000 GCA_034766995.1 Acanthacorydalis orientalis | reverse complement strand
AAAAAAATTTGACAAAATGGCGCGTAGTTAAAAGTACAAGTTTGAAAACGACCAGTATTTTTGAATGTTTTGTTAATAAAAAAAATATAAATATTTTACGGAAACTATTAGTTCCGTAAAATATTTATTGTATAACTATTCAGAATAACATATTAAAATTTCAGACAAATCGGTCAAGTAGTTTTTTTTTTCTGGCCCCCGCAAGACGAAAAAAAGTAGTTTCGAGATAAACGCGTTTAAAGTTTCAACTGCTCCACTTATTCTTCTACCTACCTGACCTTCTAATGGGCTGTAGATCCTGAAATACTCTGAATTTCGTCATCAAATTTTAACAGTATATTTTTAAGATACTATACTTTCGAAAAAAAAATCGATTTTTCGAAAATTCTAGACCACCGGGTCCCCTTAAATATTATTATATAGTTATGTCACTGTTGCTAAATGTACTTCTACAATTGACTCTTCCTCTCATTCCACAAACTATAAATGTTTTTCTAATCAAAATTGTTGATTAAATGATTTTTGATTACTGCACTAGTGCATTTCGATGGTGTTGTCTTATCCCCAGTGTGTTAAGGTACTGAAAAGTCTGTTTGGACTAGTGTTCTGATAATAATGACATCACAATCGAAATTCGCAGAAGCAACAATCAAGAATGATCATTGATAAAATGTTCTTTCAATGCATTTACATCTAATTTACAGCTCTAAATAATTTATTTAATAATGTTCACATCAGGCAAATCTGTAAGAAGTATATTTAAAAAGATTATCGTACTAAAACGAAAGATTGGAAAAATTCATCATTAATATAATATTATTGTTTTTGAAATCAAAAGAATGCTTTTTTCTTGTAACTTTTATATACCTTATCTGACTGGACAAACAACATAACAAGAGACTGAACTATAGATAAAGCCATCAAAGAAAGATGCACACAAGGCAGAAAAGCTATTTCCTCATTGAAAAGTGTACTATGGGACCAGAGCATCTCAAAAGACAATAAATAGAGAATCTATAACACCATAGTAAAAAGCATAGTGACATACAGCAGTGAGATATGGCCGCTAGAGAAAAGATCATAGAACATGCTATTGACAACGGAAATGGATATCTGGAGAAGATCGGCAGGAAGATCAAGAAAAGAACGGATTAGAAATGAGAAAATTAGAGAAATCATGAACGCTGACACCACCATAGTGGAAGACATTCGAACTAATCAATTGAGATGGTACAGGCATGTTCGATGGATGCAAAAAGAGAGACTTCCAAAATAAGTGCTCTTATGGAACCCCCAAGGTAGAAAAAAAACGGAAGGCCAAGAAGAAGTTGGTCAGAAGGAATTCGAGAAGAAATGAGAGAAAGGGATCTAAAAGAAGATCAATGTAATGATAGACGGCAATGGAGAATGGATATCGGAAGACGTCGTAGAACGTTATAAACCGAAATTATATATCTGAGTGGACAACTCTATCTACACAATACAGTTCTTATACTGTTGTTTATTTCACTTTAACTTTTTCATTTCACAAACTAAATAAATATTATCGGTCAAGAGTGGTCAAGGTTTATTTATCGACCATATTTGATCAGAGAGATTGTTGTGATTTGTGAGGAGACAGAAAAGGTGTTGGCGAAGAGACTAGGCGAAGAAATATATTACTAATAAAAAGAATAATGAATATAATGATACACACACACACACACACACACACACATATATATATATATATATATATATATATATATATATATATATATATATGTATAATTATATACATAGTTTTAATTTATGTAGTTATTATCCAATGAAATCAGAAAAATGTATTTTTGATTTCCAAAAAAAATGTACCTTAATTCACTTTATCCGTGTACGAAGATTTTAAGTTTATCCAAACACTGAATAGATAAACAATAAAATATTGCATCAAAGGTGACCTTCATTGAAGATCACGCGAACAACTAAAACGAATATCGAGAGGAAGACCGGTAATCAATCTGACACATTACATAACGACAACGCGACATTAACCTCAATCATATTCAGATGTTTTGTGTGTGTTTTTTTCCTTGCCCACTTATAAACGTCTTTAAACAAAACAATCACGTTCTACCGGATTGTATAAATTAAACATAACGCATCGACACACAGGTAAATCGTTTGACGTCAACGATGCTGAATCGGTAAACAGTTTCGGTGTTGGATGTATGCAGATACTAGAGAGTATTAGCATACGAATGATCATTCCAATATATTAAACCGAGGCGCCGACGTACAAACATTAAATTAAATTGGACACGACGTCGTTGCTTATGTAAGGATGCTGAGATGAATAGATCTGTTGCACCTGTTGGGTTGTTAATAATGGAATAGGGTGGTATTTCGTCACTCGTTTCATCTTCGTGAACTGGATATTAAGTTCTCAAGCAATCGATAATTTAAGAACGAACAACAGGCCGTAACAACAACGGGAAAGATTATTATTATGATGTGAGATTTTGTTATGAATATTGGATAGTTTTTGTTGTATATTCTGTTATTGGATAAAAATCAAACAAAATATTTTAGATCAATCATGAGAACCTTGTGGTCTGTGTACTATTTTCATGACTAATTAATGACGCCACGAAGCTGTGAAGACAATATTTTCATCTTGACATCACTAGTTCACATTAGTTTTATAAAAGGGAAGATATACATACATAAATACATACATATATATATATATATATATATATATATATATATATATATATATATATATATATATATATATATATATTGGGTACTAATATATCAAGTTGCCTAATTTCAATCAGAGGTAGACCGCGATTGAGAAAGGTTCTGTGCAATATTTTACAAGTTCAGCTATTTGGAATTACCTAATATACTGTACACTTCAATTGTTTTTAAATCCGGAGTTATTGTTGTTATTTTTATTTCTTTATACTCTTTAACAGGATGGTGTCCACAAATGATTTGTGTCTACTTTTTTTATATGAGTTTAAGTTGGGACATACTGCAATGTTAGCTGATAGAAATATCAATGGAGATTTCGGGAAAGGATCGGCTATCTAGAGAACAATTCAGTTATGGCTTAAAAAATGTCGTTCCGGCAATATGAATCTCGACAGTGAGCCTCGAGGAATGCCTAAAACCATTGTGAACGAAGAATATTTGAGAGCCATGGTGGAAGCCAATCCACATACAACAGTTCGAGCTCTCGCATGTGATGTAAGTGTTAGTGTTATGGCTGTTTCTCGTCACCTCGCTGCAATAAGAAAGATGAAAAAGCTGGAATAGTGGGTGCCGCACGAATTGACAGACGGTCAGAAACTGAGACTCTTAGAGGTGTGTTCTTCATTGATGATTCGAAACAATAAAACACCATTTTTAAATCTAATCATTACTTGTGATAAAAAGTGGATTCTGTGTGATAGAAAAAGATCTGGACAATGGTTAAATACAAATGAAGCTCCATGGCACGCGCCCAAGCCGTTATTACATCAAAAAACACTTATGGTTACTGTGTGGTGGACAAATAAAGAAATAATCCATTATTCTTTTTCAAAACCAGGCGAAGCAATTACGGTTGATTCATGTTATCGCGAAATCGACAAGATGAATGAAAAATTAAAAACAAAACAGCCAATGCTAATCAATAGATATGGGCCAATACTATTGCAAGACAATGCTCGACCACACACACCTCGAATCACAAATTTCAAATTAAATTCATTGAGTTATGAAATTTTACCTCATCCCCCCTATTTATCAGGTCTTTCACCAACAGACTATCATCTTTTCCGCCACTTGGAATCTTATTTAAGGAAAAAAAACTCGAAACCAAACAGTAGTATAAATTGGATCCTTGATGGTAGCCTCATATTCAGCATAAAAATTACATTAGCCACGTTGTGCCTAGCTGTCGAACCTGGTTATTCTTTTTTTACCTAATGACAGTGATTTTGGAGTTACTGAAAAGAACTGTACGAAAACATGGTCATATATATGTACCAAAGAATACTTGAATATGTTATTCAATCCAGCATGAAATTTTCAGTAATAGAAGTACAAACCGGGGAGATTTTTGAATTTAAAAAACGGTGGCCTCAGTTTTACAAAAAAACTGACTGACTGTTTATCAACTGACTCATTGGGGAAGAGTTCCGAAAGACCTGAAAAAATTGACTCCTTCAAGGTTGGTCGGTTATTAGGGTTTTAGGGCTCTTCAACAGCTGAAGTCATTAGCGCCCGAACACAAATTATAATTAGAAAACATACCCTGTTTGCGTACTTGCTTCGAATCACTCCTTAATTCGAAACGCTAAACCATGACTGCCAGACGCATAAGAATATTCCATTAAAACAGTATTTCCTCAAGTGAGAGATAAAAAACACATATGAAGGAACTGGACTGTTAAAATACCTAATCTTGATTGGACAATATGTATAAATATAATAAGAAGAGATGAACTCTTGAGAACAGTAAAAAATTTAAAATACTGTGATCTGATATTAGGATTCACAGGGGTTTTTATGAAGAACACGTTGAAATAAGCTCGAGAGATTCACATTTATGTTGACACAACATGTTAAAATATCAAGATTGGAAACACTAAATCGTGTTTCTTTAACATATATGAGCTTTCAGTACGATGCTAATATAGCTGGGATGGTAGAGACTGAGAAATTGGTAGATGCTTCACCAGAAAACACATTCCAGCTACTAAAACATACTACAGGTGTGATATCACTTCTGTCTGCGAAAGTGTATATGGATCGAAAACTTCGATGAAGTATAAAAAATTAGACAATTTAAAACAAGTGAAAGATACCATCTTTGAGGAATATATGTCATTTTACAACGAAGTATTCAACTGGTCAACCGAAGAAATGGTAGAAACTCGACTAGAATCCGATAGCGAATATGATTATGCACCTTAAGGGGACCCGGTGGTCTAG
Source organism: Acanthacorydalis orientalis (assembly GCA_034766995.1). Classification (NCBI taxonomy): domain Eukaryota; kingdom Metazoa; phylum Arthropoda; class Insecta; order Megaloptera; family Corydalidae; genus Acanthacorydalis; species Acanthacorydalis orientalis. Next base: position 11,270,035 of record CM068317.1, on the reverse strand, counting down.
CGGCCTAAAATTTAAGCTATTTTAAAAAAATTTTT
>CM068317.1:11257500-11265000 GCA_034766995.1 Acanthacorydalis orientalis | reverse complement strand
TCAAATGAATGATGGCGCCATCTCATATAAATTTACCAAACTTATCAAACGACCCTCGTACAAGTACACAATGTGAAAATAGGATGAAAATCGTATTCACTATGGTAGATTCGATGATTATTAGACTAGTATATGTTATGTAATATAAAAAGAGATAAGGCAGTATAATAAGATAGTATTGAATAAATAAAATTGTATTGCTGCAAGTAAATAAATTCAGAATGTTATATAACTGCAATAAAACATAATTCTATAATCAGATTTGATTTTGTTTATTTATTAACTTTTACTAATACAAAATGTAATACAATATCAATGTCTAGTACGCTTTTTATTGTTTACTTTTTTTTTCTAAACTTGAACCCATACACAAAATATAAACAGATATAAGTATATTACTATAGAACTCTGAATGCATAGAAATCTTTGGTTATAATAGCATAAGTTTCATGAATACGTCATTAACTTAAGTGACGTAACACTTTTGTAGTCTACAGAACCATATTGTTAAGTTTTGCGTTTATTGTTGTATACATGACAGACCGGATTTGAGATTAAAGGGGAATGTATTGTATAGATATTGTTTTATAATTCTGTGTGGTTTATATAGGACTGGATCGACTATACAACCGTTCAGAATGTCCTGCAGAGCCGAATGACCCAAATGAGCCTTTTGTGAACACCAAATTACTTAATATTCTTTCATTTCTATAGTGACGGGCATGTTTTAGAAAAAAACAGAGACGAATTCCTTTTTCGATTTTGATTTACACAGTCAGAGTGATTCCAATTTAGCAATCTTTAAAAATTGAGTGCTCTCAAACTTTATATATCTAACAATTTAAAAATATAATTACTGTTTGTTCGAGGTTTGGTTAAAAATGGCCAAACTGTGCGCATAGCTCAATATTTTATAAGTGGAAGGAGAAACTAGTGACATGATATGGTAATTAGTTATGAGTTGATTGACAAAATACAATTGACAAAATCAGTGATGAGTTCGTATTGAAAAAATAATTTTTTTGAGAGTTGTAGTGATCTTTGTAGTTAAATGTTTTTTACTCTGATGATTTTCAGGATGGAACTGAACGAATAGTAGCGTGTTTGGGATTTTTTTTTAAAAAAATGTGGAAGGAGTGAAACGCTACAACTTTTGGGAACGAACTTAGAAGATTCTCTGAATCGGACATCGTTTTATGTGTGTTAAGGCGTTTTAAGGAAGACAGATGTTCAATTAAAGACGATGAAAGACTGTATATGCCTCTAAATTTCAAAACCTACAAAAAAGGTTATCGAAGTTCGTGATTTTGTCCATGCCAACCGGAGACTGACTGGTAGAGAACTTGAAGAACAGGAGGAATATGATATGAATTGTACCGAAACCTTTTAAACAATGTGGTTGTTCATGAGTGTTGTTCCGAAATTTGTTTCTTGTCATGATAACGCACTACGTCATGGTTCTATTCTGAACCATGTTAATGTAGAATATATTCTTATAAATATAGTTTCATGGCACTAATCCGACTATTTTTCGATTAAATTTCGTAATACAATTTAAAAAGAATGTATTTTCATTAAGGACACTCTTCAATGTGCTGAGCTGAAATACAAGCAGGAAATTTGTTTGGGATAAAAAATTGTTTTCAATTACATATCTATACGAGGGTGGTCCCAGAAGTACCCGACCCAACAAAGAAAAAACAAAAATTTTGGAAAAAATATATTTATTTTTCAACATAATCTCCTTTCAGCTCTATACACTTTTCCCAGCGATGTTCAATAAGTTCGATACCCTTTTTATAATAAGAACTGTCCTGCTCCTCAAAATACCCATTAACTGCCGACATCACTTCTTCATCGTTTGGAAATCTTTGACCACTGAGCCATTTTTTCAAGTTTGGGAACAGAAAATAATCCGAGGGAGCTAAATCTGGCGAATATGGTGCATGAGGTAACAATTCAAACTTTAATTCATTAATTTTGGCCATTGCAATAACGGATTTGTGAGCTGGTGCATTGTCTTGATGAAACAACACTGTCTTCTTAGCCAAATGCGGCCGTTTTTGCTTTATTTCTTCGCTCAAACGTTGCAATAGGTTCGCATAATACTCGCCGTTGATAGTTTTTCCTTTTTCAAGATAGTCAATGAAAATTATCCCACGCGCATCCCAAAAAACCGACCCCATAACCTTGCCTGCAGATGAAACGGTCTTCGCCTTCTTTGGAGCCGGTTCTCCCTTTTCAGTCCATTGTTTTGATTGTTCTTTTGTCTCGGGTGTGAAGTGATGGACCCATGTTTCATCCATGGTTATGAAACGGCGCAAAAATTCTGCTTTGTTGCTGTGAAACTTCGCTAAACACTCAATTGAAACATCTTCACGACACTGTTTTTGCTCGAGTGTGAGCAAACGCGGCACCCATCTTGCCCGCAGCTTTCTCATGTCCAAATTTTCAGATAATATGCGATGTACCGCACTTTTTGCAATGCCTACTATGTCTGCTATCTCGCGCACTTTCAGTCGACGATCATCCAGTACCGCTTTGTGGATTTTCTTCACCGTTTCTGGAGTCGTCACCTCATTTGGTCGACCACTGCGATGCTCGTCTTGGCAGCTCGTACGGCCTCGTTTAAACTCTGCTACCCAATATTTCACTGTTGTAAACTATTTCACTGTGGTACTCCTGGGACCACCCTCGTATATTTCTCTCTCTCTCTCTCTCTCTCTCTCTATATATATATATATATATATATATATATATATAATGGACGTGGTATTCGTCTCCTGCCCGAAAGATGGGAAAAAGTAGTGGCTAACGATGGACAATACTTTGAATGATATGTTTTTTTCAATTTCATTTAAAATAAACGATTTTTTTTCATGAACAAAACACTATGAATTAATTCCAACACCCAATATATATATATATATATATATATATATATGTGTTTATATATATATTATATGTATATATTCTATATATATATATATATATATATATATATATATATATATATATATATATATATGTTTATATATATATATTTATGTATATATATATATATATGTATTATATATATATATATATAAATATAATATATATATATATATATATGTATATATATGTATTATATATATATATATATATGTATGTATTATAATATATGATTTGTTTGTGGCTTTTCTCGAGTCAAAAGAATTCATGACACGTTCCAATAAATCCAATATATTGTTTGCAGATATGTGTGGGCATCGAAGACGGCACGCTGCAGGCATACGACACGAACTTCGAGCAGCAGTTCACGCATAACGTCGAACACATGGTACGGTTTTCACGCGCCACCACCGACAGTCGTTCGTTCATGTACCTGTTGCGTGATCCGACCAATCCATTACTCTACTGCCACCTGTTTAGAGCCACACGGAACGAGGACGTAAGTCAGATAAATTTTTAATAATGTTAAAGATGAAATCCGACGACGATGTGTGTAATGTTGCGTGATGTTTTATTCGCATGTTTTGATTTGTTTCCTTCTCGCAAAGTCGACAGGGAATTTTATCACCGTTTCAGACTTGTTCGTTTTGTAACAACATATTTTTTAAGGTAGCATAAATTGAGAATTTATTTAATAGTCACTACATTTCTCAGTGATATACTTTTTCTCATTATTAGTTAGTTAGTAATTGTGTATTGGTATCCACTGAAATGTTTTGATAAAATTAAAATAGTGATTTTTATTTTCACATGAAGATATATAATAGGGATGGGCAACTTTTTCGAGAGCTATATATAATACCTTTCATACATTTTTGAATGTTCAAGAACCACAGAAAATATTATTTTAAAACTGTATCTATTAGGTTGGTAGAAAAATAATTGCGGTTTATGATCTTCAAATTCATATAGAAAGCCGCAATTATTTTCCTACCGACTTAGTATAAATAATAAAAAATACAATATATAGTAGTCCTACCCACCAAAGAAGAATTTGTTTAATCTTTACTCGTTAAAGACTTTGACTGCGTCTTAATTTTTGCAGTTACTGTCAGAACTTATTCTGTTTCGGCCAGCGCGAAAAAATGGTTATATTTCTGGTGTTTTTTTTAATTATCTCGCTTCCTATTGTACCTAGAAAACAAATTAAAAAAAAACATTTTGCAGGGAATTCAATTCACTACAACTTTAGTTCTTATACTTTTTTTCATGCGATGAATATTTTTTTTATTTATTATAAATAACGGTAAAAAAGTTTTTTTTGCATTTTTCTTCTTCATTTTTCTCCTTTTTCGTACATTTGACGTCAAAGATACCCATTAACACAGTTGTAGAGCATGAAAAAATCTACAACTTTCATATAAAAATTTTTTTTGTGCGATAAATATTTATTGTTTTACACTGCTGTAAAGGCCACGTGTTCCGTGGCGCCGAACTGTACAATGTGAAGCGATATTACAGTTCCGAACATATGGTACACACGACTTTTTGCAGCGGTATAAAACAATAAATATTTATCGTACAAAAAAAGTTTCGTGTGAAAATTGTAGATTTTTTCATGCTCTCTAACTTTGTTAATGGGTATCCTTAACGTCAAATGAACGAAAAACGAGGAAAATGCAAAAAACGTTGATACCTGTTTTTTGAAATAAATAAAAAAACATTCATCACATGAAAAAAAACATGAGAATCAAAGTTGTAGAGAATTAAATTCTCTACAAAATGCTTTTTTAATTTGTTTTGTAGTTACAACAGGAAGCGAGATAATTAAAAAAACACTTGAAATTTAACTCTTTTTTCGCACTGGACGCGACAGCGTAAGGTCTGATAATATACAAAAGTGTAATGAAACTCTACTAACCCCCCTTCTCACCTACACTATCCCATAACCAGGATTAGATTGTCCATTCTGATGCAATATTCCACAGTTAGATCCACTGGATTATATGTAAACACATTTGATTCTTATGAACATTTGTTGTTTAGTGTTTAATATTCTTTAACATATTGCTAAAAACAATAAAATACTATTCATTTTTAAGATAGTTAAAATAATAAGAGAAGATTTTAATTATACATACCGTTATTAAGTTAAAATGTTTGGAATTAGTCAGTTATGTACATTGGGAATTCTCACTGTAATCAATTTAATTCCCGGTTTCAAGCCTTATTTATATCTAAAGTTCAGAGGTAAAAGTTTGTTGTAATTTAATCGTAATGCAAATTAAAAATCGTTATGTAATATCTGTAATGTAATTTAAAAAAAATCTTACAAGAATCCTTAGCAGGAATGAAATTTAAATGGAACAAGGATCGTTAAAGAAAATATCTATTTTGAAGATATTAACGAATTGTGGTATACTGATGACATAAAGCAATCGGAATATCTTTAAAATAAAGGCGTAGAGCCTTGAAATTAGGCTTGTATAGAAAAATAAAAAAAAATAAGTTTTTTGTATTTTTTTATTACCTGATTCCAAGAATTTGTTGAATACTGTTCGTATATGTATTAGAAAGATAATTAAGAAAATTATAGTCTATAAACGATGATAACAAAAATAAATAACAGGTGAGCTGAAAATTTCGTAGGCTGACACATAAATGGCGCTACTAGTATCAAATCCATATGATTTTTAGTTAGCCCTAACCTTCAAAAGACGCGTGTATAAATTTGACAGCTGGTGCACTATTAGTATCTGAGTTATAGCATTTTTAGTGAAAGAACTTTTGTTACCTTGAAAAAATGGATAAAAAGGAATTTCGTGTGTTAATAAAGCATTGCTTTTTGGCGAAAAAAAAATACTGTTGAAACCAAGGCTTGGTTTCTTAATAAACATTATTCGGACTCTGCACCAGGAAAATCAACCGTAGAGAAGTGGTTTGCTAAATTTAAACGAGGCGAAATGAGCACCGAGGACGATGCACGCAGTGGACGCCCCAAAGAGGCTGTTACCGACGAAAACACCAAAAAAGTCCACAAAATAATTTTTGATAACCGTAAAGTGAAGTTGATTGGGATAGCTGAGTCCCTAAAGATATCAAAGGAACGTGTTGGTCATATCGTGCATGAATATTTGGATATGCGAAAGCTCTGTTCAAAGTGGGTGCCGCGCGAGCTCACAATCGACCAAAAACAACAACGAATCGATGATTCTAAGGAGTGTTTGGAGCTGTTCAATCGTAATAAATCCGAATTTTTGCGTCGATATGTGACGATGGATGAAACATGGCTCCATCATTTCACACCGGAGTCCAATCGACAGTCAGCCGAGTGGACTGCACGTGATGAACCGACTCCAAAGCGTGGAAAGACGCAAAAGTCGGCTGGCAAGGTTCTGGCATCAGTATTCTGGGATACTCATGGTATAATATTCATTGACTATCTTAAAAAGGGAAAAACCATAAACAGCGACTATTACGTAGCGTTATTGGAGCGTTTAAAAGACGAAATCGCGAAAAAGCGGCCTCATTTGAAGAAGAAGAAAGTGCTGTTTCATCAAGACAATGCACCGTGTCACAAATCAATGAAATCGATGGCGAAATTGCAAGAATTGGGCTTCGAATTGCTTCCGCATCCACCGTACTCTCCAGATCTGGCCCCCAGCGACTTTTTTCTGTTCTCAGACCTCAAGAGGATGCTCGCTGGACGGAAATTTTGCTCCGATGAAGAGGTAATCGCCGAAACTGAAGCCTAACTAAAGTTCTTTCACTAAAAATGCTATAACTCAGATACTAATAGTGCAACAGCTGTCAAATTTATACACGCGTCTTTTGAAGGTTAGGGCTAACTAAAAATCATATGGATTTGATACTAGTAGCGCCATTTATGTGTCAGCCTACGAACTTTTCAGCCCACCTGTTATAAGTATAATAGGGTCTCGATAATTCAACCTAAAGGAATGACCAGATTAATTAATAAATCCAGATCAGAACGAAAAAATATAATTTACATCGAATTTCAGTGCATGAAAAAACAGTTACAAACAAATTGGATAGTAATATCATTTTGAAAATTAAAATATTTATAATATTGACTCTTAATTAATATAAGGTCAGTTTTATTTTATTCTTTTATCGATCTTCTTTCTCTATTTCTAACATAACTCGTAAATAAAAATAAAAGATTTCAGTAATTCAATCTTTAAAAAACTTAGCGAGTTTTATATAACAAAAAGTGAGAAGATGCTATCAATTTATTGCTTTTATCAAAGATGTTATCGTTTTTTTAAAAAAAGACACTAATAATATAAAAAACAAAACCTGATATTTTATATAAAATAAAATTTTTCGTCGTAAAATGTAAATTTATGAATAGAAAACAGTTTGACGTCACAATCAATAATTCTTTTAATCGTTTTACAAACATGTTTTACTAGCAAACAGATTCAAAGTTCATTTATCCAAAAATATCTCCAATCAGAATAAAATTATAGTACATTATTTTATAAAAAAGTGATTTTATAAAAAAAATCTTTACAAAAACTCCCGTTCATAATATTAACACAC
>CM068317.1:11232500-11252500 GCA_034766995.1 Acanthacorydalis orientalis | reverse complement strand
CCTATCTGACAGACGAATTAACAATTTAGTTGTTTTTTTTCCTGTTGTGCTATTAATAATACACATTCGACGCGTATATGAAATCCGTCGTTTTCTATAAACAAACGTATCAGTTCTTCGTATTGTTGTGTCGATGATGTCATTTACTTAACCGATGCACGATTAATTTTAACTCGACAGTACGCCAAAAACGTGCTGAACATGTATTCATCGTTGGTATCTATATCGTGTCTCAGATGCGTAACGTGTGAACATAAAATAATTAGTATTTAATTGTTTAATTACAGATAGATTCGGTTGATTAAATTATTTAATTGGAGGTCGTATGATGAGATTTTTGCACGGTTGTTAGTTCAATAATGAATACACTCTTCAGAGTCATGCTTTTTTATGTCTTTCGTCTTTATTGACAGAACATTTCAGGCTGGTAGGAAAATAATTACGGTTTTTTTGTTTGTTTTTGTTTTTTTTTGTTTTCTGAATTCTAACCTTATTTTTTTATAGTGAAAGTGTCATTTCATCGTGCTGATGTTAATGTCATTTTACAGTGCATGTGTCAGTCTGTATTTGAGTAATATCTACTTCGATTTTATTATATATTTAGATTTAAATTGGACTATTGAATTAAAGATGGAAGAGAAGAAGATACGGAGGTCTTTTGATAAGTTTGGTACCAAAAACGCACCAACAAACCAAAAACTAGCACACGAAAGGACATTTCAACCCAGTGTTTGGTATCGAAGAAACAGTCAAAGCAGTGGATAACGACTGGTGAAAATGTACCGAAAAAAGCGAAAACCTTTTTCTCGGCTGGGAAGGTGATGGCCACTGTTTTTTTGAGATTCTCAACGAAGAAAAAAATGATAACAGGAGCCTATTACGCAACATTATTGGACCGTTTGAAAAAAGAGTTGAAATAAAATCAGTAAAGATTGGCGCAACTAAAGAAGAGGTGCAAGTGGAATCAGTAAAGAAGTGGTCTTTCAGCAGAGCAATGTACTGTCTCACAAATCGACTGTCGCAATGGCAAAATTGCATGAACTAGCCTTAGAACTGATTCGTTATCTACCCTATTCTCAGGACTTGGCCCCATGCGACTTATTCCTCTTACCAAACCTGAAAAATTGGCTCGGTGGGATGAAATTCTCGTTAAATTAGGATGTAATCGCCGTCGTCAATGCGTATTTTGCAGACTTTGAGAAAAGCTATTTTTCCGGCGGGATGAAAAAATTAAAAAGTCACTGGATCAAGTGTATAACCCTCAATGGATACTATATTCATAAATTAATTCGATTTTTTGAAAAAAAAAACGATATTTAACTTATTTTTTTGTCATACTTATAAAAGACCCTCGTAAGAGCAATTTTTTGTATGAGTTCACCGACTTTGGTTTCATTATTAATTTTAATTCAAATTGGACTGTTGAATAAATGATGGAAAAGAAGAAAATAAGAGCAATGTTTAATATCATTTTAAAGTTCATTTTCCGGTCTGTATTTTGATAATATTGTTTCTTTTTATTATTTACTTTGCTTAAAATTAGGCTATTGAATTAAAGATAGAGAAGAAACAACTAAGACAATTTTTGTGTAAATTCAAAATGGTTGGTAAAGCAGCAGAAACTGCTCGTAATATAAACTATGCTTTTTGTGTGAGTACTCTTAAAGAACGTACGGTATTATTCCAAAAAAATATCCTGGGGACGAGAGTCTTGAAGATGAAGAAGGTCGCGGACGTCATTCTTCAGTTCATCTTATCAACTGAAGGGGTTAGTTGAGTCAAAATCATGCACAATAATTTGAAAGCTTGCATAAAAGTTATACATTTGTCATCCAACAGTTCTAGATCATTTTAAACAGTTAGGAAAATCAAAAAAAGCTTGACAAATGGATGCCGTACGAACTAAAAGAAAATCAAAAAATCACCGTTGCGAAGTTTGTTCCATGCTCCTTTTATGCAACAGAATCGATCCATTTCTCGATCGTATTCTAACGTGTGACGAAACGTGGACCCTTTACGACACATATGGGAAACCTCTGTCCTTTTACCTCTTTTGATCCGGCCCTAATCTAATTTCAGTGAAGTTTGTCTGATTCACGGTGGAAGAAAACTAGTGTGTTCTATAACTCACATTAACCTTAAATTTAACGTAATCACATTAATCATAACCTTAAACTTAATCACAGTCAATTTAAGGAGTATTTGGCAGATCTATGTTCAGATTATGAAGATGTGTCTTATTATTGTGAAGTGAGGTGGTTGAGTGAAGCTAAAATGTTAAAACGATTTTATGATCTGAGGCAAGACTTTGCAGATTTTATGGACTAAAAGGAAACACAACTAACTAAATAAAAGATGATGAGTGGGTGTGTGATTTAGCATTCGTTGTAGATGTCATCGGATACCTTACTGAACTTAATCTTAAATTGTAAAAACAAGGACGATTGGTTCATGAACTGCATGTACATTTCAAGGCTTTTTGTAATAAACTTAGCTTGTTGGAAAGTCAGATAAGACCTGAAAAATTGTTATCATTTTCCTATTCTAGCAACTCATAAAAATATCCCTTATGATTGTTATGGAGATGAACTGAAGGCACAAACAGAACGATTTGATACAAGGTTTGCCGACTTCAAAAACAAAGACTCCCACATTCGCTATATTTGCTTGTCCGATGGATGCGGATGTAAATAATGTACCAGAAAACTTACAGATGGACCTGATTGAGCTTCAGACGGATTTGGTGCTGAAATCACAATTTAACAATATTACTTTGACGGATTTTTATAAATTTTATTTGATGCCAGAAAAATATACCAATTTACGCGCCTTTTCAAGAAAAATCATTTGTCTTTTCGGCAGCAAATGTATGTGCGAACAGTTTTTTTCGAGAATGAAATACAACAAATCAAAAATTAGGACAAGAATAACGGACGAAAACCTCGAAAATGCTATGCGATTATTCTTAAGTAATATTAACGTCAATATTAATAGTCTTGTAGTTCAAGTGCATGGCAAATCTTCATATTAAATTGTTATGTCGTTGATTATATTATCAAATTTATGTAGAGCTTTATACCAAAGGATTATATTGTAAATAAATGAAATGTGACATAGTAACTTTTTTTTAATTCATGTAATATTAATTTATTTCATTTAATAATTTGGTCCGGCCCTTACCTCGGAGACAGAATGGTAATTTGCCCCCCGAACTAGGAAAGGTTACCCATGCTTACTTCATGATAACAGAAAGCAGTATGGATAATGGTTCGACAAAAATGAAGCCCAAAAGCATTTTGCGAAACCGAAATTACATCAAAAGAAGATTATGGTGACTGTTAGGTGGTCTGCGCTCGGTATAATTTACTACAATTTTTTGAATCCTGGCGAGACGATAAAGCTGAGAGTCTCTGTTAAGAAATCGACAAAATACACTAAGAACTGAAACGAGTAATCCCTGTACTGGTCAATCGAAAAGGTCCAATCCTGCTGCACGGCAATGCACGACCATACGTCGCACGATTGACCCTCCAAAAGTTGAATGAATGAGGCTATGAAACATTTTCTCATCCACCATACTCACTAGACATCTTGCCGACAGATTATCACTTGTTTAAACGTTTCGACAACTCAGATAAAGGTTTTCACCAACTAAACTGCTGCCGAAAACGCATTTCGAGATTTTATTAACTCCAGAATTTTACACCACGGGATTGAATAAACTTATAATTGATTGATAAAAATGTCTAGATTCTAATGGTGCTTATTTCGATTAATAAAGTTAGTTATTAGTTGACAAAATTGTATATGAATTTGAAAATCATAAACCGCAATTATTTTTCTACCAACTTAATATTTAGTGTTATTTTACATCACAGTCACCAAAATTCTTCACGTAGGGGATTGAAAATTTATATGAAAGATGATAACATGTCTTTGATAATGTCACTGACTTATTATTGTTTAAGTAATAAAAACCTATTTAAGAGTTAAATTTGCCTTTCTATTTAAAATTGATTACTAATGGGTAGCTTTAATAAAACAAAGAACGATTTAAAAACGGTAATCTAAATCTACTTATATACTCGTATGAGCCGCTCACAGGACAAATCGATTAACTCCATAAAACAAAAAGTGAAGACATATGATGAAATAATGTACACTGTTTTTTTAAAATTCCCTTTATAATATAAATCTAAATAAACATTGTAGAATGCATGAATGCAGATGTAACTCTTATGTAACGATATTTAAAACGAATAAGATAAAATAGCCTTAGAGTAATCGCCACTAGTTTCACCATTTTTGTGTGAATAGGGGAGTTAATCGATTTGGCAAGTGAAAAAAAGTAATAACGTTAAACTCAGTGTTCAAATTATTATTTTTTTTATTACAGAAAAGGTTATTTATCGTACATTTTTTCTTAAAAATTCTTTTGTAAAAATGAATAGTAACTGTTTTGTTACAATATATTATTTGTTATTGATTGATCCAATATGAATGATGTCTTCTTCGTCAGCTATATATGAGGTCCCATCATTTCGATTTGTTCTTAAGTTTGTATAGTAATCATGTTTAACCGGAGGAATGAATTTTAGCAGGTCCATCATGTATTTCCTCTTTTCTCTTGTAACACTTCTTCCTATAGGATATAACAAAGGCCTGGTCTACATTTTTCAGACCTAGTGATCTACCTGCTGCAGATTTTCTTATATTAATGGTATTAACTTCTGAATCTTCGTTAAAATCATATGTGAATTGTATGAGGTGTGGTTTGGACCTTTCTAATTGTATCCAATGCATTTTAAGCCAATTTATTGGAAACCCTGTAACGGTTACTTTTCTGTTAACGATTGAATTTTCTTAAGGATCTGCTGAGAAAAAATCCTGATGAGTCATTTGGATGACATTGAATGGCGCTTTCTTTTTACAATTTTTGATTATATTTTACCAATCATCAGGATATAAACGTTTCCTTGGGCCGGGATTCCTATTAGTAAATCGTATTGAAGAACCATCAGATTCACTTTTTTCCACATCCAAATTTTTTTATTATTAGTCTCATCCATCTTGGTTGACGGTATAATTTCTATTTTTTCTAAAACGAACAAACGTTTAATTTGAAATAATTGTTTATTTATTCACAAGTACTTTCTTCTGAGGAAGGCAGACCGAGTCAGACTGTACTTTTTTCTGATGAAACAATACTACACAATTTATGGGTTTGTTTGTTTTTTTCTCAAATTGTCATATCACTATATCAGCAAATACTGATTGTCAAGAAGGAGAGGAATAGAATAGAATGCGATAGGATTTAGGAATATTAAAATTAAATCATGATAATCATGAATTTGATAGAATGTCAACATGACTTGCCTACGTAGGTTATCAACAAGACTTGAGTCTGTGGCAATCAGACTGCAGCTTACTGATATATTTTACTTTATTTCTGAATAAACACTCCTAACCAATTTACCGTTATCATTGCGCACTTGCTGCTGCATTTGAATAATTGCAGCGATTTACATTTAGACTACGGATCAGGTTAGTATTAGGATTAGTATAGGATTAGGTATTAATCAGGTTAGCTTCTGAAATAAATTATTAATTATTCAATGGCCAAGTAAAATAGCCATTTATTGATGTTAATACTTATCATTAGGGAGATATGTTATAGCTGTAAAAAGTAGAGACGCGATCAAGTCTTTGAAGCTTAAATTTGAAAAAAATAAAAAAGTGGAGTTAATCGATTTATGCTGTGAACGGCTCACATGTTAATAAGAACTTTGTATCATCAATTCTAACTATTATTAATATTTATTTTTCACATACACTTTGTATTAGGTAAACTACTCCAATTTTAATGTATTCATATATTTGTAGTCATGTAATGAAAAAATATTTCAGTTGCATGTTAACTCACAATAATATTATACTATTTTTTATTGTCCATATATTATTTAAATCTTATTATGTGTTTCAGAACACACACAGGCACACACACACACACACATATATATATATATATATATATATATATATATATATATATATATGTAGACGTACTTGCGTGACAATCAGTCTATCAAGATTTTAGTTAGTATTCGATCGAAATGTTTTACATGGAATCTAGTTTATGTATGACAGAATCAGTAAATAAGAATTTTAAGGAAAGACAACATAGATTTTGTAACTTTTTGTATAATTTTGATGTTTTATTGTGCATTTAACCAATAAATCATATCAAATATCTAAATTATAAGTAATTTAGTGTAGAAATAGGTTTTCTAATCAGATCAATAATAGATTAAATTCAACAAGTTGTTATATACGAGGAGTGATCAAAAAGTACTGTGGATGTTCGAATCATTTTTTTTCAATTGAAATAAAATACAAATTAAAATCAGTTCTGCTCAAAATACTTCCTTCCCGATTATCACGCACTTATTCTAATGTTTTTGTCACTTTTCGAAATATTATTGGGTGTCATTCATCGTGCGTGCCTTTAATTGCGCTGTCGTGGCTGCTTCAGACTCTCGAATTGTCTGGAATTTTTTTTCCTTCATTAATATTTTCGTTTTGGTGAAGAGACAGACATTGCATGGTGCCAACTCTGATGAATACGATGGATGGGGACACGCCGTAATTTTTTTATCCAATAAAAATTGTATTAGAAGCGTTTTCATGATGGAGGATGAAACCGTTTGTATATTTTTTTACATTTTTTTTCTGAGCATATCGTTTCATAAACGTTGTAGTACGCCATTTCGGTGCTTAGAGATCAATGTTGTGTCTTTAGGAACAAATTTCGCTCGCACAATCCTTCTAGATTGAAAGAAAAAACAATCAACATCACCTTGATGCTAGAACTTCATTGATAAGCTTTTTTTGCACAGAGCGAACCGAGTGATTTCCGATGAGTATTCTGAACTTGGTCTCAGGATTATAACCGTACACCTAAGACTTATCTCCAGTGTTGACACTTCTGAAAAAGTCTGAATATAAAGTAGCACGATCACACAACTGTAACGAAATTGACGAATGCTGTTTCTCTTGTCCGGGCGTTAAAACGGGTGAAACGAATTTTGCATTGACTCGCCCCATGTTCAAACTTGTCTTTAATCAGTTAACTGTGGAATTTAGTTTTAAAAATCCATCACGGGGTGCGTAACTGAAATCAAGCAGTGACGAGTATACACGTCGAACGCAGGGTAATTGCTCCCATTATAAATTTTATCAAACGAGTAAAGAAAAACGAAAAAGCTATTCTTGTTTAACTACCTCTTACAAAGCCATATTTAAGTCCAAAGTGCAGGAACAGACTGAATGCTGCACCAGATATGAGAATTCAACTTTATAATATTGTGCCTGATGTCAAAAGAATCTGTAATTCAAAGACTCAAAAATATCAAAGTCATTAAGAACGCCATTTTACAATATATATATATATATATATATATATATATATATATATATATATATATATATATATATGTATATACACACACTCACACACTAGTTTATTTTAATATTTTTATATGTTTTATTTTAAATAATTAACATTTGAGAATAATTGTTTGTTTTTTTAAAAAAATGATAATTAGATCTGGAGAATAAGGTGGGTGAGATAAGGTTTCATAACCCAGTTCATTTATTTTTTTTTTAAGTCATTTGTGAGACGTGTGGTCGGGCGTTGTCATGAAGAAGAATTGGTCTTCTTCGATTGACTAATGCTGGCCGCAAACGATGCACCTTCCCATCCAATTTTTCAATTTTCTGGCACTATTTTTCTACTGTTATTATTTCACTGGGATTTAAGATGTTGTAGTGAATGATACTACTTGCCGACCACCAAACAGCGACTTTTTTCATGAATCTTCAGTTTAGGAAACTGTTTTGGTGCTTCTCTTCGGTCTGTCTACTGCTATAATGACTTTTGACTATATGTGACAATACGGTCAAGAAGGAGATCATTTTTGTGACGCAAAAGAAACGTAGAGAATCGTCAAATTGCTTAATGTTCGTTTAGTTCACACAGCATCCATTTATTAAGCTTTTCTGTTTTTCCAATTAAGCTCAAATGTCGAACAACTGTTGAATGATCAACATTGAGTTCTTCTACCACCTCTCGAGCTATTTTACATGGGTCTGTTTCAATAATGGTTCTTAAATCATATATAGCTGAAGGACGCCCATGATCCTCCTCATCATTAAGGCTTTCGTGTTTATTACGAAATTTTTGGAACCAGTGTTGAACTGTACGTTCACTAATTGATTCTTCGCCAAAAACAAATTTGATATTTCGAGCAGTATTTATTGTTTTACGTCCCAATTTAAACTCCTATAGTAAAATTGTGCGAATTTGCTTTTTTACGACTAATTTAAGAGGTTATATCCAACAATACTAAAAAATGAAAAGAATAAACATAAGCTGAAATCAGTAGTGCTAATTTCATTGTTCACAATGATTTATCATATGACTCTAACAAAAGATAATGGTAACTAGAAAAATCGTCGCCAAACTTAAAATGATAAAGCCGTAATTATTTTTACACTAATTTAATATATATATATATATATATATATATATATATATATATATATATATATATATATGAGTTTTATAAAAATTGTGATCTTTATATGCATTGTATAAGGAATATCTAAAACCTGTAAGTATTCAAAAAAAACGCAAAATGTAAAAAATCATTTAATCCCCCACTTAGTATTTTAATTCAATTATAGCTTAATATATATATATATATATATATATATATATATATATGTATATATATATATATATATATATATATATGTATATATATATATGAGTTTTATAAAAATTGTGATCTTTATATGGATTGTATAATAAATATCTAAAACCTTATAAGGAAGATATAAAGTTGTGGATTATTAGGGTAATTTCTGGCTAAAATTTAAACTTTTTTTTACTAGACAGATAAGATAACGGTAACTAGAAAAATCGGCGCTAAACTTAAAAGAATAAAAACCGCAATTATTTTTGCACCAACCTAATAGATACTGCTAACATTTTTTACACTGCCGAGTCGTTTCGCTGCTTATATTATTTTTTGAGGATCCGTGACATCTCTTTGCAGGATGTTATTTATTTACCAATGGAACGTATATGTTCAGGAAAATGTTCTCAACTTTTTGCTTGTAACTGAAAAACACTTTCACTCGAACTTGGATCTTCCATACAATCAACCGTATGAATTCGGTGAATGATATCGATCTGATCGAGCAGGTTTTCACCCGAATAGCCCGTTTGGCTTCCACTGTCACTTTCGAACAAATTCAAAACAGAAATTTTGCAGGTTTCGCTTTTATGATTCACACTTTAACACTAAATATATATAATTACTTCTTTCTAATATTTGCTTTGTAACTGCACTGAAGCGAATTAAATCATCGTGCGTCTCAGAAACGTCAATGTCCACAATGGCATTAGAGACACATGACGTATCAGCGACATCTTTGTATGCGAAGGGGTTAACATAGCTTAACATAGTAAAACGTGGTTTCGATCGTCCTGTACAAATAATATACGAGGTCAGACAATTAAGTAATGCGACCGATTTTTTTTCTCGGTCTGTGGTAACACTGCGAACCTGTAACTCCACCACCGTAATAGCAGATCCCTACTCTCTCGATTGAGATCTTGACCACCCTCGTACGATCATTTCTTCGCCAGCTGTTTAGTGTTTTGTAACAACGCGCGAGTAGTGCATGTCACGAATCCCACCGAATGAACATCGCTCAAGATTGTCTCGAGCAGGTTGAAAGTGATCCTACTCTTCTCGATCGAGTTATTACTGGTGATGAAAGTTGGTTCTTTCAATATGACCCCGAAACTAAACGACAAAGCCAACAGTGGCTGTTCCCTGGAGCACCAAGGCCAAAGAAGGCGAGAATGAGCAAGTCCAAAGTGAAAACCATGTTGATTTGTTTCTTCGACAGCAAAGGGGTGGTTCACAAAGAGTTCGTACCACCTAGACAAACAAAAATATATATACATATGTATATATATATATATATATATATATATATATAAATATATATATATATATAAAAATATATATATATATATATATATAAATATATATATATATATGTATATATATATATATATATATATGTATGTATGTATGTATGTATGTGTGTACAAAGAGGACAAAGCAATTTTCGGAATATTCTTATAAGTTACATTTTTGTTATGAATAATTGTTTACTTTTTCGATTTACGGTATTCTACCCTAATAGCAGAGTATTTATTAATAGTGAAATATAATTGTTATATTTATTTTGTGGTGCTTTCTCCAGTATAATTTATAGAAGTCATTATGTACATATATATATATATATATATATATATTTATGTATATATATATATATATATATACATATATACATATATATATATACATATATATATATATATATATATATATATATATAAATATATATATATATATATATATATATATACATATATATATATACATATATATATATATATATATATATATATATATATATATATATATATATATATATATATATAATTCTTATCATCAATCAATTCAGAATTGGTAGGACCCGGTTCTGTCTGCTCATTAATAATTATTTTATTTACATAGTGACACATTTGATTTACATTGCGATGGTTGATAATAATGTTTACCTCATATTCTTTAATTTATTGTCTACCTCATTAATATCCAACTTATTATCTAACTTGTGTTAAATTATAATTTGGGTCGTTTGTAAATCAGAGTTATGTAGCTGTTCTTGTAAATTTTATTGGTGCATTTGTTTATTTGAGTTGATGTTCTATTTTGGAATTTGTTTTAGTTTCATTATTTTTTTTTAAATAATAACTGGTTTTTAGTCGTTCGAGGTCAGTTTTATTTTCTTTTCTTTGTATTTCTCTCGCTTTGTTATATATATATATATACATACATACATTAGACAGATGCAAAAATAATTGCGTTTTTTTGCATGGTTTTCGAATGATAACAACCGCCATTATTTTTGCACCAACCTAATATATATATATATATATATATATATATATATATATATATATATACATTAGACAGATGCAAAACTAATTGCGGTTTTTGCATGGTTTTCGAATGATAAAAATAGCCATTATTTTTGCATAATCCTAATATATATATATATATATATATATATATATATACATATAGATACACATTAGACAGATGCAAAAATAATTGCGGTTTTTGCATGGTATTGAATGATAAAAATATAATAACATTAACTAAATTCACTTTCAGAAATTCAATAATTCACTACCTTAATTCACTTTCATTTCCCCACAAATTTACACAAATTTTTCGTATCAAAAATGTTCGATAATTGTTTATTGATCTTTGTATTGTCATTTATGTCCATTTTGAGATCGATGACATTCTTAGAGGCCTAACTAACATTTAAATTCATCAATAATCGATTAATGGACATGTTGAACAGAAAAAATTGCGTGGTTTGAAGGGATTGAAAAAATCTTTTATAAAGAGAATAAACTCTCTTATCTCAGTCGTTATGTAAATGCTATATTGTTCTTATATTTTTTACAAATTAATTTATTAAAAAAATGAATATTATTCAATAAATTATCATGAAGAATATTACAGTTTATAAACTCTTAACAAGTTTTATTATAAACAAATTAATGTAAGGAGAGATTGTTTTTTAGAAAATGTTAATTGCGCTACTATGTAATTTTTGTCGATTAATGGGTCAAACAGTCTTATGCTGGACGGTGCTTTTAGCGAATATTTGAACTGCAACCTGCTTTATTTCTCTGATCGAATGGTGGTTGGTAGGCAGTATTCTGTACAAAAATCCTCTATGTGAGTTTATTTAACTTAATTTTTAATTTAATGACTAATAATACAAAAAAAACACCGTTGTTACATATTCAACATTATTTTACAAGCTTAACTTGATAATTTGGTTGTTTTTCAAATGTTGTGCATTTATATCGCATTGTTTTTTATGCATGTGGTTAAGTCTATACATATTACAGTTTGTTATTCTTACAAGGAGTCTCTATTGTGAACCGATGTGTAATTAAATTTGTCATGTAAACAATCGTGTAGGAATGCACATGTAAGCTACATGCACAGTCGTAATAAATATAGATGGATAATTTCACACTGAAAAATCCTAATAGAAGATTTACAGAAATGAAATATTTGTTCATATCGACTTACCATCTTTAGAATGTAGCCATATGAAACAAATATGGAAATACGAAATTGATGTTTATGAATAGTGAACTATCCTTGTCAAAGTATTATTGAAAAGTTTATTTAATACATGCAGGTTAAATACAGACAAATTAAATATCTTTTAATATGTTAAAGTAATTGAAAATATTTCATCAGAAAAAAAAATACATTTTTTTAACGATTAATAGTATGGAAATTTAAGACTTTGTTGAAAGTAAAATCTTGATTTCTGTCCTAAATATACAATTTGTGTCTACAATTGCATTTATTGTATCGTATTAGGGCGTTTAGAGGTACATGTGGTACCAAAGCAAGATAAAATTGTACTTAATGATGAAAGTCTATAAAACTGTCATTTGTAATAAATTATACAAGTATATATATATATATATATATATATATATATATATATATATATATATGTAGACATAGATATATATATATATATATATATATATATATATGTATACATATATATATATATATATATATATATATATGTATACATATATATATATATATATATATATATATAAAACAGGTAGGCTGAAAAGTTCGTAGGCTTGCATAGAAAAATTTTTTTTTGATAGAATTTGATTTTATTATTCAATATACGAGGTCAGACAATTAAGTAATGCGACAAAATTCGAAAATCGAGTATATTTAAAAATTAAGGTACATCGCTGCGATCCCCTTCAAAGTAGTCCCCTCCCGCATCTATACACTTATTCCAGCGAGTTTTCCAGTTTTCGTAACAATTCTGGAACACTTCTTGTGGGACCTCTCCGAGTACCCTCGTCACAGATTCTTGGATATCTTCAACGGAGTCAAAATGTCGATCTTTGACGAATTTTTTCATATGGGGGAATAGGAAAAAGTCGCAGGGTGACATGTTCGGTGAATAGGACGGTTGTGGTAACGTTGCGATGCCTTTAGACGCCAAAAACTGAGAGACACTGAACGCACTGTGACAGGGAGCATTGTCGTGATGCAGAACCCAAGTCTTCGCGATCTCTGGACGCACTCTGAGCACCCTTTTTCGTAATTTTTCGAGCACATTGCGGTAGAATACTTGATTTACTGTTTGTCCAGGTGGTACGAACTCTTTGTGAACCACCCCTTTGCTGTCGAAGAAGCAAATCAACATGGTTTTCACTTTGGACTTGCTCATTCTCGCCTTCTTTGGCCTTGGTGCTCCAGGGGACAGCCACTGTTGGCTTTGTCGTTTAGTTTCGGGGTCATATTGAAAGAACCAACTTTCATCATCAGTAATAACTCGATAGAGAAGAGTAGGATCACTTTCAACCTGCTCGAGACAAATTTCTCTGTTCCATTTTCGTGACATGCACTACTCGCGCGTTGTTACAAAACACTAAACAGCTGGCGAAGAAATGATCGTACGAGGGTGGTCAAGGTCTCAATCGAGAGAGTAGGGATCTGCTATTACGGTGGCGGAGTTACAGGTTCGCAGTGTTACCACAGGCCGAGAAAAAAAATCGGTTGCATTACTTAATTGTCTGACCTCGTAGTTCCCTTCGAGGGCGACACAACGATTATAGCGGTCATACAATTTTTCGATACCATTTTTATAATACGATTTGTCCTTAGCCTCAAAATAGGCTTCAGTTTCGGCGATTACCTCTTCATAGGATCAAAATTTCCGTCCAGCGAGCATCCTCTTGAGGTCTGAGAACAGAAAAAAGTCGCTGGGGGCCAGATCTGGAGACTACGCTGGATGCGGAAGCAATTCGAAGCCCAATTCTTGCAATTTCGCCATCGATTTCATTGATTTGTGACACGGTGCATTGTCTTGATGAAACAGCACTTTCTTCTTCTTCAAATGAGGCCGCTTTTTCGCGATTTCGTCTTTTAAACGCTCCAATAACGCTACGTAATAGTCGCTGTTTATGGTTTTTCCCTTTTTAAGATAAACAATGAATATTATACCATGAGTATCCCAGAATACTGATGCCAGAACCTTGCCAGCCGACTTTTGCGTCTTTCCACGCTTTGGAGTCGGTTCATCACGTGCAGTCCACTCGGCTGACTGTCAATTGGACTCCGGTGTGAAATGATGGAGCCATGTTTCATCCATCGTCACATATCGACGCAAAAATTCGGATTTATTACGATTGAACAGCTCCAAACATTCCTTAGAATCATCGATTCGTTGTTGTTTTTGGTCGATTGTGAGCTCGCGCGGCACCCACTTTGAACAGAGCTTTCGCATATCCAAATATTCATGCACGATATGACCAACACGTTCCTTTGATATCTTTAGGGTCTCAGCTATCTCAATCAACTTCACTTTACGGTTATCAAAAATTATTTTGTGGACTTTTTTGATGTTTTCGTCGGTAACAGCCTCTTTGGGGCGTCCACTGCGTGCATCGTCCTCGGTGCTCATTTCGCCTCGTTTAAATTTAGCAAACCACTTCTCTACGGTTGATTTTCCTGGTGCAGAGTCCGAATAATGTTTATTAAGCCGAGCCTTGGTTCAACAGTATTTTTTTTCGCCAAAAAGCAATGCTTTATTAACACACGAAATTCCTTTTTATCCATTTTTTCAAGGTAACAAAAGTTCTTTCACTAAAAATGCTATAACTCAGATACTAATAGTGCAACAGCTGTCAAATTTATGCACGCGTCTTTTGAAGGTTAGGGCTAACTAAAAATAATATGGATTTGATACTAGTAGCGCCATATATGTGTCAGCCTACGAACTTTTCAGCCCACCTGTTATATATATATATATATATATATATATGTATATATATATATGTATATGTATATATATATATATATATTATATATATATATATATATATTATATATATATATATATATATATATATATAATATATATTAGTGGTTGCATTGAAATCCGCTGTTTTTTGTGGTTTATATAAATATATATATATATATATATACGTATGTAAGTAAATATAAATATACAAATATATATAAATTAAACATACATATATATATATATATATATATATATATATATTTATATGTATTTATATATATATATATATATACACATAATGATTTGGCACGAAGTAAAATCGTACGCAAAGAAATGAATCGGTGTCTCAGACAGGTTGGCAACCACGCAAACGAATAATAATCTAGTTTTGACGTGTGCCATTCTCGTCGTCTTCCTGGAAATAGTGTTATCGTATTTTCGTTACACATTATGTTTAGAAAAAAGGTCAACGGAAACGTTATAATGATTTGCGGTCGTGCACGTTGGTGGACAGGTGTATAATACTCTTCAGTTCCCCTTGTACGATCTACTATAATAACAGAGGGAATGTAAATGAGGCTAGTACAGTACACACGTGTTTGTTTGAAGTTTGTGGAACAATAGTCAGGGGCTTTGTCTCAAGATGGTAGATTACATGCGGGGAAAGTGTGGATAGTACGTACTGTTTATTGAAAATCAATAGGAGATTTCAATTTGTTGATGTTTTCATTGCGTAAATTATTATTAATATATAACTGAACGAATTTTAAAAAGGAACATTTTTATTTATTAGGTTGGTGGGACAATAATTGCGGTTTTTATCATTTTTAATTTGGCGTTAATTTTTTTAATTATCTTTTGTTATAGTCATGTAATACATGACTATAACAAAAGATAGTCATGTAATCAATGAAATTAGTATTACTGATTTCAGATTATGTCTGTTGTTTTCATTCTTTAGTATTCTTGGATATAACCTTTTAAATTAGTTATGGAAAAAAGCAAATTCGCATCATTTTATTGTATGAGTTTCAGTTCGAGCGTAAAGCAACATCAACTGCTTGAAATATCAAATTGATTTTTGATGAAGAGTCAGGGAACAGCTCAATACTAGTTCCAAAAATTTCGTAGTCGAAACGAAAGCCTTGATAATGGGAGGGTCGTGGACGTCCTTCAGCTATAGATAATAATGATTTAAAAACAATGATTGAAGCGAACCCACATAAAATAATTCGAGAGGTGGAAGAAGAACTTAATGTTGATAATTCAACACTTTTTCGACATTGAGCCTAATGGGAAAAACAAAAAAGCTAGATAAATGGGTGCCGTATGAACTAAATGAACATCAAGCAATTCGGTCAGACGGAGTCTGCTCTGATCTTTTTTTGAGTAACAAAAATGATCCTTTTCTTGATCGCATTGTCACATGTGATCAAAGGTGGATTCTCAACAACATTCAGAAACGTTCATCATAGTGACTAGACCGAGGAGAAGTACCAAAACAGTTTCCTAAATGGATGCTTCATGAGAAAAAGATAATGGTCACTGTTTGATTGTCTGCAAGTGGCATCATTCACTACAACTTCTTAAATCCGGGCGAAACAGTAACAATAGAAAAATATTGTCAAGAAATTGAGAAAATGCATGTGAAGTTGCATCGTTTACGACCGGAATTAGTCAGTCGAAGAGGACCAATTCTCCTTCATAACAACGTCCGATCATGTGTCTCATAAATATTTTGAATAAAATGAAATGAACTGGATTATTATGAGACTATACATCACCCATCTTATTCTCCGGACCTGTCTCCTACAGATTATCATTTTTTTAAACGTTTGAGTAATTTCTATAGATTAACCGTCAGATCAAAGCGTTTTCGATGAATTCATTAATTCCAGGATTCCAGAATTCTATCTTGTATGAATAAACAAACTTGTTTCCCACTGGCAGAAATGTATGCAGGCCAATGGTCTTTAGTTTGATTAACAAATATAATTTTTAACTCATATATGCGTCTTTATACTCGATACGTAGAAACCGCAATTTCTTTTGCACCAGCATAATATGTATTTATTATGTTAATTTGAAAATCGTTTAATTCACAGTAGGGTATTGATATTAGACGAAATACGTGTTCACCAATGAATTTTTCTCTGATGTCTAGCTTTATCATGAATAAGAATTGGTCCTCTTCGATTGACCAATACTGGCCGGAAACAATGTAATTTCGCTAGCATTTTTCAATTTCTTGACAATATTTTTTCTGCTGTTATTTTTCATCAGGATTTAAGAAGGTGTAGTGAATGATGCCACTTGCCAACCACCAAACAGCGACTATAATCTTTTTTCATGAAGCTTCTGTTTATGAAACTGGCGCATATATCAGTTCATATATATATATATATATATATATATATATATATATATATATATATATATATATATATATATATACTTAATATATATATTAATCAAAATAAAGACCATTGCCTGCACATATTTCTCGCAACGGGAAACAAGTTTGTTTATTCCCACAACATAGAATTCTGGAGTCTTGGAATTAACGAATTCATCGAAAGCACTTTGTGCTGATGTTTGATCTGTGAAAACCTTCTCTCGTAGGAAATTACTCAAATGTTTAAGAACATGTGTCGGAAATAGGTCCGGAGAATAAGGTGGTTGAGATAAGGTTTCAAACTCAGTTCATTTAATTTTTTTCAAGTCATTAGTGAGACGTGTGGACCGGTGTTGTCATGAAGAAGGGTTGGTTCTCTTCGATTGACTAATACTGACCGTAAACGATGCAACTTTCCATGCATTTTTTCAAATTCCTGTCAATATTTTTCTGCTGTTACTGTTTCATCAAGATTTAAGAAGTTGTAGTGAATGATACCACTTGCCGACCACTAAACATGGACCATAATCTTTTTTTCATGAAGATTCGGTTTAGGAAACTGTTAAGGTGCTTCTTTTCGGTCTAACCGCTGTAATAAACGTTTCCGATTATTGTAGAAAATCAACTTTTCATCACATGCGACAAAACGATCAAGAAAGAGATCATTTTTGTTTCGCAAAAGAAGCGCAGAGCGGACTTCGTATCGCCGAATTTCCTTGATGTTCGTTTAGTACATACGGCGCCCATTTATCCAGCTTTTTGTTTTTCCAATTAAGCTCAAATGTCGAACAACTATTGAATGATCAACATTGAATTCTTCTGCCACCTGTCGAGTTGTTTTATGTGGGTTCGCTTCAATAATGGTTTTTAAAACAGTATTGTACTGGAAACTCATTTTCAAATATAACAAAATTTAACAAATAAATTTGTTTCGGAAAAATATGTTAAAATGCATGTCAATGAGAATATCTATATTTGATAATCATAATTGTGTTTTAGAATTCTGGAGTCTTGGAATTAACTTGGAGAATGAGGTGGTTGAGATAAGATTTCATAACTCGGTTCATTTAATTTTTTTCAAGTCATTTGTGAGACGTGTGGTCGGGTGTTGTCATGAAGAGGGATTGGTTCTCTTCGATTGACTAATGCTGGCCGTAAACGATGCAACTTCTCATGCATTTTTTCAAATTCCTGTCAATATTTTTCTGCTGTTACTGTTTCATCAAGATTTAAGAAGTTGTAGTGAATGATACCACTTGCCGACCACCAAACAGGGACTATAATCTTTTTTTCGTGAAGTTTCGGTTTAGGAAACTGTTTTGTTGCTTCTCCTCGGTCTAGCCACTGTGATGAACGTTTCCGATTGTTGTACAGAATCCACTTTTCATCACATGTGACAATGCGATCAAGAAAGGA
This sequence comes from Acanthacorydalis orientalis, assembly GCA_034766995.1. Classification (NCBI taxonomy): domain Eukaryota; kingdom Metazoa; phylum Arthropoda; class Insecta; order Megaloptera; family Corydalidae; genus Acanthacorydalis; species Acanthacorydalis orientalis. Next base: position 11,233,656 of record CM068317.1, on the reverse strand, counting down.
AACATTTTTGTTCTGCAAAAGAAGCGTAGAGCAGATTTCGTATCACCAAATTTCGTGATGTTCGTTTAGTTCATACGGCACCCATTTTTTCCAGCTTTTTCGTTTTTATAATTAGGCTCAAATGTCGGACAACTGTTGAATGATCAACATTGAATTCTTCTGCCACCTCTAGAGTTGTTTTAGGTGGGTCCGCTTCAATAATGGTTCTTAAATCCATTGTTCTCTAGACCGGAAGGACGTCCACGAGGTTCCCATTATCGTTTCTGTCGTTTCTATTACCAAATTTTTGGAACTAGTGTTGAGCTGTATCTTCACTAATTGACTCTTTGTCAAAGACAAATTTGATATTTCGAGCAGTTTTTGTTGCTTCACGTCCCAATTTAAACTCATACAACAAAATCGTGCGAATTTGATTTTTTTGTATAATTCCAATGACTTAAATTAAGGAAATTTAAATTTAAAAGAGACATAAATTAAGAATTAAAATTCCATGACTAATTTAAGAAATTATATCCAACAATACTAAAGAATGAAAAGACTAGACATAAACTGAAATCAGTAGTGCTATTTTCATTGTTTACAATGATGTATCTCATGATTATAACAAAAGATACCGGCATCTAGAAAAATCAATACTAAACTTAAAATGATAAAAACCGACATTGTTTTTACACCAACGTAATAAAATATACGCATTTGTAGCACTGACTTCCGGACCCCAGAAAATAGTATAAAAAATCCACACAATAAAATTATTATTAAGGGGACCCGGTGGTCTAGCGGCCTAAAATTTAAGCTATTTTAAAAAAAAAATTTCTATATGAGGGTAATGAATAATGCTTTCAAATTTTTTTACACTTATTTTATTACTAATAAACTACACAAAAATGAAAATAAAGACAAAAAAAAATTTTTTTTTAAATTAGAAAAATGATGCTGAAGTCTCCCTCTCTAAAAAATGGAATTGTGTGGTGAATGATGATTTATCTCTCCCTCTGATCTGAAATAAAACAATTGACGAATTTTTAATTAGTATAAGTATAGCTATCGCACGAAGTAGAATAAAAAAAAAATTTGACGAAATGGCGCGTAGTCAAAAGTACAAGTTTGAAAACGACCAGTATTTTTGAATGTTTTGTTAATAAAAAAAATATAA